>QHHG01000239.1:0-326701 GCA_004367055.1 Fusarium sp. NRRL 66335
TCTTTAACTTACAGCTTACAATATAACTTACAAAGTAAGCTAGGACTCACAGCGTAAGCCTCACTTACAACCGTAAGCCCCTACAGATATATATATATTTACTTAGCATTAGTTAGTACACTTAGCTTAATAGCTATTAATAAGATATCTTTACCTAAATACGCTTAACCTGCTCTATTTACTATTAAGAAACGTGATACTTCGCTAATTGCTTAGTATAACGCCCTACAACTCTGCCAACATAAACCTAGAACGGACTAGTTTATCCCTTGGAAAACCCAACCGTTACAATCACACCCTCTAGAGACCCCCTTTTTAAGCATTTATTTACTATAAGCATATAGATAATAGGAGTTATAGCGCTATAAATACTGTAAATTATAGTACTGCAACTGCTGTGAATTATAGTACTGTACTACTGTAGCTTATAGCACTATAGCTGCTAGCTGCTGTAAATTATAGTGCTATAACTACTGTAATTTACAGTGCTATAACTACTGTAAGCTATAGCGCTAAAGCTACTAGTGTACTGGTTTATTATATAATCTCTATTTAGCTGCGACTTATCTGATAGACTAGTTCCGATTAGGAAGGCGATGTATCTAAAAGAGGGTAAAAATGCACCTTAGGGGTTAATTTAATGATGAAAAATGAGGAATCCTTAGTTTTGAGCCAGTGCCCCCTACAGTCTTCCGTACGCCCCATCGCAGCAGGACACACGATCACTCCACTAAACAGTCACTAGAAAATTAGCATCTTCATTACCACAACTTCATCTCACGACTCCATCAACCAAGCAAATACACAAAGCTCGACGCCTATTCGACCTTCTTGTCTTTTCAGAGGTTTGACCTCCTCACGAACTGTTTCGGACTAGACCTTTATCGTCAAAGGGCCAATCATGGAGCACATATGCACTGCCACGATCGGGCGAACAACTAGGCTGGGGTCGATCGCCGTGATGGAGGTAAGCACTCAAAATCCAACGAGGCTGAACGACGCAGTTGGGCAAACTGAAGCCACGTCAACAAACACTCAAATCAGTGTCGGGTCGTATACACAATCCAGATACGCCCGCCCAACTTCCAAATACTAAGTCCAACCGGCTATACCATCAAGCTCTACGGCAAACATAGCCATGCAACTGGTAGTGCATTACGACACAACAGACATCAGACGACGATGAGGCTCATCAACACCACAACCTTAAAGCTCGAGGAGTTCCAGAGCCACATGCCAGTTTACGCTATTCTATCTCATACATGGGGAGACGAAGAAGTCTCATTTGTCGATTGGCAGGACAACCTTGCCGTAACGAGAACGAAAGCTGGGTTCCACAAAATAGAGCGTTCATGTCAACAGGCTCGAGCTGACGGCTATGATTATCTCTGGTGCGATACAAATTGCATTGACAAAAGGAGTTCCTCAGAGCTCAGTGAGGCCATCAACTCTATGTTCAACTGGTACAAGAATTCGGCCGTCTGCTATGCCCATCTTTCCGATGTATCCTCAGGCGACATGTCGTCCTTCTCGTCTTCGCGGTGGTTCACTAGAGGCTGGACATTACAGGAGTTGCTCGCACCGAGCGACGTGATATTTTTCGACAAAAACTGGACCAACTTCGGAACTCGATCTTCTCTGTCGCAGGAAATCTTTTATATCACCAAGATTGAGGAAACTGATATGAGGAACGGCATCCATAAAGCCAGCATCAGTAACCGCATGTCCTGGGTCTCACATCGGCAAACATCAATACCCGAGGACATAGCGTACTGCATGCTTGGCATCTTCGATATAAATATGCCCCTACTCTACGGTGAAGGGGATAAGGCATTTATCCGATTGCAAGAAGAAATCATTCGGTTCTCAAACGACCAATCAATATTCTGCTGGCATTGGAGCAGGGAACATGTCCCCGACGATTGGTCGAGTATCCTGTCACCATCGCCAAAGACATTCGAAAACTCGGGTTCTTATCACCAATCATGGGGAGGTGACGACTCACTTTCCTACACCATCAGCAACTCGGGATTATCTATCAAGCTAGAGCTTGTAGATGTCGCTTCTGTGCATAACACTTGGTCACCCAAAAGCGAGCCTCATGGCCCAAAGAGCGCCCGTGTATTAGCTTTACTCGACGTCCAATGTCGCGACACTAGCTGTAGGGCTGCCGTGGCTCTTCAACAACCACCACTCAGCAGGCGTTTTGTTAGATCCCCCTTTCCTCCATGTCCTATTCCGATCAACAATGGCGTTGGCGTGGAGCCCACAGACATATGTATCGTTGGTCCTAGAGATCGTGCTCTCTTGATGCCGGCGCCGCCACCAACGCATATAACGAGTCCCAACTTCGAAACCCTTATTGTCGTTAGCTCGCCTCATAATATCAAAGCCGTCACAATGGTACCGCATGTACAGCATTATTTCAACACCTTCGCTTTACGTCCCTTTACGCCAACATTCTTCGGGGCAGTCTTTGCGTTAACGCTGACTATAAACCCACACATGGAATCCATCACAATCTTTGGTTTTGTGGGTGTGGACTGCGAGCATTATACAACGAGGTGGCATTGTGAAATTCTAGAGGCACTCGCTCCTGCATATGCGAGCTGTGATATAGAAAAGACCGTTGCTATTCACGAATCTAGGATCGTCCGAACAGTCTGTCGTTCAATCTTTTCTGGTAGAAGACTCGAGAGTGGTGTGGTAGACCGGCTCAGTACCTCACCAGGAGAAGATTTTCAATTACACGCTGGGCCGTGGGTCAAGACCTCAGATAACTCGAGGTTATCTGTAACGCACATCAAGATACCTAAGCTTTCTTCTTTTCGGTTTCATACCAAGAAAGAGTCAGACAGTGATATTCGAAATCGCAAAGTTATCACTGGACTGAAATCTAGAGAGCTGCTGCAGAGTAGGGCGACAGTATGAGTTGTGCTTTCTTCTCAGATGGTCACATTAGCGCAGTGAGTAATGACAATGAATACGCTATCTGTCTTATCTTGCTTGAAAATTTCCGTCAAGCTAGTCCAATAAATCATTGCTTTTGACAACTCCAATGACTTTCAAGAAACATGTCGTCAAGAAGACGTGTTCGCTGCCTCCCCAACCGCATCCCAATTACCCTGAAGACGAATTTCAGGAGCAAATATGACATCCAATCACAAAGAAAGAGCTGTATCCACAATGCTTCTTCCATCCGTCGGACCGACATACCTCCAATCTCATCAAATGACATCCTTGACTCAAAGTCAAAGCTTCAATAAACTGTCGGACCGACGGCTCGTCCCCGTAGTTGAATCCATTTTCGCCCCTCAGCCCCAGATCTTCTCCTTCTCCTTAACCCCAGATTTTGCTTGGCCTAGCATCGCGTCGCATCCCCAGACCCATCCCCAGATATTCAGATAACGAAACGACCAGTAGCAGTGACGCTTTTCCCCGGACCGACGAGTTACTGCCAAGAGGCTTGGGGAACTTATGACGACGCCTCAGTCTCAGTCTCAGGAGATGACCTGACTTTTGTCACCGCGTTGAACCGAGCTATTTGGACTCGGAGAAGTCGGAAAATTCTTTTACGATTGACATTTGAGGCTAGAAGCGTTCATTCGGGTTTAGTTGACCCGGCTGGCCGTTGTCGTTACCCCTTGCCGTCAAATCTCTTCAAACCTTAATCTCAGGCATGGATCGCGACGGAGAAAGCGCGTCGCTAGACACCATTTCGCCCTCCAACACTACTACGATGGCGTCCGAGAAGCCGCACTCTACGGTTAAACAGACTGCTGCCGGTACCATGAAGGGACAGTTGCAACATGCTGAAGCTAGTGCCGCTACTGCGCTAGAACATGAGCTCACGTTTCGAGATGCTGTGCGGCTCTATCCCAAGGCCATATTCTTCTCGCTAGTCTTCTCGATGGCTATTATTATGGAAGGCTATGACATGGCTCTCATTGGTTCATTCTATGGTTACGAATCGTATGTTTCTACCCCCGTTTATAACGGTATCCAAGGCTAATGTGAATGTAGCTTCCGCAACAAATATGGCAACCAACCAAACCCCGACGGTGGAAAAGTCATCTCAGCAGATTGGCAAACATATATCCAAGTCGGCGGTATGTGCGGCCAGATCTTTGGCTTGTATCTCAACGGCTGGGTGTCCGATGCCATTGGCTACAAAAAGACCATGATTCTAGCCCAGATCATCATGATCGCCTTTACGTTCATCGTATTCTTCGCAAAGAATATCGAGATGATCCTGGCAGGTCAGATTCTCATGGGTATCCCCTGGGGCGTGTTTCAAACCTTAACTCTCGCATACGCGTCGGATATTGCCCCGGTTGCATTGAGACCTTATCTCACAGCTTATGTGAACCTCTGCTGGGTTATCGGACAGTTGATCTCAGCGGGAATCTTGCGCGGGCTTCTGAATCTAGACAACGAGTGGTCGTATCGTGTGCCGTTTGCGTTACAATGGCTTTGGCCGCCGTTTATTATTCTTGGGACTATCTTTGCGCCTGAATCGCCCTGGTGGTTGGTACGACAAGGCCGTCACGCTGATGCTAAGGAAGCGATTCTCAAGCTCATCAGTCCTCAGCCTGATATCAAATTTGACGCTGATGCGCAAGTGTCCATGATTCATGAGACGAATGAGCTTGAAAAGGCTACGTCGGCGGGCACTAACTATTGGCATTGCTTTATGAGAGCTGATCTACGACGTACCGAAATTGCATCAATTACTTACGTTGCTCAAGCGATGTGCGGCAGCGTCTTGATGGGTTATTCCGTCCAATTTTATGAGCGCGCCGGATTGTCGTCAAGCAGCGCATTTACTCTCAACATTGTACAATATTCTGTCGGTGCCATCGGGGTCATTCTTTCATGGTTTCTCATGTCCAAATTTGGACGACGTACCCTCTACATCGCAGGTACATCCATGCTCTTCATCATCCTTCTCGTCGTCGGCGGGCTCGGCTTCGCACCTCAAAAGAACGCTGGGCCATCCTGGGCAGTCGGCAGTCTACTAATCTTCTACACATTCATCTACGACCTCGCAGTCGGACCAATCTGCTACACCATTGTCGCAGAAATTCCCTCTACGCGTCTCAAAGCAAAAACAATTGTGCTCGCGCGAAACTTTAATAATATGGCCGGCCTGGTGAATAATACCCTTATGCCAAGAATGCTCGGTATACATGCTTGGAACTGGGGTGCGAAAACGGGTCTCTTTTGGGCGGCGTTTTGTTTTCTTATCATGGTGTGGGCGTATTTCAGATTACCGGAACCAAAGGACAGGACATTTGGAGAATTGGATGTTTTGTTTGAACATAGAGTGAGTGCGAGGAAATTTGCAAAGGCGCGCGTGGATCAATTTGGGGATAGGACTGGTGCTGTTGAAGTTGATGGTCATAGGTAGAGATTGTAAATCACATGTAATTATTATATCTTTTATCTAGCTTGTCAAACGACGTAATCTTACACGTGCGGTTAATCAGTAAAGCCAAGCCGTCATAAGCCTGCATGCGCATCTGCAATAAAGCAGCTGACATGTCAATCATTGGTCTGTCTCTACGAGGGGAAATAATCGGTTATCTGCCCCAAACAAGCATAACAACACGCTACAGTGGAACCTCGAGTATCAAATGCGTGGGGAAAGCAGCAAGGGCTACAGTAGTGGAACACGGCAATATTCCAGTGGAACACCGTGATATCGTAGTGGAACATCAGAATCTGATCTCGGACCGTCGAGATTGTGAAAAAAATGGGCGTTTTTAGTAGAGGCGAGACAATGATCTACAGGATCCACCACCCAAGACTGTTTCGCTCGGCTGATTGGCATGAGATATGGTGTCGGTCCGACGACAAGCGGCGGAATTTTGGGGGGGGGTCGGCTGAATTATCTACTTATTAGGCAAAACCCGGTCTGGACTGGTCTCTCATCTTTTGGGTTTTTATATCAACTCAATTCCCCAGACTCTATTTCTTTGTTTCAACATCAATTGCGTCGAAAGAGAAGTGAAAGAAAGCTGGGAATCATTCAGACAGAGACAATGACGGTCAAGAACACTACTCCACGCCCGCGATGGCACCCTTCGACTACATACCATCTCAAAGCACCAAGAGGATGGATCAATGACCCTTGCGCTCCTGGTTACGACGCTTCTACTGGTACATACCATCTATCATATCAATGTAAGTGCACAAATCCATCACTATTACCACGAAAAGAAACATCCCAACTGACTTTGCCACCAGGGAACCCTAAATCCTGCGATTGGGGTGACATCACTTGGGGCCATCTAACAAGCAGAGACGGATTAACATGGAAGCAAAACACACAAAGCCCAGTCCTTGAACCCTCAGAAACATACGATAAGGAAGGCATCTTTACAGGATGTTTTCACCCCACAGGTCTCCAAGGCGAAGAAGGCCAACTCACAGTTATCTACTCCTCCATCACACATCTCCCCATCCACTGGACTCTACCATACACTCGCAATTGCGCCGGTCTCTCAGTAGCTACCTCAAACGACGGAGGCAAGACATGGGAAAAGAGCGAACAAAACCCTATTCTGGACGGCGAACCAGAAGGTGTCACTGTGACAGGCTTCCGAGACCCTTATCTAGCCGAATGGCCCGCCATGGATGAGCTCCGCGGCGAAGCGAGCCTCTACGGTTTTGTATCAGGAGGGATCGTCAACGCCGGTCCTACAGTCTTCCTCTACGCCATCTCACCGACCGATCTCACCCAGTGGACCTACCTCGGCCCTTTAACAGACCTCCCCACAGGCTACAGCCCCTCTGGCCGATGGGGCGGCGACTTTGGTGTTAACTGGGAATGCGTCAACTTCATGACCCTTCACAACGATACCGAGGAATGCCCGTTTTTGTTGATGGGGACGGAAGGTGGAGTCAAGCCTGGTGCGAAGGAGGGCGCTGAGCAGTGGTCTTTGTGGATGGCTGGATCGTTGGAGCAGACGGAACAAGGACCTCGCCTTAAACCTGAGTTTGATGGAATTTTGGACCATGGATGTTTGTACGCGCCGAATTCGTATGAGCATCCTATTACGAAGAATAGGGTTGTTTGGGGGTGGTTGAAGGAGGATGATTTGACGTTGGCGAGACGTGAGACCAAGGGGTGGACTGGATACTTCTCTCTTCCGCGAGAGCTGTTCTTATACTCTGTCGACAACGTTACAAGAAGTCTCACGTCGTCACTGAAAGATCTTGGTTGTGTCAAGGCTGTCGATAATGGAAGAGGATCGTATACCATCCAGACATTAGGCATCCAACCATTGCCAAACCTACAAGATCTCAGACGAGGAAAGCCCGCTTACTGGAACAACATCGCCAGCAGTTCTGGACTTGGAACACTTGTCAATTCTCACTCTGGAGCTTGGGAACTAGAAGCCACAATCAAGGTCTCGCCTAACGATCAAGGAGTGGGTTTCTGGATCCGACACAACAAGGACCTGAGCCAAGGCACTGCCATCCACTTCTCTCCTCAAACCGAGACAATTGCCATCGACAAGAGCAAGTCTAACACCGAAACCGACATCGAAAAGGCCCCTGCTTCAGGCCCATTCACACTCTTCTACTCGGACAGAAACGGCTCGGAGGAGTTGGAGAAGCTTCACTTGCGCATCTTCTGCGATGGCGATGTCCTCGAAGTGTTCGCCAACGACCGGTTTGCTTTGTCGACTATGGTTTACGCTGATACAAGGGACTGTAATGGTATTAGCTGGTTCGTTGATGGTGCAGGATCGGGTGAGACGGTTTTTGAGTCGGTTAAGTTGTGGGATAATATGAAGGAGGTTTTGGAGGTTGATGAGCCTGTTGTTTATGAGCGAAGCCAGCTATGATGAGAATTCACTGTTGCTGATGAACGGAGTTAAGGTTGGGACACAATATAGTCAACTATTATAAACAGCATTCTATATGATCGGTTATGACTAAGAATAAAATATACCATTTTAAAGAAAAACTATACACCTATCCTATCCTATCAAGTTCTTCTGAGAAGCTTCCGGTCTCTTCTCCGAGAACGCCTTCTGATCCTCCTCCCTCTGACTATCTCCCAGTGACACACGTCTTCTAGCATCAACATAAACCATATACTCCTCATACGTATGCGGCAGAACCTTGAGATTCTTGGGTACCGAAAAAGTGTAGTTGAACTGACCAGTGGGCTTAGCAACACCGTGCTCAACATCACGGACCTTGCTGTCAACTCGGATATGCACACGAGTCATGGGATTCTCATTATCAGGGAAACCAGGCTCTTTTCCATCCTCTTCCAACAGCGGAGGATCGGTGTACGCAACAGTCGCAGTCAAGTATAACACGCTACCAACGGGAACGGGATTGCGGAAGGTGCAAGGATCAGCGCTGATGAAAGTCGGTCGAGCATGAGCGAAACTGGCCGCACAACAGAACGCAAGTTCAAAGGTCTGCTTCAAATGGAAACCACCAAAGATCATCGTCTGATGGCGATTGCGAAACTGCGGCTGCATGATAGCAGCGGTAGAAAGCTGCGTCTTGGACATAGCCACTACGTTGGAGGGTTGACGAAGATCGTTGTTCGGATCATGGTATGCAAGCTGTCGTAGCCAGATCTGATGGATCAGCGCTGATTCAGCATCATTTGGCTCCGTTTGTAGGAGCGACGCCTTGGAAGTCTCCTTCTTGGACAGGGATTTGGCTTCTCCAGCTTTAAAGATCTTCTCTTCCTCCTCATTGGTGGGTACAATCTTGGGGATGTTGACGGGTTTGCGCGTGTTGGGATCTAGGGCGACCATGGTGAATGTGCAGGTGAGAAGGACATCTTCTGGTTTGCTGGGCTCGCCTTCTTCTCTAGCTTTGGCAACCTTGCAAGTAATTTCGACACTGCTTCGGCCAGAGGCGTATGTGACTTGACCGCTGTACTCGAGATCACAAATCTCGGTGAGGGGGTGGGCTATCGTGATTCGGTCCAGAGCGGCGGTGACGGTTGTGACGCCTGGACCTGTGTGCTTGTAGACAATGATTCCAGATAAAGCATCCAGATCCATGAACAGCGTTCCGAGTCTGATGTGGCCGGAAGAATTGACGTATGTATCCGACAACCAAGGGTCCTTTTTAAGAGGCAGCACAACGCGGTGATAGCTATCGCTCATCTTCCTCGGGGTCAAATCCCTCTCCTTTGGCGTATCGCCAGAATCATGAGCAGGCTTTCCTTCCTGTTGTCGCCTGAAAGCCTCAATCCAGGGCATTGGCTGTCGCTGATCGGCCAACCCTTGGAAGACGCCATCTGTTCGTGACATGGCTGTGGTATGGAAGCTGCTGACTCGCGGTTGAGCCAATGCAGGTCGCAGCGTGTGTGGTCGCCGCAATGAAGCAATTATGCTTCTCGCTTCTCTTCCTCTGGGCATCATCATGATGGTTGATCGGTGATGTGAGATGTTGAGGAATTGACGAGGTGTGACGCAATGCGACATTCGCGTGTTGGGTTAACCGGTGGGACCCGATATGGTGCTGATAAGGACGCGATAACGGCTTCAACGCGCTAGAGTAACGGCTAACCTGGACTACAGCGGATGAAACCGGCGTGGAACTCGCTCACCTCACAAACGCTAATGAATGAAGGAGAATAGCGGTCATTGAAGAAATAATTGACAGACCGTTATTTCCTTTTCGTTGATTGCTTACTTGATGGCGCTGGAAGTATGTGGTCTGGAACACTGGCTTATGCTTTCACTATCGAGTACGGCTGAGTTTTATTGACACTACAACTCCGTACTATCATACACTCGCGATTATTGTGGAAATGAAGTAGAATATTCCCTTGTATCTCGCCAAGATATGTTATCCTCTGCAAAAGAATGAAAACCCAATTGCTCATTTTACAACTCTACCTTTTTGCGTTCAGTCACAATGAAATTAACACCTTTCAATCTAGCATTTGCCTTTCTGGCGCTCTGTGGCAATGGACACGTGGGCCCGTGTAAGCCAAAGTCCACATCGGCAGCTGTTGACGGACCATCTTCCACTGAAGGGGTAACATCGGCTTCCACTCAGGGAACGACTTCGGCTTCTACTGCAGTGTCCACAACTGCGGAGGAAAGTTCAGCTGTCGAGTCCTTGACATCTTATTCGTCGTCTATCATTTCCGAGTCACTCTCCTCAATCATCACGACAACATCAGATGCCCTACTCTCCTACTCGACCGAGCTTTCAGCCTCATCAGAGACCGCCGAGACGTCTGCTACAACGACATCGACTACCGAGCTCTCAACTGAGTTTCCAACCACTACCAATACTGCCGAGACAACCACTTCTGACATCCCGATCTCTACCACCACTGAGGGACCTGCACCATCCAATCTTTTCTTAAACCCGTCATTTGAAGAACCAAGCATAGATGGAGAGATCGATGGAAGGTCCTGGAATGTGGAAGACGGACTTGCTAGCTCAGTCGCCATCACCTCAGACGTAGCCCGTACAGGCTCCCACTCAGCGTATGTACTCCTCGTTGCAGCAAGTGGTCTCGTTACTAACGCTTCTAATGTAGATACTGGTCTATTACAGTAATGGGAGATATTGGCGGTACCGTTAAACAGGAAGTCTCGTTGGACGACAGCCACTTCTACAAGCTCTCCTACTGGTGGTACATTGATGAAGAAGTGCAGCCACAGAATCTCCAAAGCTGCTACATCGCTATTGAACAACAAGCCACTGATGGATTGACATCTAGCTATCCTGACTTCCTCGGACTTTCGTCACCCCTGCCTCTCAAGACTTGGACCAAGCGAGAATTCCAGTTCAATTCTGTCAACATCAGCCCGGCATATATGATCTTCAGTGTCTTTTGTGTTGGTAATATCGGCACTGGGCTCAAGGTTGCTATCGACGATATTCAACTGCTTTACTAAGGCTTTGCGTGTTAGGACTTGGAACTTAGTTATACATCTTCTATTCTTTTGTACATAATTCTATATAAACTACCATACCTGTATCTAATTTTGGAGTAGAACATAAAGAGAAGGTTAGAGAATTGATTGCCTCCTGTGTTCTTTTCCATTGTTGGAAGATTTACTTCTGTCGGATGTATCAGATGTTTGAAAGTTGTATTATAATTCTCAGATCAATTCAGAGAACAGGAAATGACATGAAGCTAAAACCCCTTGCGACAGCTAAATATTGAGTCATGTTACATCCAGACTCCAGAATCAAATATCTTCACGATCTCCACCAGACACCTTCTCGTTAACCCTTCAAAACTCCAACTTCGAAACCTGCAGCCACTTCTCATCAGACTCAGCAAGAGCCTTCGCTGCCATCTGAGCGTAAGGAAGAGCACCTGGTCCCAAAACAATCCTCAGCGGCGGATCTTCAACTTCGGAAAGATGCTTGATAGCCTTGGCTATGTCTGAGACTTCTGCCCAACTAGATGTATCATCTCTCATCTTTATCATCATACCAACGGTCTGCTCGTAAGGCTCGCTGATGATAGCCGTGTCAGTGGCAGTGTTGACCCAGTCTGTCTTGATACCACCAGGCTCAGCGACAACGACTTTGATGCCAAATGGAGCCACCTCTTGGGACAGGACAGTGGAGAAGCCGGCAACAGCCCATTTGGCGCTTTGGTAAGCTGATGCTCCAGGTGAACCGATTCGATCACCGATGGTAGACACCTGAATAATGCGCCCAGACTTTTGTTCGCGCAGAACAGGTAGGGCAGCTTTTGTAACATTGACAACACCAAAGAAGTTGGCATTGACTTGGGCATGGAATGATTCAAGGGATATGTCTTCGACAGAAGCCATGTTTGCGTAGCCGGCGTTGTTGACCACCACGTCGATGCGGCCAAACTTCTCAACGGCTGCTTTGACGGCGTTGTTGGCTTCTTCGGCATTGGTAACATCGAGGGCAGTTGCCAAGATCCTGTCTGGTCCGTATTTGGTGACCAAATCATCGAGTTGAGAAGGATCGCGAGCTGTTGCGACGACGATGTCGCCGGCTGCGAGGACTTGTTCGACTAGAGTGCGGCCAACTCCGCGGGAAGAGCCAGTGACGAACCAAACACGTGCCATGGTTGATAGATTGATACTGAGTATGTTTGTTAAAACTGTGATTGTTTGTCTAGGAAAGAGCTCGATGTGCGATGATTGTTCGATGATATTGATGGGAGTATACAGACTCTTTATAGTTGCACATCGAAATACTCTCTCTTAAATCCATACCTCGCAGTTATACAAAAGCTTAGCTGCATAACAATTAATCTTTAAGATCTGCTCTTTACAAGACTCAAACCAACCAGAGTTGAGGCTCTGATATGCACAATAGCGGATCCCCGTTAAGTCCGGCGATCAAATGCGCTACTCCGCTCCCGTGCATTCCAGGAATGCCTCCCTCCGCAGCCCGGCTACCTAGAATAGTGGGCAAATCTGGAGATAAAGCATGGCTTCTAGCCCGAGTAAGCGGGAAATGGCTTACTGGCTTACTGGCTTACTGGCTTACTGGCTTACATCAGACCTAGGTATCAGGGCTAATTGACTGCGGAGATTGGTTGCCGACAAGCTAGACCTTGTCTCAATTGGATCTTGGGGGGCTATCTGGAAATTAGACCGAGAAGTGCTGTGTCAGCGTAATGTGTCCCTCTGTGACTGAGCGACACAATGAGAGATCTTCTTTAGGAGAATGAGGATGGGAATATTTGTGATTGGTGTCGTACTACTTGTAGGCAACTACAGGTACGTAGTATTCAAGTTGTGACATGCGGCATTTATTTCTCTTCTGTCATACACTTTTTGAGAAGATGCTTACATCGCAGCCAAGACGGCCTTGATCAGGCAATTCAATATCTGAGCATTGGAAAGTCTGGCGTTGACATCATGGCACCAATCCGGCCAAATACGGACCCAGGTATGATGACTATCTAGAAACTGAGGAACCAGCTGATGGGGGATCTCTAAGGGTCACATCAATTTTACGACTTGACACCTTCCCCAAGACTAGGTAGTTTGATCTCGAATCTCACAAGAGCAGAACTGACAGGTGTATGGACAGGCCGGGGCAGGCACGCTATCGTTGTCGAGTGCCGCAATCCAAGCGGTCATGTATACGCCATGAAGCTATTTAAAGAGGACAGTCGAGACAGAATCATACGCGAGATTGAAGTCTTGCAACTCTTGAGATCCGGTCCGGATATGATCCAGATGATAGATGTTGTGCAAGGAGAAGAGGTTCGTTTGTTCATGTCCTTCTCATTGAACTGAAGTTGAATGTATCGAAATAGGGAGCGAACATAGGTATAGTCCTCGAGTATGTCGACAACACAGACTTTCGAACCTTGTACCCCCGACTCACCGAATTCGATATTCAGTACTACACACGCGAGATTCTGAAAGCTCTGGAGTTTGCTCATGGCCAGGGTATTATGCATCGGGATGTGAGGCCCCATAACGTGGTCATTGATCACCAACAGAGGAAGGTAACATCAACCCCAACAGGTACACCGTCCAAGTCTAACAGAAGAATGACAGCTTCGCCTGATAGGATGGAGTTCAGCCGAGTTCTATCAGCCAGGAAGAGAGTATGACTCCTGCATAGGCCTCAACAAACCACCAGAAGTTCTCCTTGATTACGAAAAGTACGATTGCAGTGTAGATATGTGGTGTCTCGGCAACATGCTTGCGGCCATGATCTTCAGAGAAGAGCCGTTCTTCCATGGGAGCAGCATTACGGACCAACTGATCAAGATTGCAAAGGTTCTTGGATCAGATAGGATCTACGAATTTGTTGAGCGATACGAGATTACGATGTATCCAGAAGATCGCGAAGCTCTCGGCCACTGGGATGGAGAGCCTTGGGAAAACTTCAAGAACGAGGTTAATCATCATCTGGCTACGACAGAAGCTATATCCTTCGTTGATAGGCTACTTCGAATCGATCCTGCGGTAAGAGCAAGTTTATCTTTGCGTGGCTATACTGATAGAGTCTTAGGAGCGACTTACCGCCAGCGAAGCTCTTTCCCATTTTTACTACTCAGGTCTGGATTCTCGAGCGTCTAGTTGAGTTTGGTTTGGAGACATGAAGGTACGAACCGCGTTGAGGCTCTGTTTTGCGGTGTATTTATCCAATCATTGACTGTAAAACCATCGCGATAAGGTTTCCATGGACGAATGACGGTTGGCTTTTTGCACTGCCCTAATATGAGATTTTGGATGGTCCAATGATGGAACCTGAATTTCAACGACCAATACACTTCACTGCAATTCTAAACCCCTCTCAGGTCTCTTTGGACTACCTACATAAGAGAGTAAGCCTGCATGCGTTTACACTGCAACTTTAGTCCTCTCATGACCCACCTAATCAAGCTGAGGCGATGTCAGCAACAAGTGAGAATTGGGTACTTATGCTTAATGTCGAAGGAAGTATGATCTATAGGATGCAAATAAATGCGCCTGTAGGATAAACTGGAGTTGTTGCTTGAGGCTCGACATGAATATCGGGATTCGGAGTTTGTTCTCATTTTAGTACAATGCAGCCTGCATTTTCAACTCATTCCATGACGCCTGGCTTAGGCCTCTCACCTAGTCTTATTTCCTGACTGTTGTGGTATTCCTTTCGGACTTGGAGCTTATTGGTTCGCAACCGAACTATTCGAGGATACTGGCGCGGCAGTACCCGCGATACTCTGATTCGAATACGAGTATGGCTGCCGCCAGACCGAAGCCCTAGACGAGGAGGCTGGTTCTTTGTTGATCTATTGTAGTGGCGGTATCGATCTAGATGTTAAGAAATATGAATACTATGCACAGATTCGATGCAGAAGTCTGTTACCGTATCAAGATCTGGCCAGGATCACGGTGACGCGTTCTCAATGGCAGTATCGGCTTTGAATCCGGGGCCCGCCGTTCTACAATCATTTATTGAAGCTAGACGTCGTCAAGTATTCTCGCGTTCGGAACGAGCACGATGGGTCGACGATAATTCTTAGCTTTATAGTCTGTCAGAACTCTGTTTCTCTTTATTGCAGCTTCCAGATTGTAAAAACTCAAGACGCGCACGTCGAATGTCTATGTACCCGTAAGCCGACTCTTCTCATTGGATGAAGTTCACTAGCTCAAGTCGACGATCTAGAATCGCAAGCCCAATGCACAATCTTCTTCCTCTCGCCATCGCGATAGTCTAGTTGATCATCTGAATGCAGTACACTACTTCTACAGATTATGAATGGTATGTTTATTTATAGCTGGAGCTGCTTGACGGTAGTGGTGTTCATAAAGTGGTCATGCTTGCGCTTTGTTGACGTCAATATTCGCATTAGCCTAACACAGTAAAACATCACGCGACAAGACCCTGAGTTTTTTGAAAACAGGAAGACTCAATAAAAAGTCATCCTTGGCAGTTCTTGGCGTTCTTCATAATTTTCTACAGATGAGATCTGAGTTTTGGTTCTCGGTAACATGTGGTCATTCATTCAACGTCGACAGATCGCCAAACAAATACAATCAGAATACCAACTCAACCCAGGTTCTATCGAAAGACAAACCTGCAAGTCTCGTAAAAGTCTACCGCTTAGCAGCGATGACCAAGCCAGTCGTCAAGGCTCCCCCGACGACGAAGCCTTCAAAGTCCAAAGCACAGGCGAAGATGATCCCCTCGACCCCCAGAACTGGCCCCTGGCAACACGATCCCGTAACATCTTCATCATCTGTTTGCTAGTTTTTACGCAGTGCTGGTCAGGCGCCGCCGACTCCATCGGCAATTCTATGGCGAGTAAGGAGTTTCATGTTAGCCAAGTTGCCGAGAATGTCTCCACAGCTGTCTTTCTCTTCGGAGTCGGGACGGGGGCTTTGTTTGCGGGGCCATTATCAGAAAGTGTTGGACGAAATCCCACGTACCTGGTAGCTACGGCGTGCTATCTCTTCTTTGTTCTTGGCTCAGCTATGACGCCTACGTTTGGGGGTCAGGTGGTGTGTCGATATTTTGTCGGATTGTCGGCTAGTGCTACGCTTACCATCAATGGGGCGAGTCTCAATGACCAGTTTCGGCCGGTCAAGAGGGCGCTGGTATTTCCGATAGTTGCATGGGCTAATGTAGCAGGTAAGTCAATTTAGCTCAGCTCTCTCTGTCTCTGTCTCTGACTTTCCTAGCACCTGTTATTGCCCCAGTTGCAGGCGGGTGGATAGTTGAGAACGAAAATTTGGGATGGCGATGGACGAATTGGATAACCCTGATTATATCCACGGTTGCCTTCCTGGTGGCATTTTTCTTCCTTCCGGAAACGCACTTCCCTCTATTACTAGCATGGAAAGCAAGGGAGCTTCGTCGATTTACGGGAGATCAAAAATACATCTCAGATCATGAGAAGAAGCCATCGTTCTTCAAACAGCTCCGAAAGACGCTCCCGCTGCCAGCAACGTTCTTCCGCAGCGAACCAGTCATCATAGTACTAGGACTTTATCTTGTCTTGCTATACATCCTTCTCTTCAGCTTCCTATCAGGCTTCGACTACATATTCAAGGAAACTTACTCTTTAACTCCAGGTTATCAAGGATCGTGCTTCGCCGCTATAGCAGCCGGAGCAACCGCCTTTGCCCTTTGTGGTCCGGCCCTCTACAAGTGGTCGAGAATAGACACAGAGCGTGTTCGTGGAGCCTCGATAGAACCAGAGTTCAGACTTTGGCCAGCGATTGTCACAGCACCGTTCCTTCCTATCTCCCTCTTCTGGCTGGGTTGGACCAACTATGCCAGTATTCCAATATGGAGTGGTCTAGGTGCCTGCTTCTTATTCGGTATTGTCCTGATGTCTATATACGTTGGCAGTTACCAGTATATCACCGATAGTTACGGAGAACACTCGGCTATAGCGCTTGCGAGCATCACCATGTCACGATACCTTATCGCTGGAGGAATGGTTATGGCTGCACGTCCTATGTATGAGGGCATTGGGGTGCACTGGACTATGACGCTCTTGGGGTGTATTGCGGTCTTGTTAACGCCTGCGCCACTGCTATTCTGGAAGTATGGTGCTAAGCTTAGGAAGAGAAGTCCATATGCCAGCACCGATGTATGAGGTCTATTGGAAATACACGATCTTGATATGGGTGAAAAGAGATTTCCCATCGATTCCAAGTCTATCAAGTGGGTAGCAGATGGATTATCCTTAGTTTTAGGGGTTTAAGATAAAGTAGGCTAAGTGCTTTCCTAAACTTGCATAAAGTGATTATATTCCTATGCTCTCAGCGGCTAGTCTTTCTGATACTCTGACATCGATGTCTAAGCGTGTCATGCGGTGAAAGCAGTGATTGCATCCTCCAGATACTTTGCTGTCTCCCCCGGTTTACTCAACATAGGAGAGTGACTGCTCGCAATTTCCCTCCGCGTCAAATCCGCGCCAGCCTTTTCCGCAGAGGCTGCAAACATCTTCTGCACCTCCCCAGGTAGCGCTCGATCCTCAGTCGTTATGATATACCAAACTGGCACATCTTTCCACCCCTCATATGCAACTTCATATCCCTCAGTCAGAGCAGTGAGTGCCTGTTCAGTAAGTTTTGCCACCCAGCCTTCCGCTTCTGGCTTGGGCAGGTCGTGGTACAGCATGTCGATCGGGTCGGCTTTGATGGGTATAGTGTTGTTCTCGTAATCGGCGTCCCATGTTGGTGGAGGTTTGCCGCCCATGCCTTCGAGGAAAGACCTTCCAGGCGTTACGAAACCTGTTGCGACCGTGAAGAGGCCGATGACGTGGCCTTTGCCTTGGTCAGATGATGCAGTCTTTCTTGATAGTTGTTTGATAGCGCTAGCACCGACACCGCCGCCGTAGGAGTAGACCACTACGACCACGTCTCGTCCGAGAGATGTTTCTTCTTTAATAGCGTCACGAACATGTGTGACATCGCTTGCGAAGTTGACATCTTTGGTTGTGTCCTGGGTAGTAGGTAAGGTGACGGGCTTGCATTTGTATTGTTTGGATTCCATGGCAGAAATAACTTTACCCCAGCATTCGGGGGTGTGCCATGTACCGGGGACAAAGATGAGAGTGGGCTTGTTGGTCATGATGGTGGTCCTGGGTTTCTGGTGTTGAACCAAGAGGTGCGATGAATGAAGCTTCGGTAGAAAGATGTGGCTTGTGTTTTATATATAAAGGCAAGTCTCGGACCTTGGGGTGTCTGTTGAGGTCTTTGGGGTCATGTTGCGAATCCTTCGCGGGGGACATAGCTCTGACAAAAGTGCCTCAGGCAGTAGTATCGAATTTGGTCGAGGTCTCGCTGTGCCGCTGAGGACACAGTCAGCGTCAATGCGCTATACCTCCATGAGCTTCTGGCTGATTGTCACAAACTTGCAGGTATCGGATGACTCTCTGCCAATGCCTTTCATCATCCTGAAAGCAAGGAATGACGGAAAACGACGAAGTCAATGGCTGGTAGCTATGGCCGTTCAAGACCATTGATGAAAAGATCGGGAATAAAAGGATTGAGACGTTCCGATTCCCGCCGCACTACGATGGTGTAAAAATAAGCGAATCGAGCAGCAGCGGAGTTTGGCTTTCAGCTCGTTTACGCGGCTGGAATAGGTTTAGTCTTGATTGTTAGTCTACAGTTTGGCTGACACCTCTCAAAGCACTACTTTCATTTTGCTAGTGGAGACTTTATCGTCTAGCCTAGCGCTAGAGGTACATCTTTGCTCAACTTGTACCGGCAGTGCATCTGTTAGTGCATTAACCATGTCTGACAAGATCAAGCGAACTGCAACACCCAGTCCGTATCACCAACCAATAAATCCCGTGAGTGGCTTCCCAAACCTCATCAAAGACTCAAGTACCTCGTCAAATCTGCTCCCTAATCTCACAAAAGCCGCCGTAATCGTCGATCATTCTCATCCACAGTCAGTTTAATCCAAGCTCTCAAATCATTCGATATGAGTACCACGACAAGGACTCGACGCCCCCACACGCGCAGCAAGACAGGGTGTCTGACGTGCCGAAAGCGTCGTGTGCGCTGTGATGGCGGGAAACCTACATGGTAAGCCGGACTTTGATTTCCGTTCTTGTTTTCATAGACGAGCATACTACACTAGTTGCTTCATGATTGGCCTTGGCTGATGTGCTGCAGTGCCAGATGCCGCAATGCGGGCCGAGACTGCGAGTTCGCGGACCCTGAATTACCGCTTCGGGATCGTAAGGGAATCTTCCTGCCGGGGGAGCAAGCGCCATGGATCATTGAGTCAGATACTCCTGTTACATTAGTGACCAAGTCCCCCTTCGCCAAGTCAGTCGAGCCTTTTGATTGTTTGGGTCTTGACATGTCACTGCGCTCAAGGGAATTACTCCATTATTGTAAGTGAAGCTGGTATACTTCGATGTATCTAAACTAACAGTGAGTTCAGTCCACCACAGCCACGATACCTCTGATTTGATCTTGACCAAAGCTTCAAGAAACATGTACGTACACCAATCAACTTGTCAGACCCTATCTGAACAATACTCTTGTAGCTTCTCATCCGTCGCTCAACATCCAGATTCCCTTCGCGATACTCTTCTCGTCGCCGGCTTACACTACGCATGGACTGTCGGCGATCTTCAAACATACAAGTCGACGTTTCTGTTCCATAAAGTATCAACAATCGGCATCTTGAATAGATGGCTGCAGGATATCAGTCAGCCAGGGTTGATGACTTTCATTCGGCATGTTTGCATCCTTTGTTTCATTGAGGTAGCCGTTTCTGTCACTTGAGCATCTCTACCATGTCATTACTGACAAAAGAAGGCTTCGTATGGAAATGTTGGCGATACGGAAGCCCACGTCAACGGCTTGATCAACGCTGTCAATCTTCTGAGCCCCCTCGATGACGACTTCGGTAACAGAGTAAGCCACGATGAAGAACTAGCAAATAGATATCTCCTGCTGTAAGTATCCTCCCCTTACCAGTCTTATCATCCTGTAGCTTACCTATCAGTACACACTACGCCGACCAAGGTTTCAAAGCCCGAATACTAGGCAGCGACTCACTAAAGAATATGTTCCGCCAGAACAACACCGCCGACTTCTCAACTTTCGTGTCCCTTATCCATCTCTGGAAGACGAAGAATGTCGGACACCTTGAGATGCGCCTGGACGCCATGAAGTTACTGCCCTTCTTCTTCGCGGTCCTACCCTCATCGACACAATTTCACAACATCGATGCATCGCCATTGATCGAACATCTTAGGCATGTCACCATGTCAACACAAACAGTTAGCGAAGACCGGTATAAGTGCGATCCGAGCTGGGAGTGGATTGAAGGTTCAGAGTCACGTTTACTGTGCGCGACTATCAGCTCGCATTTCTCTTCCATGTTTGAAGATGATATGTCTTCATCGCCGAGCTGCGCCAAGTATAGCATCTCATGGTCTGGTATGTGTGCTGCGTCAAGCTTGTACATGCATAACGTTCTTGAGCTTTGGGACGGCGGAGAACCCATGGACTCTGGTCTTATGCGAAGGTTCCTCTGTATTATGAAGAAGGATCTGGAGCAGACACTGGATACTTTGGGATCAAGCGACGCGTCTGACTTTTGGCTATGGAGAGCCTTTCTAGGCATGTACAGCATCACAAAACATGAGGCATATATCCATGATCCGACATTGGATAATATAGCTGATGTTTATCATGGCTTTGTGGAGACATGGAAGATGGTCACTGGTATAACCCTTTGGGAAGACGTTCATCAACGGCTGATCTCAGTAGCATGGCCTGATCGCCAGGGTCATGAGCTGGAGCCGAGTGTGTGGGGAAAAGCGCTTGAGTATGAACCATCTGACATGTGGTTCTATGCGGAGTAGGCTGCAGGTATCAGCCAATGTATGTATTACGACAACTAAAACTCAACTCTTGAATGGGAAATTCTTATCAGGATTCGTTTTACGATACAAGATTCACCATCTTTCACAGATGCCCAACCGCTTTTCCGATCGGTCCAAAAACCACGCTTCATCCCGTAAACAGGGATCGTAAAACTCCCCGATTAAGAGCTTATCTCCAGATGGGAAATAGACCCTGTCGGTCTTGCGATCGTAAAAATCCTCCCATGAATGCGTGTCAAGGGTCCCTCACCGACAACAAAGCGCCAACAAAGCCACCTCGGCTAAAGAGGTACCATTTGAGAAACCCCGCCGCGAAGGTGATAGGACCGGGGCTTGTCCTTGTCAGATTTGCGAATTTCCCATTGTCTGA
Source organism: Fusarium sp. NRRL 66335 (assembly GCA_004367055.1). Classification (NCBI taxonomy): domain Eukaryota; kingdom Fungi; phylum Ascomycota; class Sordariomycetes; order Hypocreales; family Nectriaceae; genus Fusarium; species Fusarium sp. NRRL 66335. Next base: position 21,192 of record QHHG01000239.1, read on the forward strand.
TGATGCATTTGTGAGATAATCGACTCTTGGCTTGATGGGCCAATCAAAGCTCAACGGACAGCCGTCCGGAAAGTTGAAATTTTCGGCGGAACAAAAGCTCCATGCACGATATTGTCCAACCGTTATCACCTATGAGAATGTGCACGACAATCAGTGAAATGGAAAGTTTATAAATAATGAACTGAATGTCATGTTTTAATTGTGCCATACTCTTACGAAAACCCATTCTTATCAGCTCATTGTGTCATTCAGCTCGTTACAGTATCACACTGGACGTCGTTGGGGAGCTTGTCTCTGAGCCAAACCTGTCAGTTCAATTTTATTTACTATTAAACTGATCCAGGACAGTCATCATGGACAAAGATGACCGAATAGCGCATTTGCGGGGGATTTTAGCCACTGATGCGATTCTAGGCCTCGAGTTCACACTCTGACTCTGCATCATCCCCAGCATCAGACTACCATCCAGAGCCGAGGACAAAAGCCGTTGTACTCCGCAAGAGAGTCAGCTAGGCCCTTTCAGGGTCCAACCCTTCCCATCCTTTCAGGGGAAACGCAGGCAGTAAGCGGGTCACAGCAGGGGTCTTTGCGCTGTTGCACAGGTGAAAGATTACATCATACCTTCGTCAACGCTGGTCATTCTAGAAGATTCAGAGGGCCTTCCGATTCTCAAAAAGTCAGGAGATTGTCAGGATCGAAAAAAAACTCAGGACCTTTCCATTTTCTCTCTGCGAAGAACGTCATAGAAGTGCACAGAAAAGATGAAGACCCCCAACCAACAGAATTATTTCATCATAGGACGATCTGCGACCCTGAAAAACGTGGGTAAATCGTTTTTTATTTATTTATTTACTTACATAGCCACGTACTCACGTGATTTATAGGATCAGCAGAGTGTCGAAGATTTTGGCGAGCCACTTTGCAATGTGCCGCTGTTCCAGACGAGCGCTATCCCCTCAAGCTTAAAGGATAGTCAGAAGACGTATGAAGTACAGCTTCACATCAAACCATATTCAGAAACGCGATCAAAGCGTCAGAAACTTAATGCCGAAAAGCCAAAGATCAGTTTGAAGAGGAAACACAAGAACAGCCGAGGATGTTTTAGCGACAGGTCCACTTCTGGGCGAGAGACGATTTACTCGTTGCATGCAAAGTCGGAACCAACAAAGAGTTCAAGATCAGAACCTTCGTGCACCTTTTGCAACGAGACAGATACTCCCATGTGGCGTAAAGGACCTGAAGGGCCTGGTACTCTTTGCAATGTCTGCGGATTGATCTATGCCAAGAGGGAATCGAAGGGGAAGTCATTGCTGCTTTCCAGGGAGTACAGTCGAGGAACTCGTGATACAATCTCGGATGACTCTTCACGAGAATCATGACAGACACGCGCTCCAGTTGAGAAATTGGCTGATGGGCAGGTGAATGTCGGCGCCGGCCGAGCTCTCGAGAGGGACAGGACTAGGCGCACTACTTTTTCTACATTTTGCAGCGTTACATCACGGTGTTCAACGAATACGAATCTATCAGGCGCATTTGGGTTAGGAGCACAGGCAACATATATCAGGAATACGTACGACATCTTTTCATCAATATTTGACAAAAAGCCGACCATAAATGCATCATCGTGAAGTCGTTTGCGTGACAGTTATCTGTCGTCAACACCATATCGCGATAAGGTTCAATGAGAGGTCGGAACACCGCATGTCATGCTTGGACTTGGACAGTGCCAGTGATTGCACTGACTTTCTTTTTTCGGACTCCAATGAATTTTGACATGTCAATCAACTTGCAACATGATCTTCACCACTACCATCCAAGACAGTCCAATCACATTCTTCAATCACATCAACGGACCTCGTCCGCTATGTGTGTCAAAGCTTTGAAGCTTTGGCCAATTGAATGAGAACCCTGGGGGCGAATTGACGACGGGATGCAGGCACACAGAAGCTAGCAAACACCAAGTGGGAGAACGAGTTTGAACCCTTGAGAAACCCAATTAACTTTAGCGGGGAGTTTTGCCTTTCGGAGTTAATGTGTTCCAGCAGATTAGCCACTCAGTGCGCCTCATGGCTTCAACCCCTCAATTGGCAACCGGCAAGTGTCCTCCTGCTCACTCAGCCAAGTCGCCTGAATCACACAGTGTCACTCAACAACGCCTCCAGTTCTTTCAGAGATTGCAGAGGGGCAAAGAATAAGAGGGTCGGCAGTTGCAAAACCAAACAGCTGTCACCAGCCCCCACGGGTGCGATACACCGTGTCGCACATGAAAACTCAGCCATATTCTCTGTGCCAATGAGTGTCAAGCCTGTGCAAGGAGGTGAGTAATCGCGGCTGACGCGTCGGCAATGAGGGCTGCAGCAGTCATGTGCGGTACAATTTCTAAGCGATGTGACGAAAGGCAAAACTGCTGTTCTGTTCGTCTGGGGTGAGGGACACGGCACAGGAACGGCTGTCGTTATGCAAGGAGCTATGAACAGCCTTATCTATCATGCTAATCCTGCTGCGAGGGACGCGGACATGAGACGGGCTGATGTCTCAGAGCGTACAGTAAAAGAAGCAATACTCAACCAACGGGCGCAATACTGTTGAGTCCAGGGCAAGACCATAAGTACAGTGGTGGTGAAAACTCAAAGACTGGATTGTGAAAAACACGGACTTCCTTATCCCGATGTTCTAAAAAAGTGCCATGCCGTCTTCTCCATCAAAACAAACTCAACACACCAATACCACAAGCTCAGCTCATGCGGTTGCTTTACTCCGGTCTCCGCGTGGACCCTGATTCAGGGACCCTGCACCAATAGCGCAGTGATCTACAAGGGTCTTCTGGGGCGAACGTGGCTCGTCATCACGCTTTTGCCCTAGAGCGCAACAAAAGAGGGGGTGGGAGGGGTATTAGAAGAGGCGCGATTCCAAGATTCTCCCTTTGTTCTCAAGATCGGTTTTCACGTTCTTCATCGCTTTACATTCATTTACCATGATCAAACCAGCGCAACCGAATCTCACCAAAACGAGCAATGCTGCTTTGATCCGCAGAAGACGCGAACGCGCTCATCCTTGTCGCGCTGATTATTCGGAATCAAGTGTTTTTCCGCCCCGAAGATGCACGTTCGCTCGGAGACCCCCGGGCTCCAGCCACCGAGTAAGATTTCCCACGCAACTTTATTCATCCGACACCGAACTAATCCCGTCATAGATCCGGCACAGCGTTCAAGATGTCCAGCATACCGGACGACCGCTATGTGATGTTGTCTTGTTTCAGAACACAGCTGTTCCCAGCCTCTTAGCTACCAAGCCTGAGAGCAACCGCGACCAGTTGAAGGCTGGTTCGCGCGCGTCCTCTTTACGATCAGCAGCCGCGTCGGCGCGTTCAATTAGATCTTCCACTAGGGCGAGTATGAGAGATACCTATGAAGCGCGCACGTGGAGGAATAGACTTAGACGCCATTCGGTAAGATATCCCCTGTCAATGAGTAAGACACCCTAGCTAACCAGCATCAGAGGTCACCTAGATCCTTTGAGCCAAGTCCTTGTTGCACTTCATGCTTCACCAAAGAAACACCCATGTGGCGCGAAGGACCATTCGGATCACATACACTTTGCAACGTATGTGGTCTTCTCTTCGCCAAGCGTGAATCGCGAGGCCGGTCTCTTCTTGTGCAAAGGGATGTCGACAGGATTTCTCACGTCTTCTAAACAACCCGGCACTCTTTCTTCTTTGTCCTTTCTTTGGAATTGGATTTTCAGGGTAATTTCTTTAATGTTTTATCTTATGGGTTTACGTGAGTGATGAGGCAATATGGTTTCTATACCCCTGGCGCAGGATTTGGGAAGGGCATTTTGTGAAAGACTACTCGGCTGGCTACTGAAGTTTTATTGTCAAAATGGCGTTCTTGGGCACACGAAAATATTATCATCTTGGATTTATTAGCGCAGATACCTCAGTCACTGTTGTCAATTGGAGTTAGTTTTTCGTTTTTGATGAGATCGGTCTCAATGATTGTATTTGATATGTCTTGTTGCGAACCAGACTTTCCCTGATATCCCTTGAGCATTCTTGAGTAGCCGAAGCAAACAACCATCCATATCGCAACATCTTTTCCCGGGCTTTTACCAACTTCTACAGATTCTGTAACCGTAAACTTTTCAGTAATTGTGTAATTGTTATTGCTATTGGTGTCGCAAATATCCGTCAAATTGATATTAACGGTCTGGATGAGTATAGGGTAATTGTACAGGCAAGCTTGATTAGTCAGTCACGTTTGTCGCAGTGCTCAGGACCGCACTTTATCAACGCGAAGCTGTTAATTGGCCATACAGGAATAATACAGATACAGTCCACAGGGGTATAAGAGGGCACCGGGAATACCTTTTCTCCAACACCTAAAATATTTACCACCCGTAGAGCAACTTAGTCCTAGGTGATTAATAGGCGAATAGAAGGTCTCTATACAGCGGAATATACATGCAGAATAGCGGAAATTGCCCTCTCAAACCCCTGCGGACTGTACCGACTACTGTTACTGCGACATGAATATGCCCAGAATATGTAACCCCGGGTCAGCGGATGACATGAAAGTTGGCAATTCAACTCCTCTATGAACTAAAATAATTCCGAAGCTCTCAGCAAAAACAGCTTGGTACTGTGGTCTAGTTGGTCATGACATCTCGTTAACACCGAGAAGGTCCCCGGTTCGAGCCCGGGCAGAACCTCACTTTTTGCCTTTCCGAGAACCTTTTTGTGATCAAAGTCAGAGTATGATATTATTGACAAAATCTCGACCCAAAACTTAAAGAGGAAAACCTTTTTTTAATTAAAAACTCGAGACTTAATGATACTGTCTCGTTCAATTGGTTCTAAAGAGGCAGCTGTACAGGCATTAAAGTTTGAACAGTCGCCTCGTACGTAAAATAAATACCACAAAAGGGAAAAAACACGATCTTTTTTATCACTCACTGCAAGGATGCGAAGTCGTCATTTGGCAAAAAGCTTATACACTGGAGGCAATCACGGCCCGACAACGGAGAAGCCTCCACTTGGCAAGCACGCAATTTGACTTTCGCATGCTGTACAACTCGCAATTACCATTTGCAGACAGAGGAAAGAGGCGACGTGAAAGCGATTTTAAAGAATGCCGAAGAAGAAAAACGACGGGATGGCGCTATCAAGCCTTGTAGGGTGACAGCACAACACTAATCTGGCGCGACATGTTTTAATCGTATGTGTTTTAGATCACGGAAGGACTTGCATGGATACAGCCCCATCAATATTGGCCGAACTTGCGATCTTTCAACCCTGGTAGATGGATCCAATCTGTCAAAGTTTATGTCATAGTTCTTGAAAGTATCCATTTCAACCCAAACGCGATCGAAGGTAACGCTGTCGTGATCGCCATCGTCCGACGAAGGACCGCAAACACTTATAACGACGCTTCCTTCGACCTGAACTCGAAGAAAACCAGGATATCCACTCTTGGAACTCGGAAGCATGAGCGACACTTCTAAGAAGAGTCCCGTGGAGGACACGGTCCAAACAACGGAGGGACGATCAATCAACGATGAGTCAATAAAGGAGCAGGCACAGCTCCTGGGCGCTACAGCAGAGGAGGTCATCGAGGCCGAAGAGCATTCCCGCACGCTCGATCTAGACGAGGCTAAGAACGTGAGAATTACATACAACCATCCATGGGATTGTACTGACAATTCTCCAGCTCGCAGAAACACTCGTCCATTTCCACGAACACGACCCCAACTTCAGCACCGACTCCATTGTTCGTCTGCAAGATTTCCTCAAGAATGACGCCCTCTTCACAAATCCCCACAAGCACGAAGAAGCCATCTCAAACATCAAGACCGAAATTTCGCTTCTCACTATCAACTCTCCCTACGCAGAAGTCCGCGCAGTAGTCAGCAACAAAGATGACCCCTCCACGCCAGCCGGGACGATTCGCGCGTGGACAATCGGCCTTTTCTTCGTTATCGTCCAAAGTTTCGTCAATCAGCTCTTCTCCGTGCGGCAGCCGACAATTCGCCTTCAAGCGCCGGTTATCCAATTGCTCTCCTTCCCTCTTGGTAAGGCGTGGGAAAAATGGCTGCCTGTTGGCGAATTTGGCTGTTTTGGAGACAGGGTCAAGTTTAATCCTGGCAAGTTCACGCAGAAAGAGCATATGCTTATTTCTATCATGGCGAATGTTTCGTCGAGTTTGCCGCATTCGAGATATATCATCTTTACAAGTTGGTTGAAGAAGTATTTTGATCTTCCTTTTGCAGCGGACTTTGGGTTCCAAATTTGTCTCGCGGTAAGTAACTCCCTCCAAGTGATTGGAGTCCGGCTAATGGGAGTAGTTATCTATGAACTTGCTTGGATTCGGTCTTGCAGGTTTGGTACGTCGGTTCTTGGTGTACCCGTCATTCTGCATCTGGCCTCGATCGCTGGCAACGATTGCTCTCAACCAAAGTCTGCATAGCGGTAAGTCAACTACCTTGGCGCGGTCCATCCACCATTTACTAACTCGGGCGCAGATTCTGGTAACGCCAGTGTCCCCGGACCTTTCAACAAGATCTACAGCATGTCGCGATACCGCTTCTTTCTCATCTCCTGCAGCGCCATGTTTGTATGGTTCTGGTTCCCGAACCTGATCGTCAAAGCCGTATCTCTCTTCAACTGGATTGCCTGGATCGCACCATTCAACTTCACACTTGCAGCTATCACCGGCGTATCCAACGGTCTGGGCTTCAACCCGCTCCCGACTTTTGATTGGAACGTCGCTACTTACTACATCGATCCTCTCTTGGTCCCGTTCCATGTCACCTTCAATATGTTCCTCGGTGCGGTTCTGGGTGGCATTACCATCGTTGCGCTGTACTGGAACAATACGTTCAACACGGGATATTTGCCTATCAACACGAACACCATGTTCGATAACACGGGTGCCAAGTACAATGTCTCCTCGATTTTGGATGATCGTGGCTTGTTGGATGTGGAAAAGTATCATGCTTACAGCCCAGTCTATATCGCTGCTTCGTCTCTCACCTATTAGTAAGTTACCCTTTGCCTTGGAAGTGTTACAAAGCTGACTGGTCATAGCATTTACTTCTTCGCTGTCTACAGCGCAGTAATTTCTTATGCTGTTCTTTACCACTGGCATGATATTAAGCTTGGCTTCAAGTCTTTGAAAGAAAGCTTCAAGAAGAACAGCAAGACCAACGAGTTCAAGGATATCCACACTAAACTCATGGACAACTACCGCGAGGTTCCCGAGTGGTGGTACATGGTTTTGAATGTGAGTACAAACTCAGGCCGCCGAGAGGCTCAGCTAATGGTAGACAGGTTGCTGGAGTCGCGTTCGGTATTGCAGCTGTCGCAGGTTGGCCTACCAACACGAGCGTTGGTACCGTCTTCTTCGGTCTTGCTCTTGCTCTAATCTTCACCATTCCCACGGGGATCATCTTTGCTACTACCGGTATCGAGGTCGAGTTCAACGTTCTGGCTGAGTTTATTGGAGGAGCTTGGCAGCCCGGCAATGCGTTGGCGGTAAGTATTCAAGTTCAACAACACGGCTCTCCGTACTAATAAAGTCAGATGAACTTCTTCAAGGGATTCGGTTACGTGACTGTCGCTCACGCTCTCGACTTCGCTAATGATCTGAAACTTGGCCACTACCTGAAGATCCCCCAACGTCAAACTTTCTGGTGCCAAACCGTCGCGAGTAAGTTCCGCAAATCCTGTCGCACAGACATCAACTGACAGCACAACAGCTATCGTCTCCGCTTTCGTCTGCACAGCTGTCATGAACTTCCAGATCCGCAACATCCCCCAGATCTGTGAAGCCGGCCAAAAAGACCGCTTCACCTGCCCCGGCGTCGAATCTTACTTCACAGCAGCCGTTCTCTTCGGTTCTCTTGCACCACAGCGCGTCTTTGGTAAAGGTGGCATGTACACCGCCCTTCTCGCAGCATTTCCTGTTGGCTTGGCGTTTCCTGTGCTGTACTACTACGCCACGCGCAAACTCCCCAAAACTCACTTCCTCACCAAGATTCACCCCGTGGTCATTTTCAGCGGTGGTCACATCTGGTCGCCGTATAATCTGGCATACATTTGGCCTGCTGTCATTCCTGGCTGGATTTCGTGGGTTGTCGTCAGGAAGAGATATCTTTCGTTTTGGGCAAAGTACAATTATGTCCTTTCGGCGGCGTGGCAGACTGGAATTGCACTTGCTGGAGTGGTGATTTTCTTTGCTGTCAGCTATCATGGGGCTTCGATTAACTGGATTGGAAATCATGCTGATAGCGGTTGTGAGGCCAATGCTTGTACGAGGCTTAAGCTTCCAGAGGGAGGGACTTTTGGCCCGGCGCCTGGAACATTCACATAGACGTAAAGTTGTTTGGATGTAGCGGGTCGTGCAATGGAGGGGAAGTATGTGCCGCCCCAAAGAAGTTTTCTAGGATAATGGTAATGATTCTATATCCTTGATTAGAAATATGCATTTGAATACAAACTCCAGATTTTGTCTACACACAGACATTCACTTAGTCACTACACCCAAGAAGGAATGCAGATAGGCTATCAAGCCCTCCAACATCCGGTCATCGCGGGGTATAAAACCCCTCCGGCCTCAACGACAGGGATTCAGATCGCAAATGCGATAAGGCCTCGCCTCGGAACCCGGGAAGAAGTTCCCTTCCAATCAGCATCACTTATGCATCATCATGAAGTTGACAACCTGGCGCCTTTCCTGACATGGCTAGTCAGTTATGGTAGATTATTCCCCAAGACGGTAATTTTTGGAGAAGATGTTGGTTGTGATTCATGTATGTTCTGGGGTATGAATACTACTCCGCTCAAAACCGACGGAGATAAATAAGCTTGGAAACAACGCATCGTTATCTTTCCATCAACAACTCATTTTCTAGTTTATTGAGGGTCTGTTATAATATACGCCATGGCTTCAGTTCCTCACCCGCTTTGCCCATTGACGGGCGACGAGATTCATTCAACTGCTCGCCTGATCGAAAGTGTTTGGCCACAATCCGTTTCGCTATCTTTCAAGGTCATAACACTCAGCGAGCCACCCAAGGAGAAGCTTGTGCCATATCTACAAGCTTTGGAAAGCGGCAAGACCTTTTTAGCACTGGAGCGACGGGTCTTTGTGTGCTATTACGTTCGCGGAACGGTAAGATAATCGTGCGCGACCGGCGAACCTGACTGACTTGAGTTAGGCCAATCTGCACGAAGCTATTGTGAACTTGACGACAGGCACGATCGAAAGCAACATTAAGCTTGGACCGAATGTTCATGCCAACGCCGTTTATGATGAGGTGCAGGAGGTTGAGAAGATTGCGCTTCAGGACCCGAAGGTTTTGGCTGAGTTGGAAAAGCTGAAGCTTCCAGAGGGCACGGTTGTCTGCGCTGATCCTTGGATATATGGTGAGTGACTCTCAAATAAGGAAATGTGCTGAAGCTGATAAGGCCAGGGTCCGATGGTGTCGAGGACGACGATCGCATGTATCAAGTCTTTCTCTACATGCGCGATCCCGCCAACTCTAGCGAAGCTGACTCGAACCACTACGCCTTTCCTCTGCCTGTCTCACCGGTCATTGAGTGCGTTAACTACAAGGTGGTTCGCGTCGATGTCCTTCCTACGGGTGCCGATGCCACCGTCAAGCCTTTGACGGCTTATCAGCCAAAGCCTGCAAATGAGTACATCCCCGAGACTCAGGAACTGCGTAAGGATCTCAAGCCTCTCCACGTCAACCAGCCTGAGGGACCTAGCTTCTCCGTGACGCCGGTTGGGGAGACTGGAAACGTTCTTTCGTGGCAGAAGTGGAACTTCTTCGTTGGTATGCTACGGTTCAGATTAGTCTTGTTCACTGTGCTAACAGTTATGTTCAGGTTTCAACCAGCGTGAAGGTATGGTGCTATACAACGTCAAATACGACAACCGCCCGCTCTTCTACAGACTATCACTCTCCGACATGAGCGTACCATACGGTGATCCACGACATCCCTTCCACAAGAAGTCAGCGTTCGACTTGGGCGATGCCGGTGCTGGTGCGACAGCCAACAATCTTAAACTGGGATGTGACTGTCTCGGCAGTATTCAATATCTCAGCGGCGTCATCTGCGACGACAAGGGAAACGCTTTGCCAATGGAGAACGTGATTTGCATCCACGAGCAAGACGCTGGTATTGGTTGGAAGCACACCAACTATAGAACCGGAAGAGCTGCCATCGTTCGCTCGCGAGAGCTTGTGCTTCAGTCTATCATCACTGTGTCCAACTATGAGTATATCCTCATGTTCATCTTCAACCAAGCGGGAGAAGTCACATACGAAGTCCGAGCAACAGGCATCTTATCAACCCAGCCTATCGACCACGAACTAGACAAAGTTGGCGTGCCCTATGGTACTGTCGTACACCCCGGTGTTCTCGCAGGCGTTCATCAACACATCTTCTCCCTTCGAGTAGATCCCATGATCGACGGCCACACCAACCAACTCACCTACACAGAAGCCCACAAGATTCCCCGAGACCCTCAAAGAAACCCCCATGGAAGCGGCTACGAAGTCGTCGAAAAGACCATTGACAAAACATCCGGTCTCGACATCGACTATGATCTCAGCCGCGTCTACAAGATCACAAATCCCAACTCGCTCAACCCCATCAACGGCAAACCTGTCAGCTACAAAATCCAAGCCCCACCGTTCCAAAAGCACATGGGCGACGAAGACAGCTTCTTACACAAACGAGCCGAGTTTGCTGATCATAACATTTACGTCACCACACATCGTGACCGTGAGCTTTACGCTGGAGGTTGGTACACTAACCAGTCCCGTGGTGGCACTGGTGTGAGGGGCTGGGCGGAAAGAAATGAGACGCTTACGCCCGAGTCTGATATTGTGGTTTGGGTGCAGTTTGGCATCAACCATATTCCGCGCATTGAAGACTTTCCTGTTATGCCGGTTGAGATTCTCAAGGTGCATCTTAAGCCGGTGAATTTCTTTACTAAGAATCCTGCGCTGGATGTACCGCCGAGTGAGCAGACTGTTAACCAGAGTACACTGGTTGAGACTAAGAAGGAAGAATCAGAATGCGGCTGTGAGCCTTCAGTTGGTTCAAAGCTATAATCTTAACGCCTTAGGTCATCAGAATAGGTGCTCATGAAATCCATAACAGACTAAATAAACCTGTCACTCTAAAGGATACCCTCTCTTCTTGGTGTAACAAGAGATTATTTTGCCAGTGAGCTTCATATTATTGTATTAGTTTACTTTGGAGTTTCCATTTCCTCCAAGCTAGGCATATCTTCCACCGGTTCACCTAGTCTTTGTACATGAACCGTCGTCTCCTCCGATATTTGTATCCCACTCAACCCCTCATTCACTGTCGGTGGCGGCGTCCGATGTCTCCAAGGACTAGAGATTGTTATCTCCGTTCCCCAACCCCACCCTGGATGTGAAGCTTCAAGATCGTAACCGGCAGGTACATCGTCCTGCACCGCAAATTCGCAAATCGAGCTCGAGGCGTTTTGGTTGGAAACCTTTGTCTCTCGACTGCCTTTCGTGCCGTACTCGCTGGCGAGTACTGAGTCCAAGACAGCGCGTCTGCTTCGGTGAGAGGCGAGAAATGATGAAGGGATGATTTTGCGGAAGATGGGGCGTAGCATCGGTAATGAGACTAAGGATAGTTAATCGGGATTTCTGGCAGAGCATCGATAGAGCATACTCGTGATATTGGCGAGATTGGTCTCAGCTGCGGCTAAAGCGCTGTGGTATCCCATTTTCAAGGCTATTTCTCTTGAACTGCCATCAAAGTTGAACGCATCATAAATAACAAATACAGTCAAAACGACAACACTGTGTCACGCATTAGCTCAACATCATCACGATGTCACCAGTGTAGGAAACGCACAGAGCACCAAAGCCAAAAAGCGCCATCACGGCAATCTTCTGGCCGATAGGTAGATGCATCCTGTAAACTTCCACCAGTGGAAGCAAGAGAATGATAACGTCCAAGATCAAATGTGTCAAACCGGTCGAAAAGAAGTATGTCGAACTAGGAACATCGCAATGGGTTCCTCGACGATCGATGTCCCAATAGGCTGAAGTAGGCTGACATTGCATCGTCAAGAGGAACATTCGGACAATGAACCAGGCTATGCAGAGCACCAGAACAATTTGTATCGCGATTCGGGAATGGGAGTATTTAAAGAGGCGCCAATAGAAGGTCAAGATAGCGAGCTTTGCAAAGCCGCAAGCTACCGTATAGGTCAAACTGGCGATGAATGTGAAAATGTAGGATCGTTCGAGTCGTTCGTCTTCGGTGAGGTGCGACGGGCCATCTTTGAGCGGGATACCAAGTCCATAGTCGAGGTCTGAAATCATCAGTCAATTGCGACAGCGAATAAAGAGAGGTGCGCATACAGACAAGGTTGTCTATCGAATACCCAAGAGCTCCAATCTGCATCAAAAGCCAATTAGCCACACAAACCTACAGCATACAGTGGCTGACGTACAAAAGCAAGAACCGCTAACCAATCGTCAATGGCATAACCCGCCCTCGTCATGCGTCTCGCCACCAATCTCAGCACAAGTACCAGCGCGGCGAGTGGTAAAGTAACGGCAATCGAGGCGATAACGTCCGGTCTATAATCCATCGTGCATGGTCGCGATGGCCGTCTCTCTCTCTCTCGAAAGGGCGCGGGCGGAAGGGAAATAAGAAGGAAGAAAAAAGGAAGAAAAGAAGGGATGGGAAAAAGGAAGAGAGACAAAGTGTGATGTCTCACTTTGACCAGTCAGCAGAGAACGTAATGACTCGAGTGAAACCTACGACGTTCGAGCGCTAAAAACGCCGATGATGCGGGTTTAGAGGCTGATGTTACGCTAGAACGGCTCTTATCGTGGGGGATGGAGATTGAGATGCGGGGGATGGAGCCTGCTAAGGAGTGTCCGGCTGTTTTGATCGCCACCATCCCGTCGTTAATTCCAGTAGTAAAAAACTAAAGGAGTTTTCTAATATTCAGATCACTCAAAATAATTAAAGGAGATAGGAACCTGGACCTGCAAGCCCTGCAATTATGCCAACACGACGTAACACCCGTGTAATATCCGTGCCTAGTCGAACGCTAAGGGAAACTCTGTTTGGTGGCTAATCGTCCTGGGCCTGATCATCATTCGTTGCGATTGGTTCCTCATTCCAGCCGATCTACAGGCGAGGAATTTCAGCCCGCAGAGAAACCTCCGATACTTTCGAGGTACCGAGCTCCTTTCCTGTTTGGAGGAAAGCTCGTAGCTGAATGTCTCAAATGTATGTCGCTTATTAGTCGTTAAGGCGGACGGTTGAGCGCTTTGACAGGAACGGGAGATAAGGATATTAACGTTAATCCGAATGACAAATTGACAACGTGGGAAGTTTATGATCTTTGCTTGTTTGAGTCATGAAAAGAACGTTTTAAAGATTATCTACCATTGAGGAAAGTCCCATACGCCCTCATCTCATCTCTCCAGTGCAGGTTCACAGCTCAAGGACTTCCATTTTCACTCCAATTCTCCCACCCTGTAAAAAGACCACTAAAGCCATGGCTGTTCGACCTCCATCTCCAAGATAGCGGTGCATCAGTGCCTTCTAGGAGCCACCAGCCAGCCCCAGGATCCGGGCCCAACTGAAACGGGGCACGTGGATAACTGTCGACATACGGCAGTCTGATAGCATGAGGACCATTACTCTTATCCTCTACCGAGTACCAAAGCTCGCTGTATGAACTTCGCTTCCAACTATTTTCCATCTGGATGTAGTCTTGTGCGATATGCTCGAATAATTGGAAAGGTATCGCAATGGCACACTCGACTAGAGCAGGCCGAGCTTTGACAAGCTCATTCATGTGTCCAATGATCGTGTACATGGTATCCTGTTCATAATTCCAGTCAAACCGTGCCGATATATAAAAGCGCTTCAGGTTTGGAAAGCGCCGTAGTTCTAGCTGGTCGAAAAGAGCATCCCAATGCTCGTGAAGCTCCACGGACCATCTGATCTCAAGAGAAGTAATAGTAGCGAGACGATGGGGTAGGATCAGTTGATCAAGGTGAGTCAAGAACGGTTCGTCGTATATCAAGATGGTATTCTTTGAGTACAAGATGTCGATGGTTTCGGCATAACTAAAGCACATAATTTATTAGTAACCACTGAAACCAAATGCACTTATTCAACTCACTTTTGTCGACAAGATAGAAGCCATCCCATAATACCAACAGACTCGAACATCTCTCCAGGATAATCACACTCGTCAGACCAAGGACCGTCAAGACCGCCGCGAGTCATAGGAACTTTCTCGTCAGTCGAAACATGACGACATACCATGCCGAAGCTATGCCAAGTGTTCGGCGGATCTGCATCGCACTTCAAACACATGTGCAGACGTCGACCTCCAAACGCCAGGAGTAAGATGTCGCGTCTCAGATTGGGAGGTATCTTGAACCAGGAAGACTTTTGAAGAATCGATGTGACGTCTCTCTTCTGTTCAGTGTCATCTTCTCGGAATCCAGTTGGTGTGAGAGCGCGAGGCCGCAGAGATGGCAGTCGAGGAATATCTTCGACGTAGTCCTTCCAATTACAGGCGTATATCTCTTTTTTGACGTCTGCCAACGGAGACTCGATTGTGGATCGAACTAAGAGAAAACTGTCAGTAAAACTGTTCGTCATTTTAGAGAAGGTACTAAGGTCTCCATCCTCTAAAGCTTCGGGTGACAAAATAAAGTTGCCAAATTGACCGCCTAAGCTAGCATGAAGTGACCAAAGGATTGCGTATCTTATGCTTCAGGCGGCTAATTCTTCTGACACCCTGGCAGGTCTAAATTTAGGGAATCCTTTCTAAGCCCACCAACCAAGCTGGGGATTTTACCTGGTGAACCACGTGTGACGCTGTAATTTGGTGAACCACGCTCAACGCTGTAATTTGGTGATGTAGGTGAGAAGCTTGGGGACGGCATGTCGTCAACGGGTGGCGGCGAACACGACGTAAAGCGCGGCGCAAATAGTTCGTCTGTCGGGATTTGCGTCATCCTGCGAAATAATCTCAATGTTTGTGAAAGAAAGAAGGAAAGTTGGGTTTGTGTTGAGTCGCTGGTTATTATTATTGCCTTGTGCTAGACATGGCACGTGCAATGTTACGTAAGGCAGAATTATCCTCTAAAGCTTAGAGCGCCAAAATAAAATAACCTAATTTTTGATCTAAAGTGAACCAAGGTGACAGAATTCTTTCATCTCTTATGCTCCGGGCGGCCAATTTAGGGGATCTAATTTAAGGTTTTTTTTTCCAAGCGCAGGTCCTGCAGTATACGTATAAAACATTTAGGGGATCAGTCCCATCTTCTGCTTCATGCGAGTCAAGTCGCGAGCTCTCCCCCAAGACAGCCAGTCCCACTGATCGTTGTACATCATCAAGGAAAAGATCATGAGTGAGTCGGCATTAGTAGTCGCCTTGTCAGGGCCCGAGTTTTGCGTGTTCTTTGGATGCGTCATTGCAAGCTCCATCATGTTTCCGATACCATCTATCAAACAAAGATTAATTTTGGTTCCATTTCTGAGATGACGAGTACTTACAAGCGCCCTGCTTTCTTAACCCTCTCTGGGCAAGGTACGAAGGAGACTGGGGGGCAGGGTATGTTCGAACAATAGTGTTGCCACTGGGATCCTTTCCCTTGTACATGACATCGCCCCTCTTATCAACGGCGATTTGATCCTTGATGTTGTGTTCGAGCTGGGGAGTAACGCCCCCAAACCAATGGCAAAGCTCATGCCAAAGCTGAGTGTGAAATGAGACAAGACCGTCCCTCAGATCTGTGCCCGACGAGACCGAGGCCTTGAAGTCCCTAGGGGAGGTCTTGGCTCGGAAGGCATCCGCCAGCATAGCATCGCAGATCATGATCAGATCATCATGAGCAGAGATAACAGCATTGCGATTGCCGAAGCAGACACCAAAGGTGCTAGTTTGCTGCCGTCGGAAAGACCAGCGGCCTTGGAAGTACAAGGCTCCTGCATAGCCTTGCGGGAATTTTGGCTGATCTTTGACCTTGCCTACGCCAGGTTCCGGCTCATCGTCTGCGTCGAACCATTGAAACATGGACTCGCCGCAGACGATGACGGGCTTGGCGTTCGGGCGGGCGGCCAGGATGGGGTTGTTGCCCTTTTCGGGCGAGTTCTTGTTGCTTGGAAGGACATTGACTGCAGAGGCATAGATATCTGACTGATGTTAATTACCGAAAGACACAGATAGTCAGCAGAAGAATTGTCTAAGAACCTAAGAGACGAAATAAAGTAGCCTAAATGCTGGTCTAACCTAGCATAAGGTGCCTAAGTATTTCGTCTGTTATACTCTAGGCGGGCAAATCTTCTAGCGATCGTGGTTCACGTACCTCGGAGACGCTCAGTGTAACGCCTGTCGCCGGGACCGGGGCTAGTAGGAATCTTGTACCCAAATGCCATGCGCACATGAGTCGCGATTCGTTGCCATTTGACAGCTTCATCGGGATCGGACTTCTGGTCAGGCATCTTATTCATAACGAATTCGAGGGAAGACTTTGCTGCATCAGCCAATTCGATTGACTGTGTCATTGCCTCTTTGATGTCAGCCTTGTAGGCATCGCAGCTGCTGTGGATATCCCAAGGCTCAAGGGAAGCATCGGGGAGAGCCAATGCAGAGCCTGACCAGAGACTGGCGACAGCAAGGGAAAGCGTTGAGAAACGCATTTTAGAAAAGAATGACTTAAATGGACTAAAAACGAGTGTATGCGTATCAAAAACGCGGATGAAAGAGCGGATGACCAAAACAGAG
The DNA here is from genome assembly GCA_004367055.1 of Fusarium sp. NRRL 66335. Taxonomy (NCBI): domain Eukaryota; kingdom Fungi; phylum Ascomycota; class Sordariomycetes; order Hypocreales; family Nectriaceae; genus Fusarium; species Fusarium sp. NRRL 66335. The sequence goes on from QHHG01000239.1 coordinate 38,018, forward strand.
ACTACAGAAAAGTAACGGGCTTCTATCATGTATGTATTCTCACATTTCGCATCTCAATCTGGCAAATGAGAGTAGGGACGTGCTGCAACATGGATGGTGCTGACAAGCTTCGCCCTTAATCTGATCCTTCGAGGCTTACCCGCCCCTGCAGTAAATTGCGATGAGCCGCGCTATGCATTGGCCATGTAACCCCCCACAAATGAGCACGAATCTTGGCATTTGATGGGATGATTAACGAAAAGCGCACCTGCATTGTTCATGGAATCCTTCTGTGGTTCTTTCGTAGGATTGATTCTCCGAAGGAGCTCCGTGACGGCAAAGACGGATGACGGGTGGTTGTTGACGAATCTCGCTTATCGCCGATCAGTGACATTGCTTGCTGTGCCTCACAAGGCAGTTGCCTCCGTTAAAAGTTCCGGTTGGGAGTGCATCTCAATTGCTTAAGTTGATAGACGCACTGTAATGCTTCGGTGCATTTATTTTCTCTCATCGCCAGGTCGCGGGATCTTGACAATCGAGAGAACACAATATGCACAACGTGAAAGTCCAAGATTAGAAACACTGGCTACGATCATCCATCTCGGCACAGCCGTATCTGCCGTGCTATCGACCACATACCGTTGAGGCGCAATAACGGCTCACGGATATCCCGTCGAAGGATTTAATTAGGCGTAAGACGAATGCAACACGATAAAATAAGCCTCTCTGTCCAAGATTACCATGTTTCATTGTAGGATTCGAATGCACGTTCCCGATATGGGTCTGCATCCCAGAAACAAGGCTGATTATCAGACTCCACTGCGTTTCAGAAGGCTTACACCAGAGATTGTGATCCACTAGCCCTGTAACTTGGTTTTGCAGAAGGACTTGCACTTCATGAAAAGGGTCTGTATCGCCAGCTTGCTTGCTGGTTCCCATTACGGCCACCCATTCAGCCATCCATTCATTCTTTTTTGTTGTCTTTAGACTGTACTAGCTTCACATTCGTTTTTCTTCAGTCAGCTGGTATAGTCGTTCATTCTTTAATTGCTTTTCACAATGCAGCAGCCGTGGAAGCTGCGCGTTCTTGCGCTATGCCTGGCGACAAGCTTGTCTGGTGTTTCTGCTCAAGACTTCACCACATCCACTTATGACACAACAACCGGCACCGAGATCTCAACTGATGGTGGTCTCCCCATTGTCGAGCCTGCTACTTCCACCGAGGTTGCTCTCCCAGAGACTACTTCGGCGCCATATGTCGAAGGTCCTGCCTCATCAGCGACTTCGGAAGCTCAGGTTGAGATCCAGCATACGTCAACAGACAAGGAGGAGTCGACAAGATTTCCTGTGTTCCCTAACCCTGAGTCAACTCCCCTTGTTGAGTCTGCCTCAGCAGATGTCCCTCAACTACCTTCTACTGAGACTCAACCCGAGGTTGTGGTTCCTAGCACTGAGACGCAGCCTCTTGAGGTTGGCACCCCCACCGACATCAGCATCCCCATCAACACCGCCACCAGTTCTGCTGAGACTATTGATGCCACCACTGGCCCAGTGGAAGCTCCCACCGAGCCTGCACAGTCTGGTTTCGCTCAAGATTCCTCAATTGAGCAGTCCCAGCCTGTAGTTGAGAGCACCACAGACGTTCCCCCACCTGTCATCCCCGAGTCGACTCAGTCTGCTGAGCCTACGTCCCAAGTCATTGAACAACCTCCTGTAGTTTCTTCCGGCTCATCTGACGCTGTTGAGCCTACCCAGGAGAACCCCGCTCCTGAGCCCACTACAGAGACTTCTGCTGAGGTCTCCCAGCCCGCTGAGCCCACCACTCAGGTTCAAGAACCCCCCGCTGAGGAGACCACTACTCAGGAGAAGCCGCAAGAGGTCTCTACTGAGTCTGCTCCCATTGCCGCGGAACCTACTACTGAGAACGAGGTCCCTCAAGAGACCACCGAGAAGGAGGCTCCCAAGGAGAGCTCTGAGGCCGAGGTTCCTGAGCAGACTTCCCAATCTCAAGACGCTCCCGAGCCCACCCAAGATGGTCCCGACCCCAAGCCTACCGACGACAAGGATGATGCTCCTTCTTCCGACAACCAGCCTGGTCAGACTTCCGCTCCCGATGAGCCCAAGCAGACCACTGCTAACCCTGAGCCCTCGCCAACCGAGGATGGCATCGTCACTGGCACCAACGGCGCTGTAGTCACCTACGTCCCTGAGCAGGACAAGGACTTCTCCGACTTCACTGGTACTACTACCACTACTGATGATGGCGGTGCTGCTATTGTTCTCTTCCCCGGTGGTTGGTTCTGGAAGCCCTCTGGTAACCCCCCCGCTGGTATCCTTCCCCCTCCTCCTGCAGTCATCCCAGGCCCTCCTGGCGGCGGCGCCGGTGGTGGTCCCGGTGGTAACGAAGATGGAAACAATGATGAGGATGAGGATGATGACAAGCAGTCGACCAAGAAGGAGGAGAAGTCAACCACTGAGCAGACAACTGCCAAGTCCACTGAAGCCACTACCACTTCTACCGAGGGCTGCTCCGCCGTTGAGATTGAAGACTGCACGCGGACTATCTCCTACTTCACCACTGATGGAACTCTTACCCACACCGAGTTCGGTGACTGCCCTACTATCGCCAGCTGCGCCACTGGTACTCAGGCCACTGCTACCACGACCGTCTCTGCCGAGGTTGAAGAGGGTGTCGAGATGCAGATTGATGAGGCTGACATTGACATTCCTGACAACTTCAACGATCCCGTGTCCGATGACACTGCTTCGAGATTCGAGGAGGTCATGGATGAGTACTGGGGCGATGCTACTTCTGCTGGTATTGAGACTACCGCTGAAGCCACCACTACCGCCGAGTCAACCGAGACTACCAGCGAGACCAAGGCCGAGGAGACTACTACTGCTGAGTCTTCTACTGCTGAGTCTACTACTGAGGCTACTACTGAGAACACCACCTCCGTCCCCAGCACGCTCATCACCAAGACTCGCACTACCGAGTCCTCTGAGGAGTCCTCCGGCACCACTTCCGATGGTACTTCCTCTGACACCATCACCTCAATGGTCTCAAGCACCGAGGTTCCCACAACCACAACCTCTACCCAGCGCACTTACTACCCCTGCGTTCCCCACGGCGGTCCCCGTGTCGAGAACCCCTACTGTGCCTGCGAGACCACCAGCGATGGCAAACAACTCGTCGCGACCGCCCCCATGGTCTCCTACGCCTGTGACATCTACACTGAGTTCCCAATGAGTCTCTACACGACTCCCCCTCCCGCTCCCACACCCACCATCTTCAACGAGCCTTACACCCAGACCGACGCCGGCACTGTTCTCGTCTGGCAATCGTATTCCCTTCGTGAGTGGAAGATCATGAGCCAGCCTATTACCAATACCATTGGTCTCGGCTCGCCCTCCACTGTCTCAACACCCGTCCCCACTGCGACCGACACCAACGGCTCCGGTTCAAGTATCTGCAGCAGCAGTGACAAGAACGTCCGCAATGCCCTCTCCAGCGCTTGCGACAAGGCCATCAACCAACTGGAGGATGACAAGGTGTATGATAAGTACACCGGCCGTTACGAGCAGATGGGCAGTATTCTCAAGACCCTGACTTTCGGCAAGGCTAGCTGTATCGTTCAGTTCTCCTGTGATGACTACGGTATTGGAATGAAGGGCAGCGATATCAAGAAGCTGTAAGTTTAAACCCTGATTCGATGTTTGATGATTTATACTAACGTTTACTAGGCGTGAGGATCACCGAGAGGATGTCGGTCGTTGTGGAAATATTTATTTGTCGAACTCGTGCAAAATTCACTTGGACTACTGCACCAACTGCAATAAGGACAATTAGAATACTATAGATCTAGATGTAATACAGCCACTTGGCTAATTCTGTAAACGCTACGCCTCGAATCCTCAATTGTGAAGTCCATACTCTGATCTAAATGGTGTCATGGTCGAAGCAAGCTGGTCTGTTCCAATTGAACGCAAACCCTTGTACCACAGCCATATCTTGTGGCTATAGGATAATTCACGGCGCGATCAGGCGATCATTTCTGTATCAGGTGTTGTACGCCGAGAATCTTCAGCGTAAGGATCTATTGATACTCCCAACATCAAATCGGAAGCGTCGAACCCTTGCTCGAAGCTGTTACCCACCATGGAACCGAAACTCTACTTTCCACGCAACATTCCCATTTCCCCTCTTCATCGTCCTGAATGAAAGCCCGCTTTCATCTTATCGTACTAATTAACTCAAAATGCAAGAAGAACAGATTGTACCGTAAACCATGCCTGATGTCTGGGAGAGTGCTAATAATGATAGGCCGTCGACCCAGACTTTGACTCTGCGCTTGAGGTTGTGAGTTGTTTTGGGGGAATCCATCAAATCGTGCCAGAGCTGACATCTGATAGCCATTGGAGGACCCTTCGACGTCGTCCCTTCGATCTAGTCTCCTCCAGTTCGCTCAGGAGAATGGACGTACTTACCACAAGCTCAGCGAAGGGAGTAAGTGAATAATTCACCTCGAGAATTCATTGACTAACCGGATCCAGAATATGCTTTCCCGAATGATGATGTGAGTTCAGCATAGAGCATGAATGCGGTGTAACTAACACTCGCGAGGCTGAGAATGATAGGCTTGGTAAGTAGAAAATTTCGACAGGCATGGAAATGACTTATCAGAAGTAGACCTGCAGGACAACTTGTACCTGATTACGCTTGATGGAAAGAGAGCTCTCAACCCTGGCGCTGATACTGCGACTAGAGTGTTGGATATGGGCACTGGCACAGGACTCTGGGCTTTGGAGTTCGGTAAGCATCTCGTTTGAAGTGGTAGTACTAGCTGACTTTTGTAGCTGATGAACACCCGGCTGCTGAGGTTAGTCGTCCATGAACAGTCACCATACATGAAACTGACGTAACAGGTGATTGGTGTTGACCTGAGTCCTATCCAGCCTCCCTTGTATGTCCAAGCCTTGGCTGCATAGGTCTAGATGTGCTGACCTCGATCAGTGTCCCTCCTAACTGTACCTTCGAGATGGACGACCTCGAGAAGGACTGGACGTGGAAGAAACCGTTCGACCTTATCTTCTCTCGCATGATGACGGGTAGCTTCAGCGACCCTCAAGCCATGGCGCACAAAGCTTACGAGTAAGTCCACCTCCCAAGCCAAGACTCTTCTAACAACCCTAGAAACCTCAGCCCAGGCGGTTGGTACGAAATCCAAGACATCCAAATCCCCGTCCTCTGCGACGACGGCACCCTCAACCCCACAACATCACCCTTGATGAAATGGCAAGAAGGTCTCATCCAAGGCTCCCGCAAAATCGGCCGTCCCCTCGGCGAAAGCGACAAGTACAAATCCCTCGTCGAGACCGCAGGCTTCCAGGACGTTGTGGAGACCATCTACCGGTGGCCAACCAACAGTTGGCCCAAAGATGCCAAGCTCAAGGAGCTCGGGAAGTGGAACCTTGTCAACTTCGATGCTGGGCTTGAAGGGGTGAGCTTGGCGCTGTTTACTAGGGTGCTAGGGTGGTCTAAGGAGGAGGTTTTGAAGCTTTGTGCTGATGTTAGGAGGGAGTTGAGGGATCCGAAGGTTCATGGTTATTGGAAGATGTAAGTCCGTTTCCTGCGGGTAAGGACTTTGCTAACTGGTTTAGTTATGTTGTTTACGGGCAGAAACCGGAGAAGAAAGATTGAACCCGGCAGCGTCTCCCATAGGGCTGAGCCAAGCTTTTCAACGTATTCTAGAGCGTCGGTGAATCCATTAAATACATATGGGACCATTGTACTCGTGCCATTATCTCCATTCTAGTGTCCCTCGTGAAGTTCTAGAGTACATGCCATGACTTCCCTTGAACAATAAGAAGCAATATCCACATGTCAGCCCAGTTCTCTCCAGTTTCTCACGCACCTGATGAATGAGCCTATTCCAATTAAGCTTACCCAACCTCACGTGTTAACCAACGACATACGAGCGTGTTTCTTGAATTCAGATCCAACCCCAAATAGCCTGATCTTACCGGACCTGGGCCAATCGCTTACCCCAGCTTTTACCTCGGGGCAACCGGAGCCGAAGTCACCCCCAGAACAGAACGAGCTAAACCCAATCCTGGCCGCTACAAAAGGTCGTTCCCCAAAGCAAGGTGGGGGGGTGACCACTGCAAATCCGGGGAACGACGCGACGTCGGACGGGCAGCGGATGCCGTCTGGGAATAAGGTCCGTATCCTTGGAAATGCAAGCGAGATGTCGTATATAAAGACTCCCCTCCCGGCTTTGTGGAGAGTGATCTGCAGACTTGCTCTTGGCTTTTTACCTCCCAAGTCTTGACTTACTACAATCATGGACTCAAAGGCTGATGAGAAGGGTGCCGTGGACCATGGCACTGAGATTCACGATGCTCATGTAGCCGTTCAGGTTGCGCATGATGTTCAGAATCAGAAGCTGTCGCCATGGACCCCTACCATGTTTCGTCTGTATCTTGTCTTGGCTTGCGCTTACCTCTGCGGCTGTCTGGTTAGTCCCTTGGTATTACCTGGCAGGTCAATTGATGCTAACAGGCTTTAGAACGGATATGATGGCTCTGTTATGGGAGGCATCAATGGCATGAAGGCGTATCAGCACTACTTCAACATGTGAGTAGAAACTGCCGCGATGTCTTGGCTTAGCTGACAATCTCCAGGTCCCAGGAGGGTTCATCCACCGGTATCGTCTTCGCCATGTACAACATCGGCTCCATCGCCGCCGTCTTCTTCACAGCCCCTGTAAACGACATGTTCGGCCGTCGCTGGGGCATGTTCACCGGAGCCGCAGTCGTCATCATCGGTACCTGCGTCCAAGCCACATCCATGGGCCGGGGCCAATTCCTGGGCGGTCGCTTCATTCTTGGCTTCGGTGTCAGCTTCTGCTGTGTATCTGCACCTTGCTACGTCAGTGAGATGGCCCATCCCACGTGGCGCGGAACCATCACCGGTCTATACAACTGTACTTGGTACATCGGCAGTATCATCGCTAGTTGGGTTGTCTACGGATGCAGTTACCTTGGTGAGGAGAGCTCTATCGCTTGGAGAGTTCCTATCTGGTGTCAGATGGTTACGTCTGGTATTGTGGTTTGCTGCGTTATGTTCTTGCCCGAGTCTCCTCGATGGCTCATTGCTCAAGATCGTGTTGAGGATGCTGCCAAGGTTCTCGCTACGTACCATGGTGAAGGAGACCCGAATCATCCCATGGTTATTCTGCAGATCAAGGAGATGACCAACCAGATTGCTGCTGATGCTACTGATAAGTCTTGGTGGGATTACCGTGGACTCTGGAACACTCATAGTGCGCGTCGTCGACTTATCGGTGTTTTGGGCATGGCTGTCTTTGGACAAATCAGTGGTAACAGTCTGAGGTGAGTACTCGAAGATCCCTCGTCCATTTCATTACCTAACACCCACAGCTCTTACTATCTCCCCGTCATGATGAAGAACGCCGGAATTGTCGAAGAAAAGAAGGTCCTCGCTCTCAACGGCGTCAACCCCATCCTCTGCTTCTTCGGCGCCATCCTTGGTGCCCGCATGACTGATGTCATTGGCCGTCGTCCCTTGTTGATTTATTCCATCATCTTCTGCTCCTGCTGTTTCGCCGTCATCACTGGAACCAGCAAACTTTCCCTTGACGACCGCTCCAATGATTCCGCCGCCAACGCGACAGTCGCCATGATCTTCATCTTCGGAATCGTCTTTTCTTTCGGTTGGACTCCTCTCCAATCCGCCTACATCGCCGAATGTTTGTCCACCGATATTCGAGCCAAGGGTACTGCTGTCGGTAACTTGGCTAGTTCCGTTGCTTCAACCATTATTCAGTACAGCAGTGGTCCTGCGTTTGAGAAGATCGGATACCACTTTTACCTTGTGTTTGTCTTTTGGGATCTGTTTGAAGCAGTTATCATTTACTTCTTCTTCCCTGAGACTAAGGATCGTACTCTGGAGGAGTTATCGGAGGTGTTTGAGGCTCCTAACCCTGTTAAGAAGAGTCTGCAGAAGAGAGATGCTCAGACTGTTATGAATACTATGAACGTTACAGGCGATGAGAAGCTTGCAACTGTTTGAAGCATTACCTGTATTTATTGGTAGATAATTACATACTCTATCACATAATTGACTCAGAATACATGACCGTGAAAACCCTTTCCAACTGTTTACTCGGCTACTGAATGACCAAAGATGTTCTTAGAAGCACAAGATGCTCAATTGACAGGCAGCTAGGGTACTGCAAAACTTGTTGCAAGGAAACTACGGTAAAGTACGGTAGTCAATTGAGCTCGGCCGAGAATGCGACTTCGGCTTCAATGCCCGATCTGCATAACCCTGGCCCGTCCCGAGGTCTCATGCCCATCAAGCTTTGCACCGTTCCTTGGCCACTGCTTAAATCCAACCCCGCAACCAATCGGTCCCCCCTCTAAAAAGCTGGGGTAAAACATTCTGCCTCTTCTCCCGCTCCAATCGAACACCCCAATTCCCTCCGGGCCGAACTTCCCCGAACCATCAGATCATCCACCCACTTCCTTCATTATCCCCACGTCGGTCCGTACCGGAGTAACAAACCAACCAACCTGTCTGTCTCACTTCATCACCATGGAACACGCTGTTGATGAGTCTGAGTGGCCGCCGCGAAAGCGACTCAGAACGTCGCATGCAGTAAGTTTGACTCAGGATCTTGTTTGATTGGGAGCTGACCTGTAGTGTGATGCTTGTCGTACCCGCAAAACAAGGTAGGAGACTCAGAGCCTCATTTGACAGCTTGGCTAACAGGATGGCAGGTGTGATGGGAATAATCCTTGCGCGACTTGTGCAGCGATCGGCCATGATTGTACATATGGATCTGAAGCGAATTCGTGAGTCTCATTGGCTGTCGATCTTTTGTTGCATCGTGGTAACCGTGGGTCTAGGAGGAGTAAGAATGACTTGATCTTGGAGAGTGTTCTCAGAGTTGAAAGGACACTACATGAGCTGCGCTCGACTATTGTAAGCGAAATCGGCTCTGTTATAGGGTTTGATCTGACTATCTTACCTGCACACAGCCAGCGAATATCCAGCTAGCATGCCAGCAACAAGCCATCAACTCTCCCCAAACAAATCGCACAAACTCCTTCTCAGGCTCATCACCAGACCTCAACCTCCGCCGCCAAAGCCACGCCATCCAGACGCCTACCAGCCAAGACAACCGCGAGAATGTCAACAACTTCGAAAACGCAGTCTTGGACTCCATGCACACATCCACAACTGAGTCGATACTACAATGGCCTCACTTCGACGTTTTCCCTCTCCTTCGCCATGACGGAGAATCAATCTTTTATCTTGAACAGTCACGACCACCTTTAAGTGTCGCAGCAAATCCGATGTATCCCTACGTCGACTCCGAAGACATCACATCGATGTTGGAAGCTTTTGAACGAAATGTGAATTTTTGGTATCCATCCATGTCACAGGAGCAGCTTGGCAGTATCCGAGCGACACTTCAAAATGGGATGCCTGCCGAGGACACGGTACACTCATGCCTTTGTTTGCTCACATTGGCGTTAGGTTGTGCAAGTCAGGCTGCTGAAGATATGCGTTTCACTACCGAGCCTGATGTTGGTGAGAAGGACAGAAGGTTGAGAAAACGGAAGTTGGGAGACATTTACTTCCAGCTGGCGTTGAAAAAGCTCCACGTCGTTCACCTACAAGTGGATTCGCAGAGCACGCAATGTCTCTTCTTTACCGCGTAAGTCCAATCCTTTGCTTTGCTCATACCCGTCTAACGTCTCATCTAGTCTTTACTTTGCATCATTGGTCAGGCCACTTCAAGCCTGGGAGTATCTCAGCGCCACGGCGACTCGATGCATGCTTCTATTATCATACCCCGCCAACAAGCACGATACTGATTCCGAAGAACGGATTCGAAGAATATTCTGGTCTTGCTACATATTGGAAAGGTACATTACCCCATCCTAATCTCTGTGCCATACTGACTGTCGTAGTGATTACATGGCCGAATTATCAGCATGTCCTCCTTCTGGCATCGCCCGAGTCGAATCTTCTGTTCCCCTTCCAAGTTCTTACAACACTCATACATCTGACATAGTCGAGGAAGAGTCTTCTCTTTACTTCCTCGCCTGTATCAGCATGCGGCGTCTGCTCAACAGAGTCCATCAACTTCTCTACGCACGAGACACCGGTGCTGCATTCGATCATACCCGCTTCCCTCGAATCGTGGCCGAGCTCCAGCGTCAACTAGATGACTGGCGCGATGTACTTCCAGCTTCCTTCTCATTCAGTGTTGATACAGAAGAGGTTCCTACCGCGGCTGGAGGATTCCTACGGCAACGATATCTAACCTGCAAGGGAGTTATCTATCGACCGTATCTAATGTGGATGTTGAGTAGTAGCTACGATGATACGAGGACTTCCACATCGGCTGTTACACCTGCAATACCTGATGTTATGAATAAGTGCAAGTTATGTCTTGACGCATGTCTTTTGCATGCTTTGGATCTTAGAGGCTTTTCGCAAACAGTTCTCATCGACACATGGATCTGCTCACTATCGTAAGTGTTTCTCTCTCTAGTCAAGTCTTCCGGTTCTAACCACAATTAGTATGTCTGGAGCTATGCTTATAATCCTGGCGGCTTCACATATACCCGCCTTAAAAGAGTTCATCGGCACGCGTGCGACGCTTGTGGGCAGTCATCTGGAGAAGTTGTTCCGAAATTGGAGAGAGGTTTCTTTCGGAGGCGATTCACCCAGTGTCGACCGAAGTATGTGGCTTATACAGCAGGCGGATAGTTATATTAGGGACTGCTATTAAACTCTACACTAATTCATCTGGATATTCAGTATCTCCTCAATATCGGACCATCGGCGATTATCACTGGCTATGTTTTCATGCCCATCCCACACCCTTCCTGTCGAGATTCCGCCATCCCGGTCTTATAGCAGCCAGCCTCTAGTTATTCCACATCCGACTTACTCCGACTTGTGGCATGTGGTGGTTTCAACTAAGCGATGGAGCGGCTATTTAAGATCCTCAATTCCCCTAATCGTTTCCAGAAACTTCGGGCCGCAGTTCATGTAACGACGAAAGCCTTCCGTAGGACCGATAACGAGATATCCATTCACTGAACCGCCCTCGCTGAGATCGAGACATACGGTGCGGCTTAGCTTTGTTCCATATTTGCCAATGTGGTTGATGACAGCACGGGCAATAGCTTTCCTCTCATTTGCAGGGTCACAGTCACGCACCTGCTTCGCGAGTGTCTCTATGTCCATTGTCTCTTTTCCTCCCCAGTCTGTGCGAGAAGAGTACATGTATGAGACTGAATTCCCTGGGCCAGCTTGTCCACTGAAGCCATCGCAAGGGAAATAGCATGATCCGCGGGGCCATTTATTAATGTAGTCGTGGTAAAGGACACCCAGGAAATCATAAAAGACCTTCATTCGACATTTTAGCGACCCTCTCTACCCGGATGGCATTCATCTTACCCGTAATAGAATTGACGAGCCGATACATATAAAAACCCAACACAAAACCTTGGCGAGTAACTTTGATAATGTCAATGGTATAATTCCTAACGGTAGATCCCTCTATCACTGACCATTCTTTGTTTTTGCTGTGCCTTGGTGAGTTTGTTGTCGCGTAAATCCAGTGGATGTTCGAAGTAATGATTGATCAGATACCATCCGGCAATTATGTTTAGAGTAGGAAGAAAAGGATTGTCAGTGAACGTAAACGACGTGAACGCAATCGTATTTACTGCCATGATGGAGGCAGGCACGAAAAATGAGGTAATAACCTCGTGGGAAATGAACCAGGGCATCATCATGGTGGTCGCCGTTTTCAAAGTATGGAGATGGCAAAGGAATAGAAAAGGCGAACCTGTCCGTAAGACATATTTGTGAATGACCACGTCGTCAGTTGTAGGTAGTCCAGGTGTTCAGGCAGAAACTCCAGGCATGCAGAAGAACAGAAATCCCAAAATAGGAAATAGCCGATCTCAATCATCACGCCATGGACGGTCTGCACCTTACCTTTTGCACAAATGCAATTTGTTATCAAGAAACAATTGAGTTCATATTTCGACTGATACAAGAGTCAAGTCTTTTTACTCAAAATCGCTCTATGAACATTTTATCTGAGCCGCAGTTACAAATATCCAATTTATCTAACAGCATCACAAACCTCCAAAGGCAACTAGACTACAGTGTCTGCCCAGCACTAGATGACCTGTAAACTACCCACTACGGCTCCCACTATAGCTCCCACCAACCACTATAAAGCCTTTTGCTGAGCACTACAACCAGCGTGATTAAGAATTGGTCCCGTCTGCCGTATCGACGCGTTCCTTCCTCTGCCCACACTCTCCAAACTTCAAATCGGGAAGGTCAGGACCGCAGTACTTATCAGAATCGAATCCCGGATGCGGGCCAACAAGAAGCCACCCATTCCACAGTCCAGTCTTTCTCAGATCCAAGCACTGAGTCTCGCAAATATCCTTTGGGTAATTCTTCTTAATCTGCTCGTCGATAGCTCCGCGAATGGTATCTCGGTCGGCCATTGTGTCGCAAGAGCCTTTGGCGCTCTACTGACTATTAGTATATCGATTACGAACATTGGCTAAAGGGATGTGCGCACGTAGTATTTGTAGCGGACTTCTTGATCTGGGCCAGCAGTTCCGACAATTGTGCCACAATCGTCGCCGTAGGTCAGTGGAAGAAGTACATCGTCATAGTTTCCGAATTGGTCGAGCGCGAGCTCAACTAGTGACTTGCGGATATGTTAGCCAGTTCATCGAAACAGTTGGTTGAAGGATCTTACTTTAATCGGGATCGCCAGTGCACAACACACCACGATGCCAAACAGAACTTTCATCCATGTCTTGGATAATGTTAGTGATGTCCACGTGGCAATGGACTTGTTTCGTGACTTACTTTCTTCGGTTTCTGGTTTGACTTTGAGGACTCTGCTTTCTGAACAGATTTATCATCACTACTTGTGACCGTAGTCGAAGAAGGTTTGCCGCGTCTGAAGTAGGCGCTAAGTAGATAAAGGCTAATAAAGACGTTGAAAGCAGGGAGTCGACCATCATTGCTTGTCTTGTATGCGACCAGGTTCAATGTGACGAGAAAAAAGGGGACGATGAATCTGGTTGTGATCTCACTGGACATGCCGGGAGCAGGTGAGTTCGAGGAAGTAGGCGAGGCCATTTTGACAATAGTCGTGGTAGTTTTTAATAACGATAATTGAGATTGTATAAATGAAGTCTTTGGATAGATAAAAACGATTAATTAATGAGAACTTATTTAACTTTATAATTCCATGTCCTATCTATTATTTGACCGGCCACGTTGAGAGTAAGCAGCATCAAGGCAGCAATGTAACAGTTCATCAAACCCAAGTACCTAGACATGCAACCACTAGGATTTGACGATGAGTCACCCATGTATCGACTCGGCAGTTGCTAACAATAAATTTGAGATGTGGCTTTTCAAGCCTACGTATCAGTAAATTTGGGGATGCATAATCCCAAGTTGGAAATGGCCGGTCGTCATGGGCTGATCTCTGATTTGGTGAAGGTCTGTGCCTTTTTCACATTTCCAAAGATTTGGGCAGGAAATGACAGATAAACATCATGAAACTTGATGTCATTTGAGGTATAAAGGTTCTTTGATTGACAGACGACAGGCCGACGTAGAAATAACGAGTGCTGTCGTGTAATTAACGCGTCTGATTGACGCGTGGGTGGAAGTTGCGGTCCAAGTCCCTAGGTTCTTGAAATTGACAATACATTACTATTAATATAAGAATCCATAAGATTGACCGCTTAAGGTATTGATTGCGTTTCACCATGCTGTGTTCAGTAGGTATTTGATTGCGAAATCGTTCTGCCAAGCGTGCTGATTGGAAGCGGGACGCAACCTACCCGAGACCAACCATGGCCTTATGAGAACACGTAGCTCGCCGGAGCTTCATGAGTCAAAGAACGCCGTTTTACACGTTGCAGAATGATGGATAAGTTCTTTCAAATTCTAAAGATAGGTTGCTTGTTCGTTCTGGAGTGGTTGAGTAGTGATGAGTAACCAAGAACTTGTAATAGTGAATTGATTGCTGCTTGATCAAGGGTTGGAGTTTCCAATCTTGATTTCGAAGGGTTATCTTATCATTTATCTTATCGTCAACAGTGCAAAATACATCAGATCGAGATGGCGCACTGTAATTCTCCTTATCTTATCTCTTTATCGGACGATAAGAGCGCGGCAGAATGATTCTCCATCCTCGGTTCTCGTAAGTCTTGAGTTTCTCCACTCGGCTCCGGTATCCCCGCGCTCTACTACCTCAGCCATCTCGCTAAACCCAATCTGTTCAGTCGCGTTCGCTCACCCATCCAACCAGGCAAGATCATCACCAACCAAGCCATGTACCCGCACCTATCATGGATGTCAGTGGATTCCAAGTTCCCCGAAGCACTCCGGAGCACGTGTTTGCGGGATGAGGAAAGCAGGTTGTAGAAACGTATCACGATGCGGGGCTGGGTGATGGCGTAGAGCCGATATCAAGAGATAAAGCTCGAGAAGGTCCCTGAGATTGAGCTTTCTTTCATTCAAACCGACTGTCATCATCTTCTTCACGTCAAAATGGGTGGAGGTATCAAAGGCATTCCTCTTCAGGAGGACTCCTCTCGACCAGACTACATCAATCAGGCTGTGTTCAGGAGAAACACCCTCCCTACCCGCTCATACCATATTCCTGAGACTTCAATCTCACTCAACGGAACATGGGACTTTTCTCTGGCTCCAACAGCCATTGAGGCACCTGAGCCCAGCTCAAAAGACATCACATACGGACAAATCCAAGTTCCTGGCCATTGGCAGCTTCAAGGGCATGGAAAGCCATGGTACACCAACGTCCAGTATCCTATTCCCGTCTGCCCACCATATGTGCCTACCGAGAACCCTACGGGCACGTACCGTCGGGAATTCCACGTGCCGGCTGGCTGGGACGTAAGCTCGCAGCTGCGATTGCGCTTTGATGGTGTCGACAGCGCGTACCACATCTTTGTGAACGGCTCTCTGGTTGGATATGCGCAGGGATCGAGAAACCCTTCAGAATTCGACGTTTCGGCTTTCGTCAACCGAGAGGAGGCGAACGAGCTGTTTGTGCGGGTTTACCAATGGTCTGACGCCACTTATATCGAGGATCAGGACCAATGGTGGCTTTCTGGTCAGTTTATGCCGATAGAGGAGCGAGAAAGAGTGCTAACGTGGAATAGGAATTTTCCGAGATGTCTATCTCATCTCATTCCCCGCTGCCAGGATTGATGACTTTTTCGTCAAGCCAGATCTTGACGCCAGCTACAAGAACGGCACACTGACTGTCACCGCCGATATCGCCTCCGAGAAGGGCGCAGTTCTTGAGCTCACGCTATCTGAGCTTACCAAGAACGGCGGCGCTGTCATCAGCTCTACCAAGGCATCCATCGACAGTAGCTCCAAGAAGGTCGATCTGAAGCTCGATGTCGAGGATCCCAAGAAGTGGACGGCGGAGACGCCCTACCTCTACTCCGCTGAACTCGCACTCAAGTCCGAAGGCTCAGACACTGTTCTACACAAGGTTCAGCAACGCGTTGGATTCCGCAAGGTCGAGCTCAAGGAGGGTCTTATGACCGTCAACGGAAAGCGCATTCGACTCCGTGGTGTTAACCGTCACGAGCACCACCCTCTTCTGGGCCGCTCCGTTCCTCTTGAGTTCGCCAAGCGCGATCTTCTCATCATGAAGAAGCACAACATCAACGCTCTACGCTGCGCTCATCAGCCTCACGACCCCCGTGTTCTCGACCTCTGCGACGAGTACGGTCTGTGGGTCATGGCTGAGGCTGATCTCGAATGCCACGGCTTCTACGATGCTGTTGCTCGACCTCAGGACATTCCTGAGGAGATGGACTACGGCGAGCGAAAGAAGCTTGCATTTGGTCCGGCTGCTCAGTTCACCTCCAATAACCCTGAATGGAAGGAGGCTTACCTTGACCGTATCAACGCTGTGCTCAACCGTGACAAGAACCATGCCAGTGTTATTATCTGGAGTTTCGGTAATGAGGCTTTCTATGGTGATAACCACAAGGCGATGTTCGAGTATGCTACTGAGGCTGATCCCTCGCGACTGATCCACTACGAGGGTGATATGGATGCCGAGACGACACACATGTACAGTTACATGTACCCCACTGTCGAGCGCCTCATCAAGTACGCCAAGGAAGAAGGAGTCAAGGACGGCAAGTTCGAGAAACCTATCGTGCTTTGCGAGTATGGTCACGCTATGGGTAACGGTCCTGGCTGGTTGGAAGACTATGAGCAAGCCTTCCGTGACTACCCTCGTCTTCAAGGTGGTTTCATCTGGGAGTGGGCTAACCACGGTCTGTGGAAGGACGACCACGAGGGTCCTGGCTACTACGCCTACGGCGGTGACTTCGGCGACACACCTAACGACGGAACCTTCGTCATGGACGGTCTGTTGAACAGTCAGCATGAGCCTACTCCTGGTCTTGTTGAGTTCAAGAAGGTCATCCAGCCTGTCGGCTTCGAGTTTGCTGATGGCGAGTTGAAGATTGAGAACCGACAAGACTTTGCTGGTTTAGACCACTTGGTTGCTTCTTACAAGATTGAGCAGTTCGGACAAGAGTAAGTCGTCATGTAACGGGTTGGTGATGAATATGCTAACCATAGACAGGTCCACTCTCATTCACTCTGCCTCCTTCGATATCCCTGACATTCCAGCTGGCGAGACACGATGTGTTTCTCTCCCCGTTGATGCCAAGAAGTACAACAAGGACAGCGAGGTCTACCTGACCGTCACTCTGTCTCTTAAACACTCCACAGCTTGGGCACCCGCTGGCCACGAGATCGCTTGGTCGCAACACCAACTCCAAGCCCCTCAAGCCCCCGTCTCCGTCGCTTCCGTCGCGAGCAACACCCTCTCCGCCAAGCTATCCGTTTCCGAGAAGATCTCCACCGTGACAATCACCGGAAAGGACTTCGAGTTCACCTTCAACCGCGCTTACGGTACATTGAAGAGCTGGGTCTCGAACGGCAAGTCAGTGCTTAACTTCGATCCCAAGACGAAAGCTGCCATTATCCCATCTTTCTGGCGACCCAAGACCGATAACGACGTGCCCGGTGCTGTCCCATACTGGCAGCGTTTCGGCGTCGATCAACTCGAGTCTCAACTTCGATCCTTTTCCGTGGACTCATCCAACTCCGACAAGGTTGTGCTGAAGTCAAAGACGTTCATCACTCCTCCTGTGCTTGCCTGGGGATGGGACTGCGAGATTGAGTACACCGTGTATCTTACCGGTGCACTAAGTGTCAACGTCACTCGCCTCTCCCCCCAAGGCTACATTCCCGACCACGTTCCCAGAATCGGTCTCAACCTCTACGGTAGCAAGACCCTGGAGCACGTCAAGTGGCTCGGCCGTGGACCCGGAGAGAGCTACCCCGACAAGAAGACCTCTCAACGCGTCGGCATCTGGAACGTGGAGTCCATCTCCGACCTTCAAGTCGCATACGATGTTCCTCAAGAGAACGGAAACAGAGAAGATACCCGCTGGGTCGCACTCCGCGATTCCAAGTCTCCCAGCGTCGGTCTTCGCGCGACGCGCTTGGATGGAACACACTTTAGCTTCCTTGCTTCGAACCACAGAGATACAACTATCCAAGACGCGAAGCATCCTCCTGATCTATTTGAGGAGGATGCTGTCTTTATCAGGCTAGACCATAAGGTTGCTGGTGTTGGATCGGGTGCTTGTGGACCTGCCGTCCGGGAGGACTTGATGGTTAAGACTGAGGAGGTTACTTTCGGTTTCTTGCTTGAGCCTCTGTGAAAAGATTGGTAGATATTATGAATTGAATGACGACTTTGATCTTTAATTAAGATTCACGGGAGATCGACGGCCCTATGAAGTTAATGTTGCCGAGCTAGTGTGGATGATGCAAGTCATGTCGACCCCGTTACATTGATCGACACTTTAGCTTTGACATGGACAGAACACAGGTAGCAAGGTACATGAGTCGGCGCCCGTGTTGACTAGCCTATGGGACCAGGCCTTCATCAGAGATTTATGAAGAACGATCTCCCTCAGTTCGGACAACATAGTCGTTAAAACTGGTATTGTTTAATACTTGTAAGTGCTTATGGGGTATATCTAAAGAAACGCCTACTATACATCTATACCCATGAAAATCTATCGCGTCAACTTATATGTATGGTCCGATTCCTCAACCTCCTGCACCACATCATTCCGCACATAAATGCCCGCCATATCCTGCTCCCTCGAATGCAAAGACTCCGTCGTACGGCTGGAGATATAAGTTCTAGGACCATCCTTATCGATCTCAAAGTGTGCGTGGATTCCTTGTTCTGGGTCTGCAAGTTGGTGTTGGGAGCTGTTGTCGTCTGCCTCTCTTTCTTTGATGGTGCGGTTGATGGTGGTGAGGCGGATGGCGTTGGTTGTTCGGCTGATGGGATGGCTGCTTCCGGCGGAGCTGAGGAATCTCTTGGGGAGGATTTTGGTGAAGATTGGTCGTAGAAGAGGAAAACAACCTGGTATTATGAGTATGGAATGGGCGGGAATGCGAGTAGGTAACTTACCGGAGACGATGGCGATGTTAATCTCTACACAACCCCACATGTCGTTTCTGGCCATATCGCGTGGCATTTGAGTTGTGTTGACGTCGTATCTGATTGATTCGATCACAACAAATGTCGAGGCAAGACAGACGCTTATCTTGTTAGCGAGAAACCCCGGATGAGTGACGAAACAACTTACATAAATCCAATAACGAAAAGCGCAGTGATGGCAACCTTCTGTCCCATTCGAAGTCGAAGCTTGAACACTTCAATAATCGGCAAAGCCAAGATAACAACATCAAGAGCAAAATGGGTAAGACAAGTCCCAAAGAAGAACTGTGAATCATTGATCTTGCACACAGCACCTTCAATATTTTTATCCCAATAAGCCTGAACAGGAATGCAATGGAAGATAACCATAAAGGTACGAAGAATGAGCCATGAAGCGCTGAGGAAAAGGAGGACTTGGATCGGAATTCGAATCGCGGATTGTTTGAAGATGCGCCAATAGAATAGAAGGATGGAAAGTTTAGAGAAGCCGATCGAGTAGGAGTATGTCATGGAGATAAGGAACTGCATGAGTCGCGCGTTGAGGTTGATGTTGTCATATTCTTCATCGGTAACGGTATCAGGGATCGTCGAGCCTAGGTACCAGTTCTCGGTCCCTAGTCTAATTAGCATCATGATCGACAGGGCCAGGCGGGAATAGTTACAGTAGATCATCACGACATTGTAGCCTATACCAACGATCTACACATATGTAAGTCACCGATTTAAAGTCTTCACAGGACAACTCACAAAGGCGCCAAGACAGAAGTAATCATCCCACCACCATTGCTGCTTTGTCATGCGTCGTGCAAAAACACGAGCAATCTGTGCCAGAAGGGCTGCTACCCAGGTAATGACCACCGCGCAGATGATGTCTGACTTGAGACTCATGGTGAAGAACTTGATCCTGCGACATGCAAGGCAGTGGCACTTGGGAAATAGCTGTAAAGAAACACACGAAAATGAATGGCAAGGAATCCCAACTGAATGGTTCACATGGAGAGGAAGGATGCGGGTGTCGGTGGGGATTGATATGCTTTTGACAAGAACAAGGAAAATCGTCTAACAAAGGAACGAGTACCCAGTACGTACTTTGGTAGGGAGGCCCTCGACCATGACACTTTAGTTTTATCTTAGCGGGATCCGGGGCACCGGCCTAAGCTTGATGTGACCCAACACAAATGTCTGGGGTAAAAGGGGGGCTGTTCTTTATTCCAGAACAAATGACTCAGTTCTTTCAGCCAGAAATCTTGGCAGAGTTATGCTGTGCGACGAGAATGCAGACAAAGAAACAAGGAAAATGATAGTTATTTTCAGCCATTCTTTGCATGCAAGTGCGTCATCTAGCGCTTCCATTGCCTGTCGGCTTTATTCTTGACTGTTACTCGGTCTTTTGCGAGTTGATAAAACCGAGTAATTTGGCTACTGCTGCAGGAATTCTTAGCGGCTTGCTCGCTTACAGGTTGGTCCCAAATGGCTGGTTCCTTGATGTTCAGTTGCGTCAATAAGCTTGCTACGTTATTAAGCATCTACAGCCAGTCGCATCCTCTGATTTATAGTTTGAAGCGATGGATGCCGGACCCCTGGATGACCAGGTCAATTCGTGTGAGTATCATTGCTAAAAGGCTGGGCGTTATATGTCAGCGGAATGTGTATCATGACTGTTGGAAAATGGCTGCAAGACATGCAAAAAACGAGCAAGCTGATTGCTGCTTATCATTGTAATTTCAAGCCATGCTTCTCTGGAAATTCTCGAACATCGGCACTTGTCAGCTTGCGGCGTCAATAGCTGACTTCTACAGGGGGGTTGAAAATGTACGATGCTATAAGAGGAAGCCCGTTCTGCCACTGGAAGATGGCTTTCCGCCTCAGCTTCAGCAAACCTGCTCAACCGCCAGTAAGCCATGTCTTTCATGATAAAGATGTACAAGTGAGTACATAAACCACAAGCAGTCAGCTATCAATTGAATGTAATAAAGGGTACCATTTTCCAGCTGTACCTCGAACAAAGGACTAGACCTCATGTGGTATAACAGTCCTACGCACCTACTGCATCTGTACAAAGAGCTGGCCTCAGCTTCAAAGAGTGATAAACAAGGATCTCAATCGCCAACCATCTGTCTCGGTTCAAGATTAATCCGCATGCTAGCGTAAACTTACTGACCAACAACCTGACCCTTATCTTCAGCCAGGAGATGAAACCTATCAACAGCTGCGCTAGCATCCTTCGCGGATATATATGGCGCCACGGTCGCTCTTCAAACGTTTCCTGTTGGCTCTGTCAATTCACCGCGGAAAACGTCCCGGAACACCAGTGGCTGTACCGCTGAGAATTGCAGCGGTACCACCTACCGTATCCGACTTAGCACAGCGCCATTACCCCAGACTTGACACGCCTTGGCTGGCTATCGACTGAGCTACCGGCGATAGCTCTTTTGTTTTGGTCTTAAACTTAGACCCTCGAGTAGCTCTGTTATCTCTTCGGGTATTGGTCGCTGTGAGGTCATTCCCGGCATACGTCAAAGCGACTTCAAAGCTCGTGTCTTGACTCACGACATGCATGTTCCATATTTTGTCCTTGCCGTTAAAAGGATCGCCTGATTTTCAGGAACAGCTAAAAGGTTCAGCTTTGCCAAAAGTGTGGCAGCCTTTACAACGCGCCCTGGACCCTGCACGACAGAAGGCAGGTTATTTCCCCCCGGCATGCTTCTAGACTTTCTGTAAGAAATCGTACGTGAAGATGTCATGTTGCAATTATTAGCAGAGCCATGTAACCCAATGAATTATTTGAGGGTATAGGTATGGATGGCCATGACCTTGTTGCGCCATGTGTTTTGGCAGAATGGGGGATCTACAGCGCTCAGGCACCCGCCCCCATTCAAGGCCCATTTTACCTGCCAATCTCTTGTGCCTCCGTACTAATCAATAGTGCACGATATAGCTCAAAAGCACAGATTCTTGAGAATTCATGATAAGAATGGTACGAGTTTTCTGTATCTCCCGTTTGCCGTTGGAAGATTAACGGCAGGTGGAGAGCTCCACTGAATACCGTCAACTCCACAGCGCTATCATCCCCTGAAGAGATAAGCCCAGCGGAGTCGAGCCAGCCTGGAAAATGGATCCGCCCCTAATTCTTGGAAGATAACCGAACAGCGGAAATACAGTACATCATGATTGTGATAAATTGTCGGAAGTCTACATCCGTATCTTTTCTTGTCGGCCCGAAGTTTTGACTTTGCAACTCGGTTAAACATCTTGGCTTCCAACATCGTCTCGTTAGGGTGTCAGAAGAATTGGCCGCCATTGGCATAAGAGACAAAATATTTGGTCACCTTAGTCCAGCTTAAACTGGCACTTGGGCGACTTTATTTTGACAGCCTAAGTCTTAGGGGACAATTCACCTGCGTCTCATCACTCCCTCCAACGTATCGCCCAATCCCCCTTTGCAAAACTCGGCTCAACAACCTTCCCCGACATGACAGCCTCACACATCTTCTTCTCACCATCCTCACCCACAGCAAACCCAAAGACGACACCTCTTCTCGCAGCACACTTTGTCATCTCCTTCTCTCTCGCTCTCTTCTGTCCCTGTCTGCGCTTTTCCAACATCTCATCCGTTTCATGAATTCGTTCTGCACGACCCTTTTCGCCGCCTACGCTGCCGTTGACTTCAGAGACGGATTGCGCTGGGCGGATACGGGTGCCGCTGCGGACGGACATGCGGGCTAGAACGTCGCCGTCGATGTGATTGTCGTTTTTGAGATCGTCTGTGAGGGGAATGTCTTCTTCGGATGTTCGTGGCTCGGACGGTGCTTGGACAGGTTCTGATGCTTGAGGTGTTTCATCTTCGCTGTGAGTTTCTTCATGTTCTTCCTCCATCGATGTCCGGTTCGCTCCAAAGACGAGTTCTTCCGCTGCGCTGCAGGATACCAAAATCCTGTTGTCGCCCTTGCTATTCTTCCCCTTCTTATGCTTCCCCGATGCTCCCTTCGCAGGCTTCTTCTCTGTAGTTGCACTCTCCTCCGCACCTAGTAGTTTCACAAATGCCTTCTCAAGCTCACGATCCAGCTTTCCGGGTTTCTGTGTGCGGCATCGATGAGAGCAGTATTTAGCTGGCGTATTGGTGTTCGCTGTGGCCGTAGTCTTTCTAGTACTGATAACTCTTCCGCATGAATGGCAGTAAGGCGTAGCTTCTCCTCCAGGCAACAGATAGAAAGGCGCTGGCACTGCCTGGGATTTGGACGGGCGACTCCAACTGTCCATCCAACTCATTTTGGCTGGCTCTGACAATGGTCCTCGTTGTAGAGATCTGAGAGCTGAGAATTTCTGTCGTCGTGCAAGTAAAACTGCTGTTTCCGATACTGCTTTTCTGAAAGTACGACTGATGCGAATCATGTCGCGTGCAGGTTTCGCTGTGGTAAAAGAAATAGCATGCTCTGATGAAGGTATGCGATCGTCATGATGTCATTGTCGTCATCGAGCTTGAGGTGAGGAACCGACGTCAATTGACCAGCATCAAAACAGATTTCACTTCGACGTAACATTTTAATAGCAGTACCAATCTCTTCAAACTAATCGTAATAACCATTAAGTGCTGGGGGAAAATATTGAACTCTGGCAAGCTGAGGTGAAATTTTGGTATAGGGTAACACCATGCTGAAAGCTCTAGACTCGAGATCCAGCTACGGGTTAGCCACAATCAACTCAAAAACAACGACATATGTGGCATGTTTATCCTTGGAATAGTTCTGAGTCTCATTGTAGTGTGTGGTTGCATCGACCATCCTCATCGAAACAGACAGTTGATGATTCGTTTTCACATGTCAGCAGAGTGAAACGTGGCATCCTGACCAGTCAAGCATAACAACAACTGGGCGGCTAGAAAGCAAAAGCTTACTCAGATATACAGATTTCTACAAGCCAACCAATTAGCTATTACTGAGGCGGTGCATAATATCCGCATTTTATCCGGAAGTCTAGATTAATCTGACATGGGTTATTTTGCTACGGATTGTCAAAGCAGGAATCGCACGTCTTCAGTATATCTCATACACCGGATTGCTAGCTTCGCTTTTACACCTGATGGATAAGCTGGTGACATCTAGCATTTGATAGCTTTCGACGGGATGAAAATGTTCGCCGTGGATTCCAAAGCATCTTCTGGTGTGTCGCTCACCACCTGCTATATCAAGTCATCCTGTGCCGCTTTCTGTCAGCACTAATCCACTTCGCGATGGAGATTTTATGCACTGATGACCAAATACCTTTTATCGCTTATATCTTACCTCGTTACCCTCTGGAATTAGGCTTAGTTGCTTGGCGATTGTAGGTAAGATGACCCGTGAGCATTTAACATTGGGCTGCATATGGAGATATATATAAGACTTACCCTCACCATCATCAGAACTATTCCCTTACCCACATCGTGACCCAGAATTTCAATCCTCAGCCATGCGCTTCATCACTGATTCCCGCGGTCTCGGCGACCCGAACTCAGAGGCCGTTCCCCTCCAAGTCATCGGCGCCGGTCTTCCTCGCGCAGCCACTTCATCTATGCAAGCAGCATTCGAAAAACTTGGTTTCGGGCCCTGCATGCACATGGCAGAAATTCTCCCACACGTATCCCGCATGCAACTATTCATCGACACCCTCCGCGAAAAAGACGACGCAAAACGCCAAAAGATGGTGCAACAACTCATCCACGGCCATCGCTCCATCTGCGATCTTCCCGTTGTGTACTTCACGCCTGACATGATGGACATCTACCCCGATGCCAAAATCGTGCTTAACATGAGACCCGACGGTAAAGTCTGGGCGAAGAGTGCCGAGGATAGTTTTTGGTTCTTCTTTAGTCCTTGGTTCAAGTGGGTTGGTATGCTTTGGGCCACGGATCGACTTTGGTACGCGCTTAATCAGGAGAGCATCAAGAAGTGCAAAGAAGAGTATGGTACGGATTATGTTTTCAGCGCTGAGACTTATGATGTGTATTATGAGCGGATGCTTGAGGAGGCTAGGAAGCGAGACCGGGAGGTGCTGCTGTTCAAGGCTGAGGATGGATGGGAGCCGCTTTGCAAGTTCTTGGGTGTGGAGGTGCCTGATGAGCCGTTTCCGAGATTGAATGAGAAGAAGACGTTTCAGATGGTTACAAGGATATTCATTGCTAAAGGTCTTTTGTCGTGGGCCGCGTTGTTTGGTGCGACTTGGGGGGCATGGAAGGTTGCTTCTCATTTTCTATAAGTCGGCATCGTCAATCATGAGATGATTATTGTTTTGCTAGCGAACCAAGAGTTTATATTCATGATCTGAATCAGTACACTTCCGTCAGAGCTTATGCATACAAAAAGTTATCGCGCCAAGATCAAGACTTCCAATTCAGGCTGGGGCTCACAATCGTCTGGACCACCGCATCAAACAGATACAAAGCTCCAACCAAAGTGCAAGAAAACATTTAGAAACAATTGGAAAAATGCAAAAAGAGAATCGCTATATGCTAACTGGAGGGTTCGAACCTCCGCGGTTTCCCACTGCGGGTTTGGTTTCTGATGAGAACCTAAACACAGCGCCTTAACCACTCGGCCAAGTTAGCGATGATGATTCGTTTTTGAATGTTAGCACCAACTTTGCATTCAAGGACCCTAGCACAAACTGCTCGCGGACCATTGGACAAGAAGAATCCTGAACTCAAATTGTTCAACGTTGTATCCTCGCAACTCATTGATGATAGTTTAGGAGACGAACCCATCTTGATTTTGAGGCGTACATACGCTTGACGGCCAGTATGCGACGGAGAAGCAGGTTGATGGGGTACTGCAAGAGAGTTTAAAAGTTTGATATGGTTATCTGTATCGTAAGACAAGCTGCATGGCGTCGTCAATCTCCCTCCAGGTACCTAGGTGCTGGTAACAGAAAGATGATTTGCTAAGGCTTAGGGTCTTGGTATAAAGTAGCCTAAATGCTAATCTAAGCTAGCATAAGTTGTCCAAGCCGTTTCGTTATGCTCTCCGCGGTCAAGTGTTCTGACTTCTAACGCCCCGAGCCTCTAAACGACCAAAGAATAACCCACACAAAGCAAGACGCCTACTGCTCGAAGGATTGCTCTTGTCTGGATGGTAGGGGTGCTGTCGGTATCCTGGACGTCAAGAATGATGTTCTCAATGATCTGTCTGAAGGGAGGTCATTCAACATATCCGACCTTGTGAAGCGCGGACCCGTGGCATTCTTGTGCACGTTTAACCGTACCAATGTTCAGGATCTCCTTCACAAACACTTCTGTAGGTTTACGAAGGCTATGCAGGCGCCATTGCTGTCAGAGGCACACAAAAAAACCAGTATTAACTTCGCAGCTTGGCGCTCAGTAGCGCTCCAAAGGTTATTGTGGTAGCCAGTCGCTTATTGGTCCAGACCGGCTTTCACATAACCAGACGTCACTTACAAAGAAACCTTTCAAAGCAGAAACTATGTTTGTTTTATGGACTCGGAGAAAACGGCTGATATGGCATTTCTCAACACAGGATTACATTTGATGTGGAATCAGCCCCTTTGAGCGGATCTTTTGCTCAATAGACAAATGTCCTTTGGCCTGGTAATGCTTGAGAAGTCCGGAAGAGACTTGCTCCCGTTTTCTCTTCGTATTTCGAAGACGCTTTCGTAGGATTGAAATGCGATAATTGCGTTTGGTTCCTGGGTTTCGTTCATTCGGACCAGTCCCTGTTTTCTGGGTTTGCCGAGACATCCAACATCCGACCTCATCAAATCGTTGACAGCTTCGAGCGCAGCTGAGTATGTCACAATGTGACGAATCATCGATGTAGGCGCTGTGACACCATAGTTTTCGCTCTGTAGGACTTTCTGTGCTCACACATTAGCCCTACATTGATGCTTCTGTGAACTCTGGCAATAAGAAAAGTCATTTGCTATGCATTTCAGTCACCACAGGACTCAGACAGCATATCGTTTTAGGTAGATAACAGAAGAGATATTTTCCAAGGCTTAGGCTACCAACATAAAGTATCCTAAGTGCTGGTCTAAGCTAGCATAAACTGACTAAACTATTTCATCTCTTATACCTTTAGGGCCCATTGCTTTTGATACCCTGACGCCTTTATAACAACCTTATTGCGAACTGACAGTCTTCTAGTCTTATGCGTGCTATGAAGTCTACTCTGGCGAAATACAAAGCTTAGGAAATGGCCGCAAACCTTCAGTTTCCATGGACTATTTAAAGAAACCTTTTCTTTACATCCAGGATTTATCTCCAGCATTCACGTACACAACAACATAGACTCTTCTTCCGAAATCTTGACCTTTTCCAACATGTGCAGAGCAAACTGGGTCATCACTAGTTGCGTTGCCTGCGACGGGGAGATCAACACGACTATTGGTGTGATGGTGCACTGCGAGGTATTCTGGCAGACAGGACAGTGTCCAAGAGCTGAATATCCCATCACAAAGGCGGTAGCTCGCGCTTCACTTTGCAGCATGTGCAACCCACCAAAGTGGCAAAAACACGTCGACATGCAGCGGCAAGAGGATGTCGACATGCAGCGGCAAGAGGATGTCGACATGCAGTGGCAAGAGGATGTCGACATGCAAGAGGAAGCTGAAGCACGCGGCTCTGAGAAGACGTTGAGCGTGGAAAGGGCAGAGCCAAACAGCCGTTTCAAGGAGCTGATAGACGAGGTGTCCAGACGTTCAGCTGAAGAGGATGAAAAGAACGAGAGGAACAGGAGCGACCAGTCCTGTAAGACTACACCTTCTTCCGATGGCTATTATTATTCGAGCGACCCCAACGTGCGGGGCCCGCTGCTCGCCCCACGTACCCCTACGCGCCATAGCCCCGACCGTCCGGGCACCTAAGGCTTGTCCTCCCGCGCCTCCGGTTCCGTTCTCCTGCTTCTCCGGTACCGTCCTTCCGGGGCGGGGCCCATCTCCGCTTCACATCCCTCCCCTAGAAGCCCACCCCAACATCATCTAAAGGCCTCTGTGATGAACACAGATAATCACGTCGAACTATATATATAGTCGTTGGTTTCGGCAAGATCTCATCTGAATGCCCCTCTGCTCGCATCTGTCTCACGGCGAAGTCATCCGTGGAGAAATTAAGCTCCCCCCTTCCTGTCAGCCACACATCAAAATCGGCTGTTGTGAGGAACAACCACAGGTGTTTATGTGGCACGACGCTTTTGTGAGGCTCATGCAACTCCAGAATGGGGATCAGGCTTCATTGGCATTGCGCAAGGTTCAGGGCCGACTGGAAAAAATGGGAGGTGGATACAGAAATGGCGGACATGTTCAGGGTCACCTATGCTTAGGCACTTAGAAGCTTGATAGTCTAAATGAAACTAAGATTTTCATCTCAATTAAATCGCCCAGTGTAACATTTCAATACAAAGCTTTACCCATTCAGGGAGGTGTCAAGTGCTGCCTTCTAAGGCTTAGGCTACAGAAATAAAGTAGTCTAAATGCTGTCCTAAGTTAGCATAAGGTGACCAAATTATTTCGTTTCTTTGCTTTTCGCGGCCAATTCTTCTGACCCCTGCTTTGGGTGACATTCATTCTCTTGCGGCTGAAAAGAAAAGAGTAAGCATAGCGACGTGGCTGCTGGAATTAACGAGTCAGGCGCCACGAAGTGAACATTTTGTGTGCACAAGGCGTTTTCAGGGTCGTTGTGTTGCTATTTGTGCCTTGTGATGTGAGACTAATGCTTCAGCTGAATGCGCCGACCGGTCGAGACCCCGCCGTGTTGCATTCTGCGAAAAAGGACATTTGTAATAAAGCCCTCTTGGGACGGCCTTTCTTGGCAAATTTGTAGATTGGTATTGAGAAGCTTCATAGTTGAGTGTGATTATTGCCAAGACAAGATGGCGGCTGTTCCACCTTACAACAATTACCAGTCTCCAGGCCCTCAGTTTGCGCATCAGCCAGGGCAGGTTCCACCCGAGCAGCAACACCACGCCCAGTATCCCCAAGCTCCGCCAGGACAAGCACCAATTCAGCAATATGCGCCCGCGCAACATCCCCAATACCACTCACCTCCAGGTCCGCCCGTGAACCAGATTCTGCAAACTCCTCAAGCGCATTATTCGCAATCGCCTCAAGGCCAATACCCTCCTGCACCACAGCCGATTCCGGGCCAGCAGCAATTTCCAGGTCCGCAGCTAGCCTACCAGTCGCCAGCACCTGGTCCCCCAGTGCATCAATCACCCCAACTTCATCAACACCCAGGTCTTCCGCAACAGTACGTTCCTGGTCAACAGGCACCGCAGTATGGTGTTGCTGCACCGCCAACACCCGCTCAGCATCAACAGCAATACCAACAACAAGCAGCCCAATTCGCAAAGCCCGCACAGCTTCAATCCACCGCACAGTCACTGTACAAAACAGGCAAGGGCTTTTTGGGTAATCTTGCCAGCAACATCAAGTCCAAGTACCCCGCCAACGCCAACGCTGCATCGCCATCGTCCACGACTTCATACACTGGTGAAGCACCGAAGCCGACATACAATCCTGAGCAACACCCGACGCAGACACCTTTGAGTCCTACCAACTCATTCTCTCAAGGGTTTGGCCAGCAGGGCTACCCTCAGCATGCGCCGCCGACACCGCAGCAGAGCGTCTCGCCTGGCGCTTCGGGCTATCCCACGGTCGCGCATCAAGCGTCATTCCCGCTGCAGTCGCAAGCAATTCCTGGACAACCTCAAATCGGTCAGCATGTTCCCCAACATCTCCATCATCAACCACAGCACCCCGTGAACGGAGTCGCTGTTCCTCCAGGTGCAATTCCCCAGCAAGTAGTTCAATCAGCTACAGCGACCGCCTCGCCGTACCCTCAGCCTGTACTGCATCACCAGCAGTCCAATCCATACGTACCGACGCCCCCAGTCCAGTCGCCTCAAGGTGTACCTTCGCCAGGACAAGGTGTCGCGCAAACGGGTTATGGACAAAGCCCTCCACAGGTGCCTCCACCACAGCAGTACGGTGCTGCTCCCCAGATGCATCCTCAGGCGTCTCCGCCACAGCAGATCCATCCTGGCGCTCCATACAATCTGGCTACGACTACAGCAAGCTTGCAAACCGCTGCTCAGCCGATATATCAGGCTGGAGCACCCAGCCATGGGCCTCCTGGAATGCAACAGCAGACACAGAACCACCCCAGCGCTCCGGTTCCAAATGGGTCGACCACGTCTCCACACGCCGCTCAATTGATGTCTACGCCAGGAGTACCCTACGGCCAGGTACAGAATCCTTCTCAGCCTCTGTCGCCGACTCAGCAGCATTTGCAGAGCCCTTTGCATCAATCCAAACAGCCTTCACAACAGGCTCCGCTCGCACAGCAACATGGCCACAATGCCGTACCGCCGACGCAGCTAATCTCTCAATCGGTCACGTATCCGATCGCTCAGACAGGCTCTGTCATTCACGCACCACAGACACTTCCTCCGACTCAGTCGCCGCATCAGCAGCACAGCATTCCTCCGAACCAGCAGCCGCCGACTGGCGTACCGGTGACCCAGGCACAGTACGTACCTCCTCATGGTCAACACTACTCGCCTTCCCATGGGCAGCCTCCATCCAACATGGGTGTTCCGGCACCTGTACAGCAAGCATCAACTCCTGGTCAGAACCACAGCTCCCTACCTTCATCGCCGCCGTTGCAAAACTTGAATCAGCCCAGTGGGATCCTTCCTTCGGCGCCAACAGCTGGTACCCAGTCCCAGCCTTATAGCCCGACTACGCTTCAGTCGCCGCCACCACCGCCACCACCCGCCCAGTATGGACAGCCCGTGGCCAACGCGAACAGCCAGTACCATCAACAAACTTCACCAGCAGCTCATGGAGACCACCCGAATCCCGCACACTTTGCGCCGGCGCCACCACCTAGCGCCCCAAACATGGTGGCGAGCGGCCAGCTTATCCAACCCTATCAACCATACCAGCCAGTACAGCAATCGCCGCATGCCCAGCAACCTCCGCCCGCAACCACCCAGCAGGTGCATAGCCAGCCAGCGGCGAATGACTATCCTCAAGACCCAGTCGATTCGTTGTCCACTCAGATGCACAATCTCAATGTGCAAAACGGACACCAACAACAATCAGCGTCTAATGCCAACCCGATCCATGGGCAAGAAGGACCGCGCGGACCACCGCCCTGTCAGGCTACTGGCATGGTCGTCGACACACTACCGTATTGCCCAGAGGGCAGAGTGGTTACATACGCTCTTGACTGGTATCGCTTAGCTGTCGCACCACAGTATCTCATTTGTACAAGATGCTACGCCGATCATGTCGCGAGCACACATCTCGCTGGACACTTTGAACGGTACCATTCTCCAGAAGGCACTGACTCCAAGTGTGGCTTCTGGTCGCCACGTGCAAGAGAGGTTCTCTGGCCTCAAGCTCTTCAGACCAATGATATCGACCATCTACGTATGTTTGCAGAAAAGAGCCTGGCTGTACCGGGCTGCAAAGGCAGAGTCTTGAGTACCGCTGCTGATGGTGTCAAGTGGTGGGGTATGGTCAACAACGAAGTCGATGGATTCATCTCTTGCGATGCTTGCTACGAGGATCGCATTGCCGGCACTCCGTTCCAGACTCGCTTCGCCCCATATCGCCAACAAGGCCCAGAAGAAAAGTGGATGTGTGACTTGTGTATTCCCTACCTCTCAACAGCTATCGTCAAGATGTCCAAGCAGGACCACTGGAATGGCTTTGTAGAAGCAGTCAAATCGCGCATCCATCTTCCTGTGTGTGAAGGTAGAGATGAAGAGTCCAACAACGGCCGTTGGATCCTTCCACGGCGCAGGATCGAGAATATGATGATCTGTGAAACATGTTATCTGGATAAGCTTGCTTTGACACCTTTTGGCAACGAATTTGAACGCCACACCCGAGCTGAAGGGTTTGATGCTTTCTTAAACTCGCTGGGCCAGAAATGGAAATGCAGCATGACAGACACGGCTGTCAATATGAGCATCGCTCTTGAGGCTGCCATCTACCGTCGCGACTTTGAAGTCTTTTGGAACGCTGCCAATGCCATGTGTGGGTTGGTCCGTTGTACTGCCAATGGTATCGTCGGAGGCAATTGGTGGACCGTCGCTGGTGGTTGCCCTGATTTTGATGTTTGCGAGGCATGTTACAAGGGAATCCTTGAGACATCCAACCTTACACGCTTCTTCGAGCCCGCGCAACGCGACCCTGCTGCGACCATCGTCTGCAACTTCTGTCCTTCTAGCCCGCGATGGGGCATGTTCATCAACAAGTTTGCAGAAGCGATGGATAAGGGTGTCTTCGGCTACTACACTGACTATGTCAAGAAGTGGGCTGGAGTACCTACTTGCCCTGGAATCAGGAACAAGGGGAAGAGTAAATGGTGGGGACATCCAGAAGCCCTAGCGTGTGAAGACTGCTGGCTCAACTTTGTCGCGGACACTCCACTGGGTCCATCTGTTCCCGTCAAGGGTGTGTACGATGAGCGAACCCTGATCTGTCAACTGTGGTCTCCGAGAATGCGCAACATGTGGCTCGCCGCATGCGCCGCTGGTCCTCCTGGATCACCAGAGTCAGAGAAAGCCCTCGATGACTTCCGCGCTTTCGGGACCAATCGTGTACAAGTGTACAACGCTACTATACCGCATATCGAGATGATTGAGCAAATGATGATGATGAAACGAATGCAGGCTATGCAGCAAGGCCAGTTGAGTCTTATGTATCAGGGCATGAATTCAACGTCGTCCATCATGGGAACAACCGACGGTAATCTGCATGGGAATAGCTCGGTTGGGTATTATGAGACTGAACACGGTGTTACTGCTGCGAATATGATGAATAATATGCATGCTGGCATGGCGGATGCGAATAAGATGAGTGACTGGATGCAGATTGCGCAGTTGAAGGCTACTTGGATGGAGGTAGAGTAATCTTCGCAATAGTTCTCATTGTCGTATACCTTGATCTAATAGTCTGTCCACTCTGAAGTGTCTACATCTTTTTTCCCGACTTCCTATTCTTTATCCATCTTTTGATACTCATGCGGTCCCAAACGCCGAATCATCGTGCCGTTATGCTCAAGCTCTTACGGGCAAAGCCACGTTCAGATATCCCAAGCCGTTCTCCATAGTGTACGCCGGGGCAATCAGCTTCTGCAACAAGGCAATCGCCTCATTACCTCCCTTTCCATCAGAAGTCCTCTCATCTTCCCAGTACTGGTAAAGCTGCCACCACCAACAATGCGTAACTCCATCAAGACCCTTGTACCCAGCAACACCATCTAATCCCACCCTCTTCGCCCACGGCTTGTCAACGATGTAGTGCAAACAAATCACCTCCTCGTCTCTCCAGATATTCGGATGCCAGTATCGCATCGTCTTGATAGCGTTGTACTGCCATCCAAGCGCATACCACTTATTCTCGAAGAAGAACGCCAGAAAGTCTTGGTCTGGAAACATGAACTCTGAGAGTTGTGGCGTAGTGTTGAAAACATTCAGCATGCGATCCCAAAGACCTTGCGAAGGATGGAAAATGAACATGCCACCATTAAGCAGCTTATGCGGCGAAGGGGATGTTGCTGTAGGCTGTAGTGGCTCTTTAAGCGCCGTGGGATGCGAAAGTGGTGTATACGCGCAATTCTCCGCCTTCCAATCCTCAGGCGCCCACGAGTCTGAATCAAGGTTACACACACAAACATGATTCGCCGCAAGCCAATCATCCGGCAACTGCTCCTCACACTGAAAAACAACATCCATGTTATCCAGCACGGCCATATCAGCGTCCAGATAACAAACAGCATCATACTCGAAGAGCTCAAACACACGCAGCTTGGTCCACGTATCAACAAAGCGCTCGGCTATGATCGTCATCTTGATGTTCTTGGGGGGCAGAAGATGGTCGCACTCGTGCAGGATCATGTTGCATTTTGGAGCTTCCAGCTCGAGAACCCTGCGGGCATTTTGGGGAAGGTTGGGAGTGTAGAGGACGACGAGTGGATAAGATGAGTTGTTGCGCTGCAGGGTGTAGGCGAGGATGATGACGCCTGGCAGATACGAGTCGCGGGTGATGAGGGTTGCATAGGCGTTGTGCCTCTTCTTGGTGGTTTGGTTGTCCATTTTGGAAGAAGCTGCAGATGGGAGATAAGATTGAGGGTGGTGAGAAAAGAGGGGAGAGATTGAGGGATGAGGAGGGGGAAAAGAGATGATGAGGTTTCGTGGACGTCATTGAAATATGACAGATGGTGTCACTATTTAGCAGTGCTTATTTATCCCTTACAGTTTGAATCCTTCTCACTTTATTCCCAGTCTGTAATTAATTATTCTAGGCAAGGGAAAAGAAAAGAAACTTCCCGTGACTGCGGGACGAGACGTGGTCAAATGGTTGTACCTGGCGCGCATTGTGCCACGCTCAACCAACCGGTGAAGGTATGGACAGTAGGACCATCTTCTCCGCAAACGCGACTTTTTGAGTAAACATCACTTCTGAAACACTGTCAATCAATGACGCTTTCAAGACCCATACAATTAGCAGGCCTCGTTTATCGCCAGGATCTACGATCTACTAAGATAAGCAGTCCAGATCTCGGGAGCTAAAATAACGGTGAGATCCTGATGTAACAACCAACCTCCACCATGTAACACCACCACACCGTCCTTTTAATTTTAGTAGTTATCTACAGCTTGCACAATAGCACCGGCATCACCCTGGTCAAGATCATCCAGCGCCTTCATATCCTTCTCATCCAGCTCAAACCCAAACACATCCGCATTATCCCTGATACGCTCCGGCGTATCGCTCTTGGGCAGGGGAATCCAATTCTTCTGGAGACAGTATCGGATGAGAACCTTGCTTGGTGTGACACTGTACTTGGATGCGATGCTGGTGAGGGTTTTGTCGTTGGCTTTTTGGTTACGCACAAGAGGAGCGTAGGCTTCTACTGCGATGTTGTTCTTTTCGCAGTATGACACTGCGTCTCTTTGCTGCAGCCAAGGATGCAACTTTTCCATAGTTAGTAGTTGTAAATGTGATGAGCTTGTGAGACGTACTTCGATTTGGTTCACGTGAGGAGGCCAGACTTTGGCAAATTCCTTCAGCCCATCAATATGCTTGATGCCAAAGTTGCTCACGCCAATACTCTTCGCCTTTCCCTCCTCATAAAGCCTCTCCAGAGCCAGCCACATCTCCTTCCTCTTCGCAGCACCAGGGTTCGGGCTATGGATGAGAAACAGATCAACATAGCCGCTCTCGGGATCAAGCTTCTTGATACTCTCAACACATTTCGCATAGCTCAAGTCGACAGATCCCGCAGCCTCGAGAATCTTCGTCGTGAGGAACACATCTTTTCTATCGACATTGGACTGTTGCACAGCTTTGCCAACTTCTGCCTCGTTACCGTAGTACTGCGCCGTGTCGATATGGCGGTATCCAGCTTCAAGGGCAGTGAGGCATGAATTCACGCAGACTTCGGGAGGCGATAAATAGACGCCGAAGCCCAGTTGAGGAATCTCGACGGAATTTGCGAGAGGGAGGGTATCAGACTGTGAGCGCTCCATGATTTAGATCGTGAGGAATGTGATAAGGTTCTGGTGTTGAGTAACTGAATTCTCGTAACTAAAAGAGGGGTAATGTCAATTGACTTTCTTCTCTCTTTCCTTTTTACCGTTGTTTATTTTTGTTGCATGCGGAGCGCGTAAAGATCCAGTCATAATGAGTTTTGAGTGAATCGATGACGTTGTAATTCTGTGCTCCTCTTTTTTTGTGCTGTTGTGTCTCACAGGCAGGAGTCGATGATGACATGAGTTGGTGGTGCAGGCAGGCGCAGCTCAAGCCACTGCAAGAGGGGTAGCAACACTGGTCGAGCAATCCCACGATAGATTCACAGCCAATTCCAATTATTGCTGAACGAACGTGGTTTATGATGGCGCCTGTCGAACCGAATTATTTTGCTTGCACGCTTGGAGAGGCTGCGCAATTGAAACGCCAAGATGGATCGGCGAAGGAATGGAAGACGGTCCTGGAACTGATTGACGACCAAGCTGAAAACATCCCTGATTCGCCAGCCCTTGGATTCGCGACGTTCAAACATTTAAAGTCAAGTCAAGGTTGTTTCCCTCAACGAGTAGCTCGTCGCGTCGCTAACATGAGCAGTGATACCATATTTCTTCACATTCCGAAGTCTCTCGGAATCGTCAAGACATGCCGCGCAAATATTATCACACCATTTGCCTCCAGCAAAGGATCCTTCGCGGATGACCATTGGCCTTCTCTCTGCCAGCAGTACGGACTTTGTGTTGACATGGCTTGGTTTGATGCGCTTGGGATATACAGTGCTGCTTCTCGCGTATGTCCCTCCTCCGTTTCTATGAAAATGGCTAATTCCTACAGACCCCAGCTTGCACCACCAGCAATCACACATTTATGTCAAACCCTACATATTACGCAAGTCTTAGTCGACGAGCTATACGAGCATCGTGCTCGTGGCTTGAGCAATGAAATCAGCGTCGCAATGGTCCCAAGATACCACCCAGAGGAATACTCAACACCCAAGTTCCAACAAGCAGACAACATCTCCGACACAGCATACATCTGCCACACATCAGGAACATCTTCAGGTCTTCCCAAGCCCATTCCGCAAACTCAATTCGGCGTCATGGGCGCTCTCTACAGCTTCCAAGGCAAAGACAAACCAGCTACCTTTTCCACCACACCGCTCTACCATGGTGGCTTTCCGGATTGTTTGAGGGCTTGGACGAGTGGCGCGGCCATCTGGTTCTTTCCTGAGGGGCATGCGCCAATCACTGGGACTAATATTATGAAAGCGCTTGAGTATGCGAGGGCTAAGAGTCCAAGCCCCGTCAAGTACTTTTCGTCGGTACCCTATGTACTTCAGATGCTTTCTGAAGAATTTGGCGGACTCGAGATTCTGCAATCGATGGATCTTGTCGGTGTCGGCGGCGCAGCACTTCCTCCTGCGATAGGTGATAGGCTTGTTGAAGCGGACGTGAATCTTCTATCGCGAATGGGAAGCGCGGAATGCGGATTTCTGATGTCTTCACATCGAGACTACGCAAGCGATAAGGAGTGGCAATTCCTCAGACCGATCGATGACCCGAAGTTACTCGAGTTCGAGCCACGCGACAATGGTCTCTCAGAACTTGTTGTCAAGCCAGATTGGCCATTCCTTATCAAGACGAACCGCAAAGATGGATCATACGCTACGTCTGATCTTTTCGAGCCACATCCCACGATCAAGAATGCTTGGCGGTATCATAGCAGGGCCGATGCCCAAATCACTCTCGCGAACGGAAAGAAATTCGATCCTTCACCTGTGGAGGGGAGTATACTTGCTTCGTCAAAGTTACTCCAAGATGTTCTAATCTTTGGCGGAGGAAGGGAATACTCTGGCGCTTTACTGTTTCCATCTTCAAATGATGTCAGCGAGCAAGAGATCATCGAGTCGGTTTGGCCTCACATTGACAAGATGAACAACGAGAGTCAGAGCCATGCCCGGATCACGAAGGCAATGCTTGTTGTTGTTCCTGTCAAGGAAGGTGGAAAGGCATTGGAGAAGAGTAGCAAAGGGACCATCCTTCGAAGACAAGCAGAAGAGCGTTATGAGAAGGAGATTGAGGGAGCCTATGGAAGAGGTTCTTCATCTAAGGAGGTATCGGATGACGAACTTTCGCAAACGGTGCGATATTGTTTCCACCAGGTCCTGGGACGGGATGTAGACCCTGATCAGGATTTGTACCGACAGGGCGTCGATTCCATTGCCTGCATCCAAATCCGAAAGCTGCTTGAGCGAGCATGTCTATCGCCTCGGAACGAGCCGCTGCCTTTGAACGTTATCTACGACCAGGGCACTGTCAACGCACTTGTGGAATACCTTCACTGTGTCAGGAAGGGACATCACCACCGCGGCAGCAACTCCAAAGATTCTGATCTTCAAGCGATGAAAGATCTCGCCAAGAAGTACAGCGATTTTGGAAATGTCAAGAAAGCTTCACGCAGTACAGGGAAGAGCGTCCTCTTAACCGGAGCCACCGGCTTCCTCGGCACACATATCCTCGATATCCTCCGTCAAGACTCCCAAGTCGACAAGATTTATTGTCTTTTACGAGCAGATGACGCAGCTACGGCGCAAAAGCGCGTTTCTGAAGCTTTGAGCAGTCGTGGTTTACAAGCTCTCAATCAACGACAAAGTGATAACCTAGTTCTTTGCCTACCATGCAACCTCACTGAGCCTAATCTGGGTCTCTCCGACATAGACCGGCAAGCTATTTTGGAAAACGTCGGAACGGTCATTCACTCTGCTTGGGCGGTGAATTTTAGTCTTCGACTTTCCTCTTTTGAAGATCAAATCGTTAGTACACGAAACCTCGCCGCGCTTGCCGCTGGATCCGGTGCTCGTTTTGTCTTCGTAAGTTCTATCGCAGCAGTGAGCGACTCCAAGCGCAAACCTATTCCTGAGGAGCTGTCGCAGGATCCTAGCGAAGCTTCTCCGTTGGGCTACTCGCGGTCGAAGTGGGTAGCTGAGCAAGTCTGTGCTGGTCTGGGTGGTGCATCGATTGTTCGTGTGGGCCAGCTTTGCAGCAATGAGTCGGGTGTATGGAACGCCACAGAGGCATATCCCCTGTTACTATCGACTGCAAAGATAACGGGATGTTTGCCCAATATCCCTGATGAGCCACTCAATTGGCTTCCAGTCGAACAAGCAGCGCAAGCCGTCATTGAGATCTCACGCTCAAAAGACGATGCTTCTTCGACGCCAGTCTACCACGTTCTCAATCCTCATACTACACCAACGTGGACAGAAATGCTAGACTGGCTATCTTCCAGCATCGGAACACCAGCGTTCGAAAGGGTTTCACCTCGGGATTGGATCAAGCATTTGGAGAAGGGTCTTAGTGAGAGGAGCATTAGTCATCCTGCACAGGCGCTTCTGGGGCTGTGGAAGGAGTCTTATGGGCTTATGATGGAGGAAGATGTTGAGTTGAAGAAGAGTGGTGATGAAAGTCCGTTTGATGTCAAGAAGACAAGCGAGGTTTCGAGTACGATTAAGGATGTTCAGCCGTTGGATCGGGAGCGGTTGTTACAGACTTGGAAGTGGGTTAATGAGACCATCAAGGGATAAGAGTATTGTTAGAAGTGTACCGATGTGGAATATTTTATCATGCATCTCATGATCCTCATCAGTCTCCGAAACTTGGTCCATCTCGCTTACATGCGCAAGCTCTGTTCTGTGATTGGACACACTCAATGAAGGTGGATCCGTCGGCGACTTTTCTGCCTCTTGATTCGCCAGACTCCGGCCACTAGATAATCCTCCACATTAAGTCTCCGACAGATCCTCTTTACTCCCTCGAAACTCCTTCATCTCCTCCACCACCATTCAGATTTCATACCATAATTGACTTAAAAACTCTCCGTTCACTTAGCCTTACCAATATGATCACTTCTCCAACTAGCGTCCCTCTTACCCGCGCCGCACAACGGTCCGCTTGTGACGCATGCCGTACGTTACCAAGCTCTCTACTGTGTACTATCACAAGACTGATCTCTTTTTAGGGCAAAGGAAGTGCAAGTGTAATGGCGAGAAGCCAACCTGTGCGAGATGTGATTTCCATGGGCTTGAGTGTGTTTATTCTGTTAAGCAGCGTATGGGAAGGCCTTCGAAGCGGAGGTTGACGCCTCCTTTGACTCCAACACAGAGCAGCCCGAGTGATCAACAGGACCTAGGCAGTCCAGTTGTTGACTCCGGTACTCCGTCTTTATTCTCTCCTATAACTATTAGCGGACTAGATGCTTTCAACATCGATCCTCTGCTGGGTTTGTCATTTGCTGCAAGTATCGATCCCGGTCTGCAGACTGAACAACAGTCTATGCCAACAGAACATTCCACGGAGCTCATTTCAACGCCTATATCGAACCCAGAACACCCACACACATTCAATAGCACAGGGGTCGGGCCATCAGAATCTCCATCATGTTCCTGCCTAGCGACATTTTACCTCACCATGGACGATCTCTGCAAAAATACAAATCTTGTCTTCCCATCCGGCCTCATGTTTCTCCGCGAGAAGCTCAGCACAGTGAGCCAACTAGCACACTGCCAAATATGTCCAACACAATACCTTTCTTCTATGCAAAACATTCAACTATTGGGCACACTTCTCATGTCGATAGCGAAGCAATATGGAGTGGTACTCGAGTCCATCACCCAGGAGAGTGATCTCATGCGCGAGAGAAATCAGCCGATGCACATCCACTTTGGATCTACTAGACAAGGTTCTTCGCCAAGCTTTTCCTTCGAGACGAGTCCCTCCGAGTGGGTAACACTAGCCAGGAGAGCTGTCAAACAGGAGGTTTACGGAAGTGACGACAAAGAAGACACCCTATGGGGTCTCATCCATCTCTTG
Source organism: Fusarium sp. NRRL 66335 (assembly GCA_004367055.1). Lineage (NCBI taxonomy): Eukaryota > Fungi > Ascomycota > Sordariomycetes > Hypocreales > Nectriaceae > Fusarium > Fusarium sp. NRRL 66335. The sequence continues at coordinate 78,090 of QHHG01000239.1, forward strand.
GAACGGCGACAGGCAAGATGGCATGCCTTGCCACCTAAGCCAGATTGCCCGTACAAGCGCTTAGCAGATAAAGAACCTTTATGTATGAAGATCTTGCAAGGAGCGAAGACGTTTCTTGGGTCACTCGGGCTGAGTCCCCAGGATTCATAAAGATTTAAATCTCACCATATCAGTACAGAAAGCAGTTGGTTTCGTAATTTGATAAGCGCTAGCATTTACTTTGAGGCGATATCTGGAATCCTTCTGTTGAGAGCTGGTAATCTTACATCATCACGTCCGACCACTTCAGTCTTAAGTTTCAGTACAATATAGCCTAAGAATTTAGAGGATCCCCAAATAGCCAATTAATCCCCAGAAGGAACTGTTTCGGGTGGCGCAGTCGTCCCTTTACCCTGTGTCTAACGAGTTGTCTCTGCTTACTTCCTTTCTCTCATAAATCAGCTTGGCCCCCGGTTGTTGCCCCATGTTGTGGTAAAGTTCCAAAATTCCCCAGTCCTCTAAATCCTGTCCTGTAGCCATGCCTCATGCAGTATCCAGTACAAGGGGTCTCGACCCTCACTTCCTTCGCAACGCCCTCGATGTCTTGATCATAGGAGCAGGGCCCGCTGGTCTGTCGGCAGCTCTAGCTCTGGGTCGTGCACGACGTAGTGCAGCTATCTTCGGTTCTTTCGAACGGTCTGGTTCTCAGGGTCGTGACATAGAGAATCTGACGTCGTTACATACCCATATGATCACCGAGTTAAACACCAAGTACAGAACTGTCTCATTCATCAGCACCGCAGCGAAGTCTGTTCGTGAGCGGGGCATGGTGTTCGAAGTGGAAGACATGACAGGTCGATGTTGGAAGGGTCGAAAGGTTATACTGGCGACGGGAAGTCATGGGATTCTGCCAAAAATACTGGGTTATCAAGAGCTGAGGGGTACGAAAATGTTAGTATATGCTCGAAGCTTGGACAAGATGTGGAGTTAACAGTAGACTTAGTTTGGACTTTTCTCAATGCCCGGAGTTCGACAATACCACCTTGAAGTGCGCCGCCGTTTTGATCACCTCTGGCGATTCAGAGTCCATCGATTCGGCCATTCTCTCTGCTCATCTAGCCCGTCAACACTTCTCAGACATCACGCTTCTTACTAACGGCATGATTCATCTTGAGCAACATCCTCAAATAATCGCCGCTGTCAAGGGAGGCTTTAAGATCGACAGCAGGCCGATCCATTCGTTCACAAAACCCGACGCAGAGTCATCCGTAAACACCGAGTTTGACGACGGCACAAGGGCTTCATACAGTTTTATAGCTCATAAACCTCAATCTTCCATCACCGGGCCTTTCTCAGAGCAGTTTGATCTTGAGATGACTTCGGAAGGTCGGATCTTGGTTGAAGGAGACTACCATGAGACGAGTGTGCGTGGTGTTTTTGCTGCTGGTAGCTGCGCTTCTGTTATTGATAGTGAAGCAGTGGAATTGAGTACTGGGATAACAGCTGGGATCGGTGCCAATTTTCAGATTGTTGAGGATGATGTCGGCCTCTGATTCTTTGGGTTGATGGTTCCAAACTTGTCCGACGTGAGCGTGAAGTTTGAATGACAAATTTTGGGAGTCGTACGAGGTGCGGCTTGCGGGGACTTTTTTGATCGCCGAAGTTATAAAATGAATATTGATAAACCACTCCGATGGAAAACGTTTTCATTTGTCAGATACTTTTGACAGAGCAATATCATCAGATTGACTCGCGATAGCTTTGCACTAGGAAGATCGCAGCTTTTTATGGAGTTTGTCTGCAGGGTAACGAGCACACAATATTTTGTCTGCCTTGATATGAAAATCAGCAATTATTTTTCTTTCTAACAAAACTCTGACTGTAGTCAATAGCATCATTCTACATCTGAAGTGTCTTGATGGTTATGAGAATTGTTGGGGTTTTGATCTTTGATGTTATCTTGCACTATCATAATGATGATTGATCCCGATTAATCTGCTACTCATAGTCGAAAGACAAAACTTCAACAGGAGAGATACTTCATTGTGTGATAGGAATATACCATCAAACGGCGATTGAGTATCACAGGCCTCTCGGAACATCATATGCATATTTGACCTTTGATACCGGCAGTCGCCGTTTGTGATACGATTCTGGGCCATCGGGCTTCAAATTCGGGCCATCGGCGGTAACAACACTCATCCCTGAATCACGCAATTGAGACTTATCCACACTCGGTAAGCTTCCGTCGCGGACAAAGAATGATCCGCTCAATATTGACCCTGATACAGTAAAGCGGCATGCACTAGTGGGTACGTACAGTACGTCACTTTCATTGTACTTTTTCTGGCCTCATCTTATTCTTTGAGCTTTTTTATTGCATTCGACTTTGTTTTCTGTAAAAGTTCAAGTTTTCAAGATGCTTTCAAGTCGCGTGTCAATGGCTGCCCGCTCTGCGGTCTTTAGCCAAACCAGAAGGGGCCTTGCTACCGCTGCTGCCGTTGCTTCCGGTACCCGGAGCCACAAGGTCGTTGTCATTGGAGGAGGCTCTGCTGGTCTCGCTATCAGCCATCAACTTCTCCGAACCGGCCGTTTCACCCACGATGATATCGCTGTTGTCGACCCTGCTCAGCACCACCACTACCAGCCTGGATGGACACTCGTTGGTGCTGGTCTCAAGACCAAGGAGGAGTTGAAGATGAACATGCCTGAACTCATCGATCCTAAGATCAAGTTCTACAACGTCAGCGTCAATGGTCTTACTCCTGAGGATAACGCTATTACTCTCGGAACTGGCGATAAGGTTAACTACGAGCACCTTGTTGTCGCCCCTGGTATCAAGATCAACTACGGCAGTGTCAAGGGTCTTACCGAGGCTCTTGCCGAGAAGAGCGGTCCTGTCTCGTCTATCTACGGCTACGACCACTGCGACAAGGTCTTCCCCAACATCCAGCGTCTCCAGAAGGGTAACGCCATCTTCACTCAACCCGCCGGTGTGATCAAGTGCGCCGGTGCTCCCCAGAAGTCCATGTGGCTCGCCCTCGACCACTGGAAGCAGACCGGTCTCTACGACCCCTCCAACCCTTCCGCCTCTCCCATCAAGATCAGCTTCGCCACCGGTCTGCCCGTCATGTTCGGTGTTCCCAAGTACAGCGCCGAGCTCGAGAAGATGCGTCAAGAGCGCGGTGTCGAGGGTCTTTTCCAGCACGACCTCGTCGAGATCAACGGCGACAAGGCCATCTTTGCTCGTCCTGAGGGCCAGGAGAAGGTTACCAAGCAGTTCGACTTCCTTCACGTCGTTCCCAAGATGGGACCTCACGATTTCGTCAAGAGCAGTGCTCTTGCCAACGAGGCTGGTTACGTTGATGTCAACGACAACACCCTCCGCCACAACAAGTTCGCCAACGTCTGGTCCGCCGGTGACGCCTCCAGCCTTCCTACCTCCAAGACCGCCGCCGCCGTAACATCCGAGGCTCCCGTTCTCGTCAGCAACCTTCTCCGCGCCATGGACGGTCAAGAGCCCGAGCCCGCCTACGATGGCTACACCTCATGCCCTCTTCTTACCGAGTACGGCAAGGTCATGCTCGCCGAGTTCAAGTACGGTGGTGTTCCCAAGGAGACTTTCGGCGAGATTCTGGGTATTGACCAGGCTGTTCCCCGACGATCATTCTACCACCTGAAGAAGGACTTCTTCCCTTGGGTGTACAAGAACTACATGGTCAAGGGAACATGGGGAGGACCTAAGGGTTGGTTGAAATAGATGTTTAAAATTGAATGAGCTTCATGTACGTTAGGAGTAAAAACATAGATGGGGAGGTATCAGAGCATTGTATACCCACGGAAGGAGCGAGATAAAAGGATAAATTGATGATTTTGGTCATAACCATCTGGCATGACGCTTGCTCGAAGTCTTGGTGAAGTCTGTCTTGCATCACCGTCGACTGATTTCTTGCAAACTCTTTCCTACGGCTTGTCAAGTGGATATGCTTTCCTGGTGACAAGTTTTATCTGAGTTCTCGGTGCAGGCGCAAACAAGTGGATCTGCAAGTGAACTAAAGCTTAAGAATATACTCAGAATAATGCGAGGCTGCATGAGAAAAAGTCTTTCGGTGACCGGGATCTCGGAGGAAGCTAAAGCTGACTCAGAGAGATGCAGCTTGATTATGATTCGATTTTCAAGTGCATTTTCTGGTATGAGACGTCACACAAAGACATGGAAGCACTAGCTGCAAAGTAACAATTTATCACGGGTACAAAGACTTAGGCACCGAATGTACATCGCTTCCACTGATGTTTAAATAAGATTCGCACAATGTAAAACTTTTTAAGATTATATGATCCCTTCGCCTATGAACCTTGGTGTCATGAGTCAAAGTTTTCCATGAAGGATAAGTATAAATAACATCACCCAGGAAGACTCCCAGACTTCTACATCGCCCGAGACTTGTCACTCCGAAGATCCATTGCCACAAACAAATCTCTACATCACTCCATCTAGAACCTATCATCATGTATGACCTCGGCGACCACCCACTACCAAAGAGCTTTGAAGAAGCCGTTCGAGAACACCGTGAATCTTACTATACGCTTCCACCCCCCATTGTATTTCAATCACCCCTTGAAAAATACGAAGCCGGTATTGAGTTCCTCGGAGACCTGATCAAACATGAAAAAGAGCGACAGCAATTTCGGGAAGAGTGCAGAGCAGCCCAAGCTGTAGGACCAACCATCGAGACACTCGAGGGACGTGTAGCGAATCTATCTCTTCGTTCCGGACGTCCTCGCCCACCACCCGAGGAGCTCGCACGGAGACGCAGAGTCGGCCGATCTCATGATTTGCGAGAAAACGAATGGAAATTAACCCGTCGAGCGGCCGAATTGCAGTTTTGTATGGAGGATCTTGATACCGAGTACAAGCGCAGCCTCAAGTTTTGTATCATCTGGAGGAAGCACACCCGGTACTCTTGGAAACTAAGAGAGCAGGGAAATCTCACTGCCGTTGAGGAGGCTCAAAAGTTCAAGCAAGAGAGGTGGCATTTGCTAGTTCCGGCGATGCGGTCTGTGAACAACACGCAGGGTGATTTGAGCATGGACACGGAGTTGTCTGACTAATCGGTGTTCATCTTCTCGGATTTGAGCCTCGCGGATTGGTTACGCAGAAGAAATGTCTTCTAAGACTTAGGGTGTCAGAATAAAGTAGCCTAATTGCTAGTCTAAGTCAGCAGAATGTGACCGAATCATCTCCTCTCTTATATCACCGCGGTGAATTCTTCTGACCGTGACGTTACGCTATTCCCGAGCCCCGCTCATCCACCATAACAATAAGCGGCAAGATCATCAATACCTCAACAGCACCCTCTTTCTTCCCTTTTGCTTCTCCTCTTTCTCATTTATCATTTCTCATCAAACTTCACGATGACCCTCAATATATCCCTCGTTTTTCTTCCTGTCGTTGCTTTCGCCTTCATCGCACACCTCCTTCTTCGCGCGCTCTTCTCCCCGCTTCGTCATATCCCAGGACCGTTCTTGGCTCGCTTCACGGATTTATGGTATTTCTGGAACGTCCGGAAAGGGTCGTTTGAAGACGTGAACCTTGATCTGCATAAGAAATATGGTATAACCCTCTGCGAAATACAGAGTCCTCAATTCTGACTTGTTGGTCCAGGACCCATCGTTCGGTATGGACCCAACCGCTACAGCATCAACGACCCTGAAGCTGCAAAAGCGATCTACGGTCTCGGCAACCACTTCCCCAAGTCATCATGGTACTCTACCTGGGCGAGTCCTGGAAAATGGGCCATTTTCAGCGATCAGTCAATTAAGCGGCATTCCCAAAATCGAAAATTGTACCAAGCGACATACGCCATGTCTTCTCTTGTGCACTACGAGCCGTTCGTTGATGAATGTGCCGATCTCTTTACCCAGCGTCTCTCGGAAATGTCTACGTCGGGTACAAGCTTACCGGTGGATATGAGGCATTGGTTCCAGTGCTATGCTTTTGATGTCATTGGCTTGATCACTTATGCGAAAAGACTTGGCTTTTTGGATCGGGGAGATGATATCCGTGGAGTCATCCGTGCTTTGGAAGACCATCTCGGCTACGCGACACTTTGTGGCATCTTTCCCAGTCTTCATCAATATTTATTCCCAATCAGGAACTATCTTGCGGGAAATAAGGGTACTGGAAGAGCCTATGTGTTGAACTTTACCAATGAACGAATCCGAGAAGCTCAGACGACCCCGAAGCCAGTTGCAGCGGAGAGCGAGGTTACTATGGAAGACTTCCTTACCAAGTTCCTAGCGAAAAATGCAGCGGACCCACAAGAATTCACACAATATCACGTTCTAATGGGATGTACTTCGAACATGGTTGCAGGTTCTGATACAACTGCCATCAGTCTTTCGGCTGTTCTTTACTACCTTCTCAAGAATCCTACTTGTTTGACCAAACTGCGGTCAGAGATTGACAAGATGGCGTTACGGGGAGAGCTGTCAAAGTCCCCAACGTTCAAAGAGAGCCAGCAGATGGTTTACCTTCAAGCCGTCATCAAGGAAGCGTTACGAATGCATCCTGCTACGGGCTTGCCGCTTGAGAGAGTTGTACCTGACGGCGGTGCCGAGATTTGTGGTAGATTCTTTCCCGAAGACGTAAGTTGGTCATCGCAAAGAGACGATGTGGCACAACTAATGACGGATAGACCATCGTCGGCATCAACTGCTGGGTAGCACACAGAAACACTGATGTGTTTGGCCAAGATGCCACCGCCTTCAACCCTGACAGATGGATCACGACGGACACCGAGAGGCTTTCTGCGATGAACCGCTATTATATGCCAGTAAGTCACTGTCGCGGTTGAATCACTATGTCAGCTACTGACCACTACGTGACAGTTCGGCCTCGGTTCACGAACCTGTATCGGCCGTCATGTATCCATGCTCGAGATGTCCAAGCTTATTCCGCGCATCATCCGAGATTTTGACTTCGAGCTTGATGAGTCCCTTCAGCGAGACGATTGGCATACGAACAATTACTGGTTCGTCAAGCCTTTGGACTTTCAAGTTCGGGTTGCAATCCGCCAGTCAGAGAAGATGGCGTAGTATATATCATGAGCACAATAGTTATATGAACGAGTTTTAAATTTTCTAGATGCTTTTAATTGATAAGGGTATAATGTGTTAAGTTCCCCTCACGCCAAAGCACGCCTCCAAAACATAACAATCTGGTGACAAAGTAATCATGGAACACTCCAACGCCAGAGGTATTTGGAAGTTTAGGTCTCAAGGCGTTACAGTTCAAATCAACACATTAAACAACCACAGATGCCAACTTCAGGTTGAAATAGACACGGATTTTAAGCTGAAGTTGGTATCCGTGGTTATTTAATTGTGTTGATTTGAACCTTTCGCTTGAGAAATGAACTTCCAGAAATTTCAAAGAGAAACGCAAGATAGACCGTGGTTCATCAATGGGCCATGTTGTAAGTAGGAAGGGTATCGAAAAGATCTTGGTTTGCTTGAACCTGCTCCTTAATGAACTGTTAGCTTCCTCGAATTACACTCTCGTACTAGTATGACTTACATATGTTGGTACGTGGTTGACTCCAGTCTCACCCTCACCCTCGACAGCAATCTGAACTGGCATCCGCAGCGTAAAGCTCGAACCATGAGCCCTCGAAGCAAGGATAATCTCGAGTGTGTATGTTCTGCTGATTAGGCATGAGTGGAACGTCGGTAGCAGGATCTTATTATCCGGGCTTGGCAGCGTAATGGAGATGGGTAATGTGGCTGTATGTCTTGGCGCCTCGGTCTTGATGATATCACTGCTCTTGGAACCTCGTCGGGGAATATTTCGAGGTGGCTCATCACCTACTTCTGAGTACTCTGAGCCACGACGGGATACTGGTGGTGAAGGTGTTGATGATGAGTTGAGTCGCCAGTTGGGCTTGGGGCAGGTGACTGTCGCGTTCTCATCGAGGACAAAACTTAGGATGGGGTTTGGCATCACGCTGGGGAAGCTGTGCTGATCGGGAAGAAAGCTTAGATGGCCTGTTGAGTAGTATGTGGATGCCTTGATAGAAGCTGACTTTGCGTAGATCTCTGGTGGCTCTTTCTTTCCGTTTGGCCAGAACTCGAGATCGATGTTCAATGAGATGTCGGAGGGTTGCAGCTTATCAGTTGTGATGGTGACGGGGTCGGGCTGTAGAGTCGAGGCTCTAATGAAACCCAGTTTGGACGAAAGAATGTCTTTGCGGATGGTCTTTTCTTGGGACAGCACGTAACGTGGGTTGCCGGGGACGATATGCAGAGGAGGTTGCTCTGGAAGGAAAGGCATCACCTTGACAGGATGTGTCCTCTCCAAAGTCAACGGCTTGCCTTTGCCAGTCGTGAATGACCCTCGCGCCTCGACGCCATAGGTGATATTGACAGTATGAACAGCCATATCATCATGCTCCCACGCCGGCCCCACAGTCGGCGGCAACTGCAAGTGTCGTTCCCGAATTATAGCATTGCGATGCCTACAGGCTGCGCTAGGAAGCTGATACGGAATGACGAAGGAAAAGGGTACTTGATAAGTAAACCCAGCCTGCAGCACACCATCTTCCGGCAAAGCACTTTCAGGAATTGGCATTTTTAGCAGGAGGAATTTGTGAGCAGATTTCGGCATGGAGCCTTGATGCAGCATCTGCACGATAGCTGACGACGACCCGGAAAAGACAATGTCAAAGGCATCGACGGTGAGGTTTGCTTGTGGTGAAAGAGAGACGGAACCAGTGATGGTTGAGCCTGATGTGTAAATCTTGGCTTCAAAGTGTCTATCGATGGAAACGTCGAGGGGACATTCTGACTTGCGCCGTGTAGGAACCCAGCTTCCTCTGCGTTTGGGTTCAGCGGCTACAGAGATATTGGGAGTAGTGTTGAACAAGACTTGAGCAGCAGACATTTTGACGTTTGGCAGTATCAAGAACAAATTCAGTAGTATGTAAAGAGTCTACAGCATGATTGGGTTGTATTGTGAAAAAAAAAGAAAGAGCATGCAACCTGATACTTGAAAGCTGACAATTTCAACTTCCGCCACAAGTGACAGACACAACAGCCCAACACATGACCCTTTATCTCGGCCAAGGCTTAAGGTTGCATTGATTGGCTGTCTTGGCCGACGCAGTGCCCTGGTCGTGCATTTGGGTTTTGTCTAATTGGTTAGTTAAAAACCGACACACCAGAGCTCATTTCTACGCCCTGGACTTGACATTTCCGAATACCCTTTTTTTCTGTCAACGATCTGCAGCTTATCTATCCATATCACGTCTTTGATGACAAAATGACAATTATTCAATATCGAAAATGAATGATGGGGAGTTGAGGGTTTTGAAATGCTGGAGGTATCTGGGTGCGACACTACTACGAAAGCCAAGAGTTAGCAGTAAGCCACCTATCATTTCAATGAGGGGTATCCTGATCACAGGCCATCAACCAGCCTATTACCTACCAAAGCCAAGCTTTCACTGGTATTTTAGAGTAGCTGGGCACGAGATAAGAGTCTGGGGCAAGCGGGGCTGGGAGGAATAAAGCAGGAAATCATTTATTTGACAGACCACTGTTATCAACGGTCGGCGGTGAGTTGAGTCCATTCAGCTCTTGGCCGTTTAGCAACCGACCAATAATTAACTTTGGGCTAAACCTTACCCCAGACTCGCAAGCAAGGGTCCAGACTTGATCATCTTTGCCTGTGTGCTGCGGCTAGGCTAGGGCGTAGGTTTGCCGCGGTCGGCGCTGAATAATTGGTAATTGTCAATCGCGGGGGAAAGAGAGAAGAGTGATGGTGATAAGCGTGTCTGGTTATTGGCCGAGGAGATATGATCTGTTGAACCTGTCACCTGCCAGTGTTTCGGTTGGTGTAGGGCTCGGGGAATCTTGACACTTCCTCGGAGCAGTGTGCACGGATGAGGACAGATCGACGTTGTTGAGAAGAATGGTTATAGCCGGACAATGCCATGGCGGATGTATTGATGGAAAGATGTCGCATGGTTGTTTGATAGAGTAGGCTGGTGGTGCAGGTTAGATAACTTTGAGAGCTCAGCCGAAATCTTGGGAATTCATCCCTGATTCTTTCCAAAATCGCTCAATATTGGGTACGTCATCGCAACGAGTAGCAACAACCGATGAACACGCGGCCTACAGAATACATCTGAATATACCATGCGATACGAAATGAAGACAGACGGTATATCGATTGGTCTTTGACTTCACAGCGAATTGGAACAATCTGAACACCAGGGAAGTGAAACTCGCAGGTGGGTGGCAGATTGTTCTCCAAGGCTTGAACCGTCAAAATAAAGTGCCTAGTCTACGTGCTGGTCTAAGCTCGCATGATATGACTCAATTACTTTCATCTCATATTCTTTCGGCAGCCAATTCGTCTAATATCTTACCGATGTCGTTATTTAGTAACTTCCGAAACACAACGTCGAGATCCACCGACTCCATCAGCAACATCCGAGCGATTTTGACAGCTGGAGATGGATCCCAATGACGTGCCGAAAATGCGGGGTCTCAGACATCATCGACATCCACTTCTACCTCTCGGCAATTAATCCCCTTTGACTTTCCGACAATCCCATATCGAACATGACCGTTGCTACGCCAGTCAAAATCGGCCGATGCGCGCTCAAACATCGCGTCGTCATGGCGCCCATGACAAGGCTAAGGGCTGACGAAAACCACGTGCCACTTGATATGATGCTTGAGTATTACTCGCAAAGGGCTTCGATACCTGGGACTCTGCTCATCACGGAAGCGACATTTGTTTCAGAGAAATCGAGAGGCCGGGATGAGAACGCGCCGGGGATTTATTCTAAAGAGCAAGTCGATGCTTGGAAAAGGATAACGAATGAGGTTCACGGTAAGGGTTCATTTATTTTCATGCAGCTTTGGCATGTCGGAAGAGCAGCTCGTCAACACGCTTTGGACAAAGCTGGGCTGGAGATGGTCAGCAGCAGCGATGTTCCCATCGACGACGACCATCCAATACCACGACCTATGACTACAGACGAAATCTGGGAATGCATTGGGTCTTTTGCTAGTGCGGCAAGGAACGCTATTGTTGCTGGATTTGACGGTGTTGAGATACACGCTGCGAATGGATATCTGATTGATCAGTTCACTCAGGATACATGCAACAAACGGAACGATAAATGGGGCGGAAGTATCGAAACTCGCTCAAGGTTCTGCTTGGAGATTGCCAAAGCGGTAGCAAAAGAAATTGGTGCAGACCGAACAGCTATTCGTTTGTCACCATTCAGTACTTTCCAGAGCATGGGGATGGATGACCCCAAGCCGCAATTCACCCATCTCATCTCCAACCTGAAGCCTCTCGGCCTCGCATACCTTCACCTTATCGAGCCGAGAATCGCTGGAAATGTGGATAGGACGGTAGACGAGGACAAGGAAAGTCTTGATTTTGCTTTTGATGCATGGGCAAGGTCGGCACCAGTGATTGTCGCGGGAGGATACACGGCTGAAACGGCAAGCCACGCGCTTGAGACGCGTTTCAGGGATGACACAGTGGCGTTTGCTTTCGGACGACACTTCATTTCGAACCCTGACTTGCCATTCAGGTTGGCAAAGGATATTGCTTTGACGAAATACGACAGGGATACGTTTTACAAGGTTAAAAGTAGGGACGGGTACACGGATTATCATTTCAGTGAAGCTTGGATTGAGGGACAAAGACTGTAGAATAAGGAGTTTGGTTGAGACATGGTATCATGAGTGAAAGATATTTGCGATAGATCAACAAAAAGGAAGGCCTCAAAGAGACTTGTTACCAAATTCACATCCCTGGTCAATTTTTGGCGCACTGAGCTACCTAGGGTATGGCGGGTGCACCAACATTTTTCTGACAAAGGCACCAATTGGCAGCCATTTGTGCCAAACAGAGGAAAGCCAAACAATGAAATAAAAGTCTCACATTTTTTGTAGCATTTTTTATCCTCACTGTTTGTCGGATTGGGTTGCAGTTATTGACGCCTAAAAGAAACAGTTACACGTTGCAAATCACATGACTCCGCTTCTTCCGCTTAAATCTGCAAGGTCGGTCAGTGCGGGCACCTTCACTCACCATAAGCGACGTGCCATCATTTAGCTCACTCAATTCCCTTTCAAATCATTCTTCGGACCATCAACTTATCTCAATCTCTTGGCGATGCGGGTCCCGTCGCCATCCTGCGACCATGCTCCCTGATGCCACCATCGACGCAGCAGCTGATAAGCTAGCCGAGTTCCGCCGAAACAATGCCCTCACGGAACTCCTCGACCAGTACGCTGTCCTTATTGAAGACTATAAGCGTCTCAAGAGCGACTATGAAGAAGAACGAGAGGGAAGAGAGCGATACAAGCAGCTCGCTCGTGGCCAGGAGCGCAATCCTTTCGCTCTCGTCGTCGTAGATGGCGATGGATACATCTTTGACGAGCGCTTCATCCAAGCTGGTGAACAAGGCGGTAGCAGAGCTGCCAAACAACTAAACGATACTATCAAAGATAGTCTGCGTCGCAAGGGTCTCGAAAGCTGCGAGGTCATGGTTCGCGTATACGCCAACCTTACCGGACTATCCAAAGCGCTGTTTAAGAACGGTCTCGTGGGCGCAGAAAAGCGATCTTTGTCATCCTTCACAGCTGGATTCAACAGATCGTACGGTCTTGCTGATTTTATAGACGCCGGCGAATTAAAGGAAAACGCGGACTTCAAACTCAAAGCAATCCTGAGACTCTATGCGGATAACGCCCAGTGCAAACACATCTACTTCGCCGCCTGCCATGATGTGGGCTACGTCTCGGATCTTACTCCCTTTAGGGGTAATAGTGAGCGGTTCACGCTTGTTCGAACGCCGAGTTTGCTGTTCCATAAGGAATTTAACAAACTTGGTATGAACGTTGAGGAATTACCGGGCGTGTTCCGCCACACGCCTCTCCAACAACCTTATACTGCTGCACCGGCGAAAGCGCCGTTGGGTCCGGCTCTTAGCAATGGCAAAGCATACACACCTACGAAAGAAAATAACGATGGCAGAACAGTTTGCAGTTTCTACATGCAAGGTAATTGCCGATACGGTAATAGCTGCAAGTTCGCCCACGACAGCAAAACCTCCAGTCAGACTAGCACACCATCTCCCAGCAACGGAATGAAATCCGAACGTTTTAGTGGTGATTGGCGACGCGGCGCCAGTTTATCCAACGGCGGAAAACTCAACATTGATTCTCTTCCCAAGAAGGAAGATATTCCTGAAGGCACGGTGCCCGTCAATGCACTAGAAGATCGTCTCGACGCCCTCCTACCCCCTCTCGATCCCGAAGCCGCCAAGCGTCTCAAATTACTTTCTCAAGAGCGCAAGTTCTGCAATAGTGCACAGCTGTATAACTCGTGCGAGAACGAAAACTGTGAATATGAACATACGCCCATCGAAGAAGACCTCAAGCCAGCTCTGGAGCACCTGGCGCGATCGAACATTTGCTCGCGCCGAGGAGCTTGTCGACGGGCGAACTGTGTCAATGGCCATGTCTGCCAGAAGGCGGACTGTCGTCACCGAACGAACGGTACTGGGAAAGGATACTGCCGATTCCCTGCCAAGGTTTGCACCGCCGACTATACGGTGGATGCCTATGTCCCAGCTGTCGATCCTCCTTCGTCACCATCTATGGTGTCGCCTTCACTAGCATCAGAGGAAACACCCAATGCTGAGAATGGAGGAACAAATCTCTGGGGCCTTTATTAGCGACCGTGTCGCAGCCATACTGCATTAGCGGTATACGAAACATATTTGGAAGAAAAACAAATGGCTCGCCAAGTGTCTTGGAATAGATTGTTAGAGGCTTGGGATGAGGATCAGTCTTTACTATGGGTGGCTTTTTGGGAATAACAAATGAGAAATGTCGATTCAACTGGACATTTACAGTGATCTTTAGGGATGATTGTATTCTGGGAGACTAGCTGGGGTCGCTATACTTACATAACGAGATACTCCTAGTAGGAATACAATCACATTGCTCTAGTGGTGGCTTAATACTTCACGTGACAGAAGATCGAGCTGCGTACACAAGTCGAGGCCTTGGTGATGTCCCTTGGGATGTTCTGTACACACAGCAGGCCGGCAAGTGTGGGACAGTCTGATTGTGGGTCTAATATTCGACGTTGCATGACTGCGGTTGGTGGCTGAACGATGCAAATTTCTGACTGGTTGTAGAAATGCTGTTGTCTCAGCCAGGGAGAAAAGAGATCACAACTTGCCTTTCAGCTTGAGAAAAAATAGCTCATCGATGCCCAAAAGTGATCAATATTCCCTGCTCAAGGGAGACAGCATGCAGGGTGATAGCTTCCTCCACCACGCGCCAAGAGGATAGAATACATGATATCATCAAAAGCAGAGCCAATATTCGCAACTATCACTTTGCATTCAGGCTCACCAGCAGGTATGATATCATTTCTCATGCAGCCCCTTCTCGGCTCGGCAATGGATTGGCTACCTGAATTGGGCTGAGGCTATGAAGGCTACGATCTGAGACAGTTTCAGTCATGAGTCGATGGAAATTGAACAGTTCTCGCCAGTGAGCAAATGAGAACACTTGATGTACTTTTTTTCACGAGTGATCACGTCGACCTTTTCCACGAAGGGTCCAACTGAACTGTGAAATCAAGGCTGCTGTAGATACGAGTGAGGTGGCGTTTTGCGAGCAAGATGGTGGGATTGGTCTTACTTGCAGCTGTCGATTACGGAACGGGCCTTGCTTATCCCTTCTCGCGCATTGGATCAATGTTATTGGCAACAAAGCAAAAACACTCCAGGGCGCCTGCGAGTATCCAACCACGGTCCACAGCTTTCCGCCCGAGACACCACCCGAGATGTTTTCTCCGACTCATAGTGGGAACACCCAGCCGCCAAAGGGAATCTGCATATAAGACAGCAATGTTTGCCGACATCTGATTCATCAAGTCCATGCGAACAAGATGGAGTTCTACAACAAGACCAATCTTGGACCTGGCGCCTATGTTCAGCCAAACACCAACAATGCAGATCTTCACACGGCGATGTCCTTCCTACTGCGCTCCAAACATGGTCTCGCCATCACAGTACTCAGCCTAATCCTCATTCGCATTGTTTATAACCTCTTCTTCCATCCACTGCGCAACATACCCGGTCCTATCTTCGCAAGAGCAAGCAGTCTCTGGAGACTTATTCGTTACTTTCGAGGAACTTGGCACAATGATGTCTTGGAACTTCACAGAAAGTATGGACAGGTCGTTCGGATCGCACCTGGCGAAGTGAGCTTTACGGATCAGCATGCCATCAAAGGCATATATGGTCATGGAAAGACTGTGACAAAGGTAAGTGTCATCTCTATGATTAGGAATGGTGGACTGATGCGCCTGCAGGCGAGGTTCTATGATGCATTTATCGTGCCGAACATGACGGTCAGCTTCTTCGCGACAAGGGATAACAAAGCCCATCGGTTTCTCCGGTCGCGTGTCTCAAGTGCTTACTCCATGACATCAATTCTCACCATGGAGTCGTTAATTCAGGATGTGATGGAGGTCAATCTGAGAAAGCTCGGTGAGCTGGCGGATGAAGGTGACTATTTTGCGATTGACAAGATGGTCAACTACTTCACCTCGGATGTCGTCGGGCAGCTAGCCATAGGCGGCATGGTCGGATTCCTGGAGCAGGGTAAGGATGTCGGCGGGATCATCCAGTCTATCCACGACGGATTCTACTTCATGGGCAACATGGGTATTCTGCCTTTGCAAATGTTCTGGATCAACAATCCAGTATCGAAGTGGTTCACCAAGAACTTTGGCGGCGATCGCCTCAACGCTTTTGACGTTTTCATCCATTGGCTCGATGGTCGCGTAGAGGAGAGAATGACCAATGGTCTTCTACCAGGCCAGCGACGAGATCTCCTTCAACACTTCATCGAAGCCAAGGATCCCCGGGGTCAACCAGTCGGCAAGCGAGATGTTATGATCGAAGGGGTAAATATCCTAGCTGCAGGTTCTGATACAACAGCCATTAGCATTTTAGCCTGTCTTGGTTATATCCTAACCGACTCTGATACGAAAACAAGTTTGATGGACGAGATCGATCACGCTTACCGGGAATTAAATCTGGATGAGGAAGGACGGGAGATCTCTTTCAAGGAAGCGGAGAAATTACCGTTTCTGTCCGCCGTTGTCACGGAAAGCACCCGGCTTCATCCCTCCATTCAATACCAGCTTCCCCGCGTTGTGCCATCGGAAGGATCTCAGATTGGGGAATACTTTCTTCCTCCAGGTTCGACTTGTGGTGCGAGTGCGAGAGCTGTGAACTGTTCACGGGAAGTCTTTGGTTCGGATGCGGAAGAGTTTCGACCTGAGCGATGGATTGCTCAAAGTGCGAGTGATGAGGAAAGAATAAAGAAGGAGAAGTCATTGCTGATGACAGTGAGTACCCCCTTGGCCTTATGTTGCTGTTATATTGATGTGGTTTGTTAGTTTGGCATGGGTAGTCGTAGTTGTATTGGGAAGCATCTTGCAACTGTTGAGATGTACAAGTACATCGCTCAGTTCTTCCGACATTTTGATGCTGAGCTTGAGAGTGAGTTTCATCCTTGGACGACTAGGACACAATGGTTTTCGTTTCATCTTGACTTTCGCGTTGCTATCAAGAGAAGGAAGCATTAGCTACTCCAGTTGCGCGGGTCGGAAGGAAAATTTTGAGAATGGCAATTGTAGAAGAAATTTCCTTAACAACACCAGTTCCATCTTTTCTGTAACTAAGAGCGATTCATAACGTCAAGAGTTAGAGGGGTATTGTGTTGATGGCAAGAAGGGACGTGTCCTGCTGCGATTAGCTCTGTGGTCCAAACAAGGAGGTGCTTGCATGACAGACTTGGCCCGCTGATCTTTTAGGGGGGAAACGCGCCCTACGACAGGAAACAAATCGTTGCATGAATGCCCAGCCATCCAGTGTTGATTCTTATGGACGATTCATGTTGCCAAGGTCTATATATCAAGTAAATATGACGATCAAACCCCAACCCACCCTAAACGTTGAGCAAGTGTGAAAAAAGATTACCGAAATTGACAAATGACAAGTCCAGCCAGGGTGGCACAGACGAATACACGTGGAAGATCCCAACATTTAACCCCGCGTGCGCTAATGACTCCGTAGCGTTGCTGATCGTGCTAGAACTTGACTCCGAATGCTCTGCCATATGAAGTTGTACGGGCGCATTTCGAGTCAGATGACCTTATTTGATCAACAAGTTGTCAAAGAGTCGAGCTGTTTATTAGGCAATTGGATGGTGAGGGATTAAGCTCGGATCTGCAAGATGGGTTCGTGCGGTAGGAATTTCTCTCCGATGTCAGTGTAGATCACTTCTAGTGCAACACTCAGTTGTTCCTCAACACGTGGGTACGTACAGAGGGACATCGGTTACAATGCCCTGTTCGGCAAAGCCATCTATAATGTCGGTAAAAAGAAGATGAATAAACTTCGCCGTAAGCTATTAGAAATTGAAAATCATGAGAGACTAATTGAACGAATGAGGTGAAGCAAAAGCCATACTTCCCCTGATCTTGTTTCAGAAGAAGCAGCCACAGCCACGAAAATGGTAAAAAGTCGAGCGCTGAGCACTAAGCGACGTCTGATCGGACGAAGCTACAGTACGCGCCGCAGTTTACCCTGGTAGATCATTAATAAATGGAGACCAAAGACTTGGCTTTGACTAGAGATTTAGCTCTGGCAGGTCTGCTAATGACAAATGGGGAAGGCCGCGGAACCATGCTGAAAAGATTCCCCAGTACCGAGATGTGAGACGACCAGTCTAACAATGTGGCGTTGAGAATTTCTCTGGTGGCGGACTGGCGCCCCTGAGTTGGCACCTGTCTGATCTGGCACCGACACCGGAAAAAGCTTGTCGCTCTGGAGGTAGAAATGAAACCGAAGGACTCGGCAGTAGTCGAAACTTAATCAACACACATTGACATTCTGGCGCACACGAATGGAGATGGCAACGGAAACATCCGTGAGACTCTTCTCCTCTCACCCTGGACCTAGTAAACTCAGAAAATCATCATGCACCTTAATGATCCTCTCCAGCTCCCCGGGTAACAACCTACAAGGATACTGTGGCACTGGCCCGAGGTTAAATGACAATCCCGGCAGACTATACCAAGCTTCGTAACCACCCAACAAGGAATCGTCGTCCGGATATTGTATTGTTGACAAGCGTACTGTAGTGTCAAAGCGCAAGATAACCTCCGGCAGAAGATGGTTTCGCGCCACGGTTCACGCCAATCCGTTTCCGGCTGTGCGCCCCGGAGCCACTGACACCAGCGACTGCAAGCTAACGGCCTGACGTACAGTCTGTATGGGATCGTCGGTCCTGTTTCCTGTGAAAGCTGTACACTTCCCCTGCGTCCCAGACAATGCGGTTCCACTGTGGCTTGGTCTAGAGCAAAACGTGGTTCTGCTGCAGCATGCGGAATTGCCGTGCACTTGCCATGCACTCGGTATTAAAGCTCAACGAACCCCAGATCTGCATCTCCTTGATTCTATCTTGCTTCCTTTCTAGGGATCCTGTCATTTCCTGTTTCTCATTCTCTGGATACATCGTCACTCCTTCAAGATGGCGTCCACAAGTGATCACAAGATCGCTTCCATGGCCATGGGCTTCACCCTCGGCTTCGGCCTCCTCACCGTCTGGGAAGCATGGAAACAAACACGCCGAAACAGAAATCCTTTGCGCAGCACATACATTTACATGCTCTGGGGAGAAATTGTTGCGAATCTTTGTATTGCTATCATCGGATGGGTTTTCTTGGATGGAATTATCGGCCCGACGTAAGTACTACATGTCACTGACGCATTCTGGTTGACTAACGTTAGTGCTCTAGTGTCCCTGTTCTCTTCTTCATTCTGTTCTTCTGGGTCTGGGAGATCCAGTTACTTCTTCAGATTATCGTCAACCGAATTTCTATTATCGCGGAGCACCGATCTACTATCTTTAAGCTGAAATGGGGCACGGCTATCATCATTACGCTTGTCAACATTGCTGTCTTTGTTATTTGGATTCCATCGCATACCGTTCCACCCGCGAGCGAGACGTAAGTTTGGATGCATTTGTCGAGTGTTGAGGAGTTTTACTAACTGTCGCATAGATGGGTTAAAGTCAATGATGTCTGGGATCGGATTTCCAAGGTCATCATCCTCATCGTCGATGCCGGACTGAACTGGTATTTCCTCCGAACCGTCAAGAAAAGGCTCGTTGAGCAGCACAACCTCAAGAAGTATGAGCCTCTCGTCGGCTTCAACGCCAAGCTCATGATTGTATCCATCCTCATGGACGTAAGTCACCGTCCTGCACTTCCCCATTCCAGTACAGTCACTAACATTCACAGGCCATGCTCATCGGTCTCATGTGGCTCCCCAACCAAGTCGTCTACATCCAATTCCACCCCGTCGCCTACATGGTCAAGCTCAACATCGAAATGTCAATGGCAAAGCTCATCACGCGTCTAGCCAAAGGCGAAAACACAGACGAATACTACCCCTCCCTCTCCCACTCTGCCCACGGTCGCAGTGGTCACCGAACGGACGACGCCCCTTGGACAAATGGAGGAAACAACGTGCATCTTACACACCGATCTAAAGTTGTCGCTGGAGACTCCGATGAGGATCTCCCTAACCGTGGCCCCGGTATTCATCAGCGAACGGAGTTCCAGGTCACTGTTGAGAATAGTCCTGGTCGGAATCCTTTCAAGGGCGGTTCGGATACGGATGAGATTCCTTTGACGCATGGACATCCTAAGCAGGTTGTCATTGAGGAGATTAGTCGTGGGCCTTCTATTTCGAGCAGCAGACGATCATAAGATACCCTTCCATTTCCTTCAATAGCATATATATTTAATACATCAATCTAACACATAACAATCTCCATCTATCAACCCATCTCGGCCTCTCTCTCCTCTATTTAGTCCAGTACTTGAGCCAACACACGCCGTTGTGGACTACTCGCTCACCTGTGGGGCACTTGTCGCGTCGGCCAACTTTATCGAATCTCATCGGAGGCAGTACCGTAAGACTTGCACTAACACAAGCACAAGTTGGACTAATAGACGTGTCACCACAACGCCAAGCTGCTGGGGCTTTTCATAATGATCGTAAGCACACTCGCCAAAAGGCTGGCGACTGCTCAACGACATGGAAATGAAAACCTGTGTTAATCAACTGTGGTAGAGGACTTCTGCCTTCCCTTGTGGAGTTTCCCTTCCTTGCCATACGATTCCCGTGGAGTACAACTTCTATATGGAAATATGGCTCGTCGAGAGGATCCTTTTCGTAGTGACGGAGTCTTTCTTCGTCTGACCATTGGGAGCAGTGGCTAGTCACATATCGGTTATCATGTGGCTTGGCATCGCTCAGGTACTCCCACGCAAGCCACCCACCGACAGAATCGATCTCGCCAGAAGTTAAAAGCACGTCTTTTTCAAAAGTCACTTCGTTATCAATATGTGCAGACGACCATCCACGGAACTCTCCATCCTCAGTGATGTTGGCTCCGAAGTGGTCTTCGACGAGTTCCTTGTCATCTGCACGACTCTATAGAATATCTCACCAAGTCACTTATGCGCCCGCATATATCGCTTTCAGCCTCATCAGCACCCACTGCATTGATGCCTTACAGTTATCTAAGTGTTTTGTTGTTCTGCTTTTGACATACTGGATCGGTATCACACTGCGCTCATTATGTAAATCTGAAGGTCTACTCAGCTGAGGTCAATTAATGTCATATATCTACGTCAAATCAAAAGGTTACTGATTTGTTCTGCCTAATCTACCGTTGTGGAGTGCTACAGAATGTTATGCCGGTAATAACGTATTCAGCTTCAATCTTCCTGGCAGCTCTTACGAGTTGTTTATAGGTCTCATCGGAACGATGGGTCGTTATTGGAATTTATACGTAAGACTTAGATTCCGTATATAAATTCGATCCCTCCTTTGTACGTGATACCATTGTCAAACGCTGGAAATGTCGAATGTTAATCGGTGATGTAGAGAGTACCATGCTCCTGCTTCAAGTCAGGCAGGTCTGAAGAAGGGAACGTATCATAGGTAGGGTTTGAGTGGCCTAGAAGTACAAAGATAGAGAACCTGCTAAGCTTACTAGTTTATAAAATTAAGCCCTGGTCTCAAGCCACTTAGATAGGAGTGACATCGACCCAAAAGCGAGTATCATCAGACTTATATTTAGGATCCGAGTCAATCTGACCTTTGATCCACTCAACAGATTCACGATAAAATCTGATATCCGGAGTATTGGGGTTAGCCAAACCGGTAGCACCGTTCCGATGACCAGCAAACCACTTATCATAGCCATAGTATCCTTGACAATCCCATCGCGAAGCGACATCTGCATAGAGATCGGCACTGTGAGTTAAGATGTCAGCCAATAGACCACTAGTTGAGTACTTGGCCTCTTACTTGAGCTTAGCACCGTTATTCCACTGATCCTCACTCTGGCCCACGAATCCAGCACGTGAAGCGCAGACACGGAGCATACCCCAGTTGACCTTGAAGACGCCAAAATTGGCCGCGTCGCGAGTCTTTCCGTCCCCTTGAAAACAGCCTCCATCAGTAATCCGTGCCAAAAACCTCTTGATTATGCTATCTTACCATAAATATAATCGGTTTGCATATGTTCATCCTCAAGCATAGCAATAGCGAGGTCCAGCGTATTTCCGCCCGCGTCAAGAATAGCGTTCTTACGGGAGCCAAGGCCAGAGACAGTGTAATTTCCACTTTCACCGGGTGCCGCGATTGTGACAGCGGCGAGAGACAGGACTGTGAAAACACTTCGGAAATGCATCATGGACTGGTTACTCGGGGTAGTAGACACTTAGAAAGGATTGACTGGCGTTTTGGTATGTAAGGATGTTGTTGTACCTTTGGTCGCGGGAATCGTCTAGTATATAGGAGTCAACATGCTGCTTGGTTATAGGGCCGTCACCTAGCGTGACGGGTTGACACGTTCCGTGCCTAATTCAGCAACGGGATCGGCAAGAAAACTTTTTCGGATATGGCCTGGCAGTATTAGTTAAGCGGAGGCAATTTGCATCTGTATATTCTCACCTCTGTTCGTTAATCCTAACCTGGAATGGAAGACACTTATATAGGGTTTGCTAGCATCCGTGGCCGACTGAGATGCTAACAAGAGCAGGACAATGCATGCACTATAAGTCCCCGACTGACATGAATTCAAAAGGTCTTATCGTTTCCAGTGATTAATGCGTAAGATAGTGTAGTGGTGTATTCCCTTCTTTTCTTCCTTTTCTCAAAACTCATGATACGCGTTGACAAACTCATCATCATCCCAAGTACAATTCCCATCCCATGACCAGTCCTGACAAAGCATATCCAATACATCGTCTACCTCTAATCCATCAGCCCACGAGTACAAGTCTTGATCTGCGCTCGTGTTTGAATCGATTACTGAGTCAGGTTGAGATTTGTCACTCCGGCCAATCAGCTCGCAACTAGCTTGGTAAATCTGGCTCACAACACCCTGACTACGACGTGCTGTCAAGGACCAATCTTGCATTTCTTGGAAAAGCTTGAGAGCCGTCTGGACTTGGTCTTTCCATTCAACAACCGATGGATTTTGAGGCTGCCATAGCATACTCAATAAAGGTATCATTGCGGCTTGGTAAAGAAACCATACAGCGTTCCATCCAGACATCTGATGGCCCACCCAGCTCTGAGCTATATCCTCGATAGCGGTTTTGGAGAGCTGTTGGCATTTCTCTATGGCATTGTAATCATGTGGTGGAGCTAGTTCAGGGAGGCTGACGCAGCTGGTAGTGGCGTCAAGTAGTGCCGGTCGATATAAAAGCATACGCAGATTCCAGTATCGCCATCTCATGACACACCGAGCAAGGTTAACTGGCTCAGCGCAGTTTTGATCACTGCTGGACAAGGAAGGTAGTTGGTCGTACCAATTGATCAACATATTGTCAAAACGGTTACGGTCCTCCCGACTGAGAAAAGGAGTGACGACAAGCATGTCTTGTATCTCGGTCGCAATCCGGCAGAACTGGATATTCTCAACCAGTATAATCGTTCCCAGGTGCTGCCTTGAGTTTTGTTCCTCGTGTGAGGTTGGAGAGATCAAGGTATACGGATTTGAAGACCTTCCACCAGATACGTAGTCGATTCCGAGTTTCGGGGGCTGGACATCGATCGACGGGCAGAAACGACCGAAAGAGGGACGCCCCAAAGTGGTAGTTGTCCAAGTATCAAGACAGACTAATGACCACCAGGTCCGCCGCCGTATCTCCGCTGCCTTGAACAGAGTGCCATCTACCTGTTGCTCCAAAGGCTCTCGATGGAAGCCAAGTGCGCATGCCATCCGAAGGGCAGCGCCAATAATAGCATTGCCTTTGTTAGGCTGGTTGATATAGTGAAGATAATAACCCCCAAGGAGAGCAAGAGCCTGCAGTGTTTCGATATGGCTGCTGCCAAATGCGTTATGATCAAGGTACTTCATGGCCTCGGTATAATAGTCGCAGTGGTCCCGATCACTTGATTTGTTAGCTACAATGCTACCCATGGCCAAGACCATGTTGAGCAAAGAGAGCCAAGGTGCATCATCTCGTCGACTGTTACGATAATGTATGCGGAAGGAGGTTTCATCAATCATAGGTGTGAAGATGTGGATACGCTCGAAATAAGCATTGACTAGTGCTTGTTCCTTGCCATTCCCTCTCATGCAAGTACTGTCTGTGATAGATCGGGTTGATTGGCGAGAAGGTAAAGCCTCACCACACTTGACGGGGATGTTGCTGTTTGTGTGATGACATGCTAGTAGAGCGCGCAACTGTGGCCGCATCTGAAGCATGGCTCCAAGTGCCGCTTTTACGGACGAGATTCCAAGATAAGAAGCCTGCTTGTCTAACGGGAGAGATAGTGCATTTACATCATCAGCCTCAGGAGGCAGAAGATTTCGCTCTCGTCGTTCCTCATCCCATTCCGAATTTTGGGCCAGGAGCTCGTTAGTGATGCTATCGGAGGGAGAGGGTATAGTCATGTCGGCTGGGACACCGTGTATCACGAGTTCACGAAGTTCTTGGCCTGATAATGAAGCGAGCTTTGATATATCATGGTTGGGGAAAAGGTGATGTATAATGGAGTTGCGCTCCTCGAGACTTTTGGACAAGTTTTCGAGCGTTCTGTTACCCGAGCGTTAGAGATTCGACGTGATGTAAAGATAACAGCTAACTACCAGTGAAGTACTCGCCTTTTGGAAGGGATGAGCCGCTGGCTGTTTTCGACGTAAACGCACCCTGCCTGCGATCCCCTGGAGTTGCATTGGCAGCATGGCTGTCTACCATCACACCTTATCTTGCGACGTTTACAGTCTACACAAGCGCGCAAACTTTTGGTAGGCTTTTTCTCGACCTTTCTGTGAGAGCCGGGCGTCTCGGTAGTGCCCTGGACTTTAACGATGATCAGTGACAGCCAACATGGATGTGGGTTGAACCTACATGTATAAAACATTGTGGCTTTGGTGCTGAACGGTCTGATTGTCTAGAACAGGCCGGTGCTTGGAAACTGGTATGTAGAGAAAGTTGCTGAATCAAAAGCGTGGAAAGGATGATCCTCCGACGTCAAGGGGCCAACCTCAAAGTCTTACGAGGATGGTCCAATCGGATCATACGCACGTGAGCAAAGGTAGAAGTGATGGATGTCAGGTGCTTGCAAATCCGGGGAAGAGAATCCCACTAACTAGGCTTAGCATCCGCTGAGTACGCCTCAGTAGAGTGACTAGAATGAGTTCTGGTTTTCTTTCCGGGGACTAACCCAAGTGGAAGCGGGACTAGAGCACCCGCGGTCTAAATGGGACTAGTGGAAGCTGGTTTACCTCGGTTACATACTCCGTACAAGACATGGATCTACACAAGGGGTTTTCCCCGCCCGTTAATGTATACAGTGCAGTACAGTCATGTTTGGTGAAGACGGCTATCATCATCTGGGGTACATGTACTTCGTTTTGGAGGATTGGGCTTTCTGACCCACTATTCATGGACTAAACAAAATTACTACGAACTAACTGATACGTCCGTCATGGTGGCAAGGCCTTGAAAAATGTCTTTGTTGGTAAAGAGTCAGGGAAGACTTGCCACCCTTCCCGGAACCGATCACAGCCAACAAACTCTAGCGATCGCTGGGCACCAAAATAACTAGGCTTTCTCGATCGTGAGTACCGCGCCTTGACTATTAAGTGCAATTTCCTTCCTTTGCGTAGACATTTTGACGGGGTTCTCAGCTTCAAAGATCTCATCAAGCTCTTCCAGCTAGATCCTTGGTTAGCGAAATTCACACGACGACCCTCCCGCGAACAACTTACAGTGCGACCTTTTGTCTCGGGAATGAATACATAAATCAAAGCGACTTGGATGATATCCCAGACAGTGAAAATTATGTATGTTTTCCAACCAATTTCTTTCATGGCTACAGGCCAGGCAAACTGGTTCAACAGACCAGCAGCATTGACAGCAAGGTTGGAAAATGCCATGCCTTTGGCGCGCATCTCGAAGGAAAGCACTTCAACCGGGTAAAGAGCCTGCAGAGGTGTGATACCGAAAGAAAACACGGCGCCAAAGATGAAGACCATGGACAAGGCGGCCTTGGATGCCGTAGTGTTGGAGTAAATTGCCTTTCCATTAGCGTCGAGGCCTATGTAGGACTTGGCAAACTCGGAAGAGGCAATTGTCATGCCCAACCAGACAACTGTGCACGCACAAAAGGAGAACAGGAGCAAAGGACGACGGCCGATCTTGTCAACGAGACAAGCGCCGAGGATGGCCCAGATGAACTGCTGGCAATAATTGAGCAAGGTGATGTTGGCCTGTTCAATGGCTCCGGTGTAACCAGCAGTTTCGAGTACTGAACCGAGGAAGTAGGAAAGCACAGCGTTTCCAGCCCATTGACTGAAAATAGAGATGGCCAAATTGCAACAAAGGCGGTACACGGCAGGTCTGTTACAAAAAAGAGCACGGTAGTCCCACCAACGCTTGTCACTGCCATCGAGATTCAACGATTCCTCATACTCAGCAAGCTGCAGGATAACCCAGGGCGACTCTGGGTTTCCGTGACCGTGATAGCGTGTGAGAATGGCTTCCGCGGCCTCTCTCTTATTGTGAACGTACAGCCATCGGGGGGACTCGGGGATCAAGAGGCTCAGGAGAACGATCAGGCCGGAGCAAAGTGCTTGCAGCCAGGTTATCAACCGCCACGAGTAATCTCCGCCTGTGTTGAGTCCAGCTCGGGCGGATCCGGCCGCGATGATGGCACCCGAGAACCACAGTGTGTTATACATGGCTGGTAAACCAAGTCAGTCGTTGAAGGAAAGCACATTCCGAGTTATCAACTTACCTCCAACACGTCCACGATAAGCCGGATGATTGATCTCAATGACGTACATAGGTCCCGCAGAGGCTGCCAGAGATACGCCGAAGCCTAGGAGGAATCGTCCTCCCATGAACTGACCCGAGGAATGGGAGAGACCTTGGATAATGGTTCCAACAACGATGATAACTGAGCCCGAAAGCATTCCAACTCGGCGACCGAAGCCATCGAGGACAGGACCGACGAAAGGAAGCGCAACAACGCCTCCAATCTGGTACATGGCGGATACGATGCCCGCCCAGATGCCGCTGCTTTCAACACCATATTTTTCTCGAAACCAGGGGTTTTGCAAGAGATTGTTGATCAGACTTCCATCGTATCCGTTCATTGTGCTGCATAAGAATCCGACAAAAGAGAAGCAGTAGATGAGGATTTGTCCTCGGCTCCATGCGTGGGGTGGATCTTCGATCATGGCTTTGGCGAAAGCCTCGTTGCCAGCTACCACCCTGGTCTCGCGAACTTCTTCATGGTTCTATAAAGAATAAGTAGATGACTGACAATCATGTGACTACATCTGCATTTGTGCATGGAACAATCATACCCTTTCGACCTCATCGTGGACGTGATGATGGACTTTGTCTTCCATTGAAGCCGACCTTTGAGTCATAGTGCTGATAACAGCCTCGAAAAGCTCACAAAGGATTTGTTATAAAGTGACTGGTGTAGATGTGTCAAGGTGGATGTTCCAAGCAACAGAGCGCAACCTGGAAAAGTTCACAAATTGGCCAACTTATAGTTGAAAAGATGAACTGGTGCATGGGATGAGGCGGCAACGAACTTTGCCTGAAAAGGCCAACGGCATCCCCCAGCCGGTAAAGTTTGGTCAGTTGGCCCGAGGCGGACAGTGTGGCCTGGTGGCATTATTGGGGGTGCAAGGAATGCCACAACACGAGGTAAAGGAGAGACAAGTGAGACATGTGAGACAAGCCACTTATGAGTACTTGCCAGAAATGTTATCGTCTGTTAGTTTCTTTTCCAAGTGAATAATCTGGTGCTCTCATGATCCTGGAAGCTTAGCGCAGTCGGATTGTGGAGTATGGGGTGAGTGGCCTGGAAGAATGCCCAAAACGGACACGGAAAACTTGGCTCTGCGGCTGATAAGACAAATTGGATACGGGTGCCACGTCCCGTGTCAAAAACGGCAGCTTACTTGACAATCAGCCACACTAAGTCTTGACAAGTATTTAGACAGCAATTTGCCATACCCAGTTCTTATCAACAACTGGCATACTGTCGCAACTGAATGCTTGAAGATTATTTTTACTGATTCAGACCTTCATACCTACCTAACAGCCCTCCTTGGCCAATCATCGCCATTGACCATGGTGGTAACAGCACAACGTTCCCTACTCGAGAAAGGATGGTCTTTCAAAAAGGTGACGGATGGCGACGATGCCTGGAAATCTGTTGCCAGGGTGCCCACGGTAGCTCATATGGATTTGCTGGATAATGGACTGTATGCATACCATTCATGACACTTGATACATACTGACAACTCTTGCAGTATCCCTGATCCATTTCTCGACATGAACGAGCTGGATGTTGAATGGGTGGGAGAAACTGACTGGGAATACCGCACCACGTTTGACTCCCCATCGACAGACAGTGCGTCAGTATACCTTATTTTTGACGGCCTGGATACTTTTGCCGAGGTGAAGCTCAACAACACCGTCATCCTCAAGAGCGACAACATGTTTTTGAGCCACCGTATCGACATCACTGGCCACTTGAACAAGACCGGGAGTAATGTGCTTCTCATCAGTTTCGAAAGCGCGTTGCTGAAAGGCCGTGAGCTTCAGAAAGAGTATCCCAACCATCGCTGGGAACTTTTCAATGGAGAGGCTGGGCGATTAACTGTTCGAAAGGCTCAGTACCACTGGGTAAGTGCAAGATCAAGAATGCAATACTTTGGGGTTATGCTGACGGACGTGAAGGGTTGGGACTGGGGCCCATTACTCAATACTGCTGGCCCGTGGAGGCCGGTACGACTTGAAGTATCTTCCGCTCATATTAGTGACATGGTTGTCAAATATGAACTTTCTCCAGATTTGAAGAAGACTGAGGGCATAGTGGAACTCAGCGTTGTTGGAGAATTTGACGAAGCCAGTCTATCGATCCATTGTCAAGATACGAACGTGTATACATCAACAACAAAGCGATCTTGCGGGAACGACTTAGCTATATCTTTTTCTATCGGTACGTGGTAACAACATTTCACTACAATAGCGACTGTACTGATTGTTCCCTAGAGGACCCAAAGCTTTGGTATCCCGCTGGGTACGGCGACCAAACACAATATGATATCACTGTCAGTGTTTTGAGAAACGGCCAAGAACTTGACAAGGTGACCAAAAAGAGTGGTTTCCGACGATCTGAGCTGGTCCAGAATCCCGATTGTCACGGAAAGTCTTTCTTTTTCAAGGTCAACAACATTGACATTTTTTGCGGTGGCTCATGCTGGATTCCAACCGACAACTTCCTGCCTAGGATCACGCCTGCAAAGTATCGAGAGTGGCTGGAGCTCATGATAGAAGGGCATCAGATCATGACAAGGTAGGATGTCAGTCATAGGATATCGATACAAGATTACTGACATGAGTCATTAGAGTGTGGGGTGGAGGAATTTACGAAGACGATGCTTTTTACGACTGTTGTGATGAGCTTGGTATTCTAGTTTGGCAAGACTTTATGTTTGCTTGTGGGAATTATCCTGTCGGGCCATCTATGATCCAGTCGATCCGTGAAGAGGCGAGACAGAATGTTGGTCGACTACATCACCACCCTTCTATCATTATCTACGCCGGTAACAATGAAGACTACCAGGTGCAAGAGGGTGCAGGCCTCGAATATAACCCAGATGACAAAGATCCCAGCTCATGGCTGAAATCAAACTTCCCCGCTAGATACTACTACGAGTACCTATTGCCTGGAGTGGTATCAGAGGTATCTCCAGGAGTGACATACTGGCCCGGTTCGCCGTTTTCCGGGGGTAAAGATACACCAGACAAGACCACTGGTGACCTTCATCAATGGAACGGTACGTGATTGATCTCTTGCTGACGATCTGCGCTTATTGACTTGGGGTAGTTTGGCATGGAACACAGGAAAAGTACCAAGTTTTCGACACTTTGGGTGGAAGATTCAACAGCGAATTCGGCATGGAAGCCTTCCCTGCTTTATCCACTATCAAACACTGGATCACCGATAAGTCTGAGCGTTTCCCACAGTCTCAGACTATGGATTTCCATAACAAAGCCGACGGTCATGAACGGCGCATAGCTACCTACGTGGTAGAGAATTTTCGACCGCTTCCAGACTTGGAGGTAATGATCATAGGTCCCTGAGCCTCCTGCGCATATTAACTAAACCATTCACAGGGTCACTTGTACCTCACTCAGCTCTGCCAGAGCGAAGCGATGACCCATGCCTACCGTGACTGGCGTCGTCAATGGGGTGATGACCGTCGATGCGGGGGTGTCCTCGTGTGGCAAATGAATGACTGTTGGCCCGCGATTTCTTGGTCTATCGTCGACTATTTCCTTACTAAGAAGCCAGCATATTATGCGATACGTCGAGCTCTGAAGCCCATTGCTGTTGGAGTCCAACGGCAGCACCATGACTGGAGTGTTGTTCATGCCAGACCAGCAAAGACATCCTCGTTTAGTGTTTGGGTCGCCAGCAGTGAACGACAGGAAAGAACCGTCACAATCGACATTCGCTTCGTATCTATTAAGACGGGCAAGGATGTGAAAAACAAGATTGAGAAGAAGGACCTAGTTCTCGGTCCTAATGGAACCACCGAGGTTCTTACTGGTCAAATAGACAACACGAAGGAGGAGCCACATGTTATATCAGTGCGTGTTCTGAAGGATGGTATTTGTGTTTCTCGGGATATTGATTGGCCCCAGCCCCTCAAATACCTCGACTTCTCCGCAAGAGGCGTTGAGGTTGGACTTACATCTGATGGGTATCGCCTCACGGTCAAGAGACCTACTAAAGGCTTGGTCTTTGAAGAGACTGCAGGCGTATCACTGGAGGATAATTGTATGGACCTTGTCCCTGGAGAGGATTTTGTCGTCAGGGTGAAAGGAAATCAAGCTTTAGCTAAGTTGCCAAGATACAGATATCTTGGAATGTAGAGTTATAGAAGCTAGAGGTAGTTATATTGGTATCTGTCAATCCTCTGCTGTATTCCACCAAGGCTAGTCCAGCTTTCCGGGATGTCAGAGATGGTAGTGATGCAAAAGGCTGTGCAAATAGTGACTTTTGTTTTTGAAACAGGCTGGCAAACTTTCCTTTTAGCTTCTCTACCTTTCGCAATGTGGTTGCAGGACGCCTTTGTTTCAGCGATCGCATGGGACGGGGCGTGAATACTTCAACCCGCAAACCTCTGTGGGACATACCTTTTGCCTCGGAGGCCGATCCCGTTGAGGCTGTTACTGCAGCCAGTGCCGCGTTTCAAGGCTGGTCTAGGACCTCGTGGACAGACAGACAAGCACGGCTGAGGCAGGCAAGGGCGGTGCCCCAGAGCCATAGATCTTAGATGGCCAAATTATTGTCAATTGAAGGCGGAAGGCCCCCTCAATTTGAAGAGCTGGAAGTTCAGCATGCGCTGGACTTTTTCGATTTCTATTGTACGTCACTTCCATATTCCAGGTCTTGCCTGCCCATCTCAAAAACTTGGCCTTATGTCACATGCTTGATTGAGCCACTCTGCCCCTACCACAGCCCGAGCTTGTGCAGGACAATGAGCATCTTAGCCTATATGTGACGGTAGAGATTCCTAAGGGATCAACCAGTCCGTACTAGGTTTATATTAGCAGAGGTGTAGGGCGTAGGTGCTAAGCGTTATAAAGTGTTGCATCTCTTGGTAGTAAATAGAGTATATTAAGTATATTAAAGTAAAGAAGTTTTATTGATAGCAAGTAAGCTAATGATACTATTTAGTGCTAAATAAATGTATATATACTTAGGGAGACTTGTAGTAAGTATGCTATACTTACAGTAAGTTGGAAGTAAAAACTATAAATGGTATTGTGACTAATTGTGGGTTTTAGTGATAAGCTTACAGTATGTAATACAGAATGAAGGTAAGGTTGCATATAATAGGCAGAAAGCTTTAGAGTATATGTAATATAACTACTGGGGTTGTAACATGCATATTCTTTTTATAAAAAGTTTTAACATAGAAGAATTTAATTAAACGCTATTTCAGTATGGAAAAAGGTTAACAAGGTCTATAAGTAGCTTGTAAGTACACTGAATAGATATTTCTTTCAAATTAAGGAAACCTTTACTTGGTATATTAATATGTATAATATAAATCTACCTTCTTTCCCGAGACTTAGGCAAACGTTCATGGAAGCGGGTTTGGTGCTTTTGTAAGGTATCAAGTCTAGCAAAACTCTTATCTCCACATTTGAAACAGTAAAAAGGTTTGCGAAGCTCCTTTGGCAGATGTGTTTCTAAATGTCGTTCTAAATCTCTTTCCAGAAACATATTGCCACAGTATTTACAAGGAATAAGAGCTCCAGGTGCGTACGTATGGGAACTATGAACTTTGTTAGGGACAATAACTTATTTCACAATATCACGTACTTTGTGTTTTGCGCATTTCCTAAGGAGTCACAAATCTGATCTGGGCGATGGAAATCCATCCAAATACTTGCTGCTTCAGTGGTTGAAACAGCAAAGGGTTGGGAATTAGAGTTGCATGTCTGTGGCTGTTGACGTCCTATGTCGACCTGTTGCATGGTAGGATTTCCAAAGTATAGAGGCATGTTGCTATGTTGCCGAGAGTTAAAAGAAAACCCGGAAGATTGCCCAATCTCTCCGAAATGAGTAGGTGAAGTATAATTGCTCTAACCAGCCAGAATATCTTCACCCCCAGATTGGATAACTGAAATCTCCTGATCATTCGCCTGTGTGCTGGGACTGGTATTGGACAGCGTTGGCACAGAGCTAGCTTCGAATGTAGCCTCGGCAATGCTTACATTCGGCTCGTTTTCTGCTGTTGCGACTTCTTCAACACATAGTCGTAGCACCTCCAGGTCATCATGAGTCCACCGAAATTCATTGTGGTTAGTGGCAGGACCGGCCCATTTGGTATCTGCCGAGTCGCCGTGGAAGTCTCTCACCGACATGAAAGATCGCAAGAAGCTAACGATAATAACATATATTCTTGTTCGAATGACACAAAATCCAAAGGTCGGTGTCCAAGAAAGGCTTGCCAGACGACCTTTTCACCTGTCGAGGCATGGCCGCTTTATATATCTGTGTAGACTGGAGCAAACGACTGCTTTTAATGGGCGAACGCCAAGATTAGAAAGCCTTCAAAGCATTTTTCATTAACTCTTGTCGGTTACCTGAAGTTATCCTTTCTTGGCTAGTCCTGGGTATAGGTGAATCAAACCCATGGATGCCTAGTCATCAGACATCCAAAGTGTACAAATGGTACCTTACAAATGCGATCATCAAGAGCTCTGATCTGTTTCAAAGTGGTACCACAATTGATGAACCGCATTAGAACCAATAAAACTACCCAGAGGGATGTCGCGGCTCTTTGGGAGCGTCGTACGAATCTTTACGTAGACAATGATTAGTTACTGTCATTCATATGTGCGGGCGGCCAACTAATGCGGGCGGCCAGCTAATGCGGGCGGCCAGCTAATGTGGGCGGCAAGCTAATGCGGGCGGCCAACTAACTCAAGTTAGGTCACGCGGCTTCTTCTGCTTCTAGCTGCGGAACTTCATCATTGGCATGGCCTGTAGAATATTTTCGGTGGTTGTATAATTGATCAACCGATCGAATAGGTAGATAAGGCACGACAGCGAATGCCATCTCAGCATATCCGAGTCAATTTACCATAGAGAAACAAGATGTGCTTACATTGTTACCATGTATCTAATCTAGGTCTAATGAGGATTTCCGGTTTCAGTCATTCCAAGGCTTTGAAGATGGGTAGGTATTGGAGCCTGGAACACTAGCCAATGGTTTGACTGAACAGCGTCTCATGCGGTTGGTCTTATGTTAGAGCTTACCTCATTATTGCGACCATAAGTACATTATGCAAGTGAGACTAAAGCCTGCATGTCTTGGGGTGAATCGTGTCTGTAGTCCATTCGTAAAAGACGACATAATGTAACAAGGGTATAACAGAAAGTTTGAATTGTGCAACAATTGCTTATCAGCTAAGTTAATTTGGCGCCGCTCCTTTTCAGCCTCTTACGTCGCCCTGAACACTTGGCAAAAGCTGTACATAGCCTTTGACGATGCAAATCAGACAGGGAGATTCTCGGACAATAGAGCTGAACCAAGATCGGAGTTCCGAAAGCCAATGATAGATCTAGCAGGACATATGGCTCCAGCTGTAATGAAATATATAAAGAAAGCTATGGAACCAAGTGTAACATATGCAGTGATAACAGAAAGCACCAAGTATCATTAAACATTATCAATTACCCTATTTATATCTTCTTTATCTTTCCCCGACATTTTTCCATAACATCAAGATGAGTTCATCCACCAACCATACCGCTATGACTCCCAGAGATGAAGACCTAAAGCAGTATCGGTGTCTTTGCATCCTGCTTCAAGCTATCAATGAGACTTGCAAGCAGAGGGCCGACATGAGATACTCCTCTGGCAGCAGTTGCAGTGATGCCTCCCTCACTGATCATCAGAAGCTATTGTGTAAGATGGCTCAGATTTTGGACAGTGAGAAGGGAGGGAATTGTGCCACCGCGCTTGTTGTTCTCCAAGGATCGCATGGCCCCGAATATGTTTTTTCATCAAACTCGAGGAATGAATCTGAGCTGCAAAGGGTCAAATCTTTTTTCTCTGACCTTCTGAAATACGTGGGTGAGCAGCCTGCCGACGTTAATCCTAAAGCAGTACAGAGGCAGGTTTTTGTGCGTATTCTTGAATTCAACTTCTTGAGGTTGGAGGTATACCTGGACGGACTAACTACCGCCTTGGAGTCTTGCATTCATCACTGCGAGCATTCATCGGAGTCAGACAGTAAGCCTATTCAAAACAGCAACTAGTGCGCTTACACCATCTGACAAGGCTAGGTCTCGATGATATTACTCAATTGCAAACTCTCAAAAGCCGAGCTCAATTTCCTCGAGACATGACTTCTTCTCTGAATGCTAAGCAAAGATGTAAGTTCGCCCTCAACATCTGCCCGGAATGAAAAGCCTTCGGTGCTAAATGGACCTTCCGACTAGTTTTCCGCGACTGCGAAGATCTTATCCGAGCAATACAGAAAGTCAAAGACGACAGAATCGACAACATATTCAATAAGTATATTAGCAATACCGAACCAGACGTTTCATACCACTGGTGTCAGTTACGCCATCACCTTGGTCGACTCCATTCTCTTCGCCAAGCCTCTGAGGCCATAGTGCAAGGTTTCAAAAAATGGCCCAAGCTATTCAAGGATTTCACTGTGAACTTTATCGGTTCATCCCGTCCCCGAAGATTCAAAGATCCCCGAGAGCTACCCCCTTCGCCAATGGAGATTATCAAAGCTGCGTTTCCAGGCTACGACACATCATATTATGATGGCGATATCGAAGAGCTTCGCAAATATGGCCTGTATGCGCATCTCCAACAGCAGGGACAAGAATTTCCATCAAAGTCCCAGGTTCATTGCGAAGTCAATTTACACAATCATCTTGTGAAAAATGGCAAAACTAGGTCTTGCGACTTCTGGGGAGGCGTTAGATTTATCGCTACTAGCAAGCCTCCTTGCAGGCTGTGCAATTACTATTTCCAAGACGACGATCACGACTTCCAAGTGCAGCCATCGCATATGAATCTCTATCCCAAGTGGCAGCTCCCCGATGTTGTTGATCTGAGACATGAGGTGAGCTTCGAGCATCATGGCGTACTGATGGAAGATATCTTGGAGCATTTGCAAGAGGATACGTTGAAGATTTTGCGAACGAAGTTTCCGCAGTGGAAGAGGAATGACTCAAGAACGGACTCGCGGAACTGGGGGAATCTTCGAGACGGTGCTGACAGTAGAACCCCCGTTGGTGGGTATTATACGGATCGTCTGTCTCATGTTGAAGATGATGATTCATATGCTATGGGTATGAGGACTGAAAGCGTTGGTGTTGCTATCTCCTAATCTTTACTTTTATCAACGTTGGATCCAAGACGACCGATTCTTTCTTCATTATAGACCACGGTATAAATCTTTATTCGAAGTTTGAAATCTATCTTGGTTTGGGTCTTGAATACAACGCCAGACGATGGGTTAGATTAAACGAGGAAAAGCTTAGCTAGATATACAATAACAAGTTACCTAGTAGAGTGGTGTTCGCAAAGTGGCAAGTCGAGGATGTAGATAACATGTGTGGCCTTCGATTGTCGGGCTCTGTTCTCTTTTTCGTAAGCCGGATTGCTCATTATAGCTTTGAGTCCACTTTTGTTGGGAAGTCAGAAATCCTCCACTTCCAGGATCAAACATGACAGTAGTTTCAGCTGGGTGGGGGCGGAATACCTTAAGAAAGACAGTCTCTGAGATTGGCGAGGTGGCTGAGGCTGGCTTAGGAAGAAGTGACAATAACAGTACACTTACAGCAACCACAGCCTTGTGATGTTAAGTTCGATCCCGGTCAGTACTGCTACTGTAACTATTCGGATGAGTGATGACTCACCTCGAGCTCATCTGTGTGCTAGCAGTCACTTTAGTACTGCGGTCAATAAAGCTGGTAGGGGATAAAGGGACTCACGTCGGAAGCGTCGGGCCGTAAAGCACCTGTTAGCGATATCCTTGATACATAAGACAGTAGGTAGAACAGACTTATGCGAAGGGGATACCCGGGGGGCCCCAGGGGACAGACGAGGGACTCCATATACCTCTTAGCGAACATGACTCAAAATAATTAACCTGCTATGAAACAGGTCCCAGTGTTGATACTTACAGCGCCGTCATTCAAACTGTTAGAATCAGCCAGATCAACAGCAACTGCGTTCGGAAATTGAGCTTACTTGATAGGAGTTGTGTCTGTTACAGAAAGTCAGCGAATCGTTCAAGTCAAATATCCTGTACTGTACTTTCGGAGGAAGATTGGGAAATCTAAGTGCCACAGATATGTTGGCTATAGCAGCCCTCCTGTGAAATATCTTGAGTATGCACGTACAGGTGGGAAACAAAAGAGCTTTCTGAGGACATCTGGGCGTCAGGAACCCGGATCTGAAATGGAAGGTGTGGTTAAATACATACGGACGCGAAACGCTATTCAGTAGTTAGTAAAAGGATCAGAAAGTAGAGAAGAAGTCTTTTCCTTCCTGGGAAGGCCTCTTGGAAAAGCTGAGGGCGATTACTTACCGAGTTGTGATGATGGTGTCGAGGAGAAGAGAGGAAAGGAAGGGAAAGAGAAGGAAAAGGAGGGGATATTCTCGTGCGCACAGCGGCATGTGCGCGTAAATTACATGCCCCAAGCGCGTTGAGCATCAACACACATTGTGACCTTGGTCGCTAGGCATGAAGTCCTAGTGATAACGTCCTCGAGTGACATAGAACATGCCGTTTCTTACTATCATAATGTCCCTCTTGGAGCTCTATGTTCAACGTTACAGTACTGGGCAAGTAATCAACTTCGGCTTCATGTCTCTTGACCTCAGCCACTTTGTTCGTTATATGAACAATTTTAGAATATTGAATCGGTTTAGAAGCATCCCCATTGATCTCACGATATCATGCACCGACTCAAACTTGTGTTGAAACTATGGGTTTGTGATTACTGGGTACCATGTGAAAGGGAGTAATAATCCCCATTCAAAAGGGCAGGTGATTGCCACTCATAGTTGCACAATAATGGGAACAATACTATTAGGATGAGGAGACTGAAAGCGGGTTTGATATCAAATCCATACGTTCTAGTACCATGAAAGCTTTATCGAGCACCACCCATAGTCCCTCAGCGTCCTTACATTATAGAAAGGGATTAATATGCGGTTAAGCCAACATCACTACGATTGGGACATCTCTGTACCTTCTTTCATTTAGCAAACCTTTGTCCACGAGGTTCATACACGTTCAAGGTCTGAGATGAAGAGGTGTTGGCATGAGCATGCACAAGGAGTTTGCTTCCGTACGTAAATATATGTCTTTGTCCACGACAGGTAGGCAGAGGGAAATCAAGGTGGATCGAGTATTGGCATATGGTATCAAGTTGTGACTTCATCAGTAATCACCGGGAAGAGTATCACGATGACTCGTCGTCGTTGAGAACAGAAGACAGGAAATGGTTTGGTTACTATATCGGATTTCAACTAGCTCTTAGATCACTCCCCTTTGACGCCATTAGCCACTCTTGCCAGCAGGCAATGTAACTTAAGTAGGCTCGTTAAATTATTGCATTAAACTCTCTGGCCTATCTCGCTTCTGCATATCATAAGGCCGCAATCTCTGCCCAGTTGTTCCAGAGATATAGCGGCGATTCCCATCGCGTCCATTGACGCCAACCCAAAGCAAAATGTCTGGGTCGCGCATCTGATCATTCGTAGTTACATGAGCTTAATCTGGCTCTGCTTGGCCTCCTGCAGCTTCTCCTTGGACCACTCCTCAATGTCTTGACCATCCAGAAGTTCTTCGATGAAGTCCACTAACTTAGGTCCCATGGCGACAAGACGACGGAGAACGTTGAGGTCGCGCTCATCTTTCTCCTGAGATTCCTTCTTCTCTTCCAGCTCGATGAGTAGGTCGGAGAGAGCTGCAGCTTGGGACTCCGTCATCTTGATCTCAGCGACCTTGTCAGCCAGGCGTTTCTTTTCGGCCTCGATGTTGAGATTCCCGGCATCGAGTTCCTGTAGCGATCTTTTCGCTTGCTCCGCGGCGCTTGCAGAAGCTGGGGATCCGTCTGGGTTGTCAGCTGCATAACGGCGTGCCTGCCGGAGTGCCTTGATATTGATGGCGTACTCTGCCTCCTTGCGTCGCACCTCTTCCTGTGCCTCGGCGACATCAACCTCGATCTGGTCCTTGATAGCGGTTTCGTTCAAGATCTGCTGGACGCGTTCACGGTGGCGGAGACGAGTAGATTCAATCTCATCTTTGGTGCGTCGAATGATGTTTCCGGCGTTAGTCAGTTGACCCTTCAAGTAGAGATCGTGGGCTTCTTGCGCTTCCTCAAGAGATCTGAACTACGGTTGGCGTCAGTAATAAGTAGCCAAAGATCGTGTTGTACTTACAGAAACACCATCAAAGGGTGACTCTTGCGCACGGCCACTTTCTCCGACGGGAGTTTGAAGTCCTGTATGGATGTCGGAGCAGGGCTGGCCGATGCTTGCGAAGCCTTGTGTCGCAATCTGGTCCGCCTCGTCACCTACGACGGTGATGGACTCACTAGCGGGCTTACGCTGGAGGTTGATGTGAACCATCAGTCTCTTCTTTGCCATCGGGGCATTCTTGTTCGGGACATCCTTGCCAGTGGCACTTGAAGAAGCTTGTTCATTTGGTACGGCTTCGTTGCCATCGCTGGCCTGGATGATAGCCTCAGGGGTGAGCGAGCGACTGGCAGAAATGCGGGCACGGCTAGCTTCATAGGGTCGTCAGTATCTTAAGGTGCCTGTCATTGGTGATTTGACATACCCAATGATGATCGTGGCAGACTGGGAAGAGCGCCGCCTCGTCGGGCAAGACGTTGAGCACGGAAACGAAAGGAGCCTTGGCGCTGTCCAGCCAGCCAATCACTAGCTTGCTTGATGGTCTTGTTGCTCAGAATGCAGCGATATTTCTGCATGGGATGCTCGGCAGATCTGTCAAACAGGTAGTTGACCAAGTCGTTGAGGGTCGTAGAAGTGCGTGGCAAATCATTCTTGATCAACTGATAGAACAGCTGGGTGAGAGTCTTGCTCCAGCGGTGAGGTTCAAAATATGCGACGAGCTCCCATGGCCATTCATTTGTCAGCTCGTGAAAGCGACGGAATGTGGCAACGGTAGATTTGGGGTATTCGTTATAGGGACTAGGGACGGAAAGGGGCATTTTCACGGGTGGTGATGGGTAGGTGAAGGAGTGTGAAAGTGTTTGAATGATTGGAGTGTTGAAGAGGATAATAAACGCGGTACGCGTTAAGAATTTTGGAAGGAAGGGAAAAGGAAGTCGCGTCGAAATAGGTGGTTGCCTTTTTGGCAGGTGCGACTGCTGGCAGTGCGAGATCATAAAAGTGGCAGTGGAGCCTCAGGCTTTTGTCGGGAACTCTCGTCTAAAGAAATCAAGACGAGATCAATTATGGACCTTGAGAAGATTCTTCTCTAGTCCTTAGGTCATTTCTCTAATCTTAGGCCATGAGGTGGCAGGATGGCCATAACCTCCGAAACCTGGTCGACAGGCCACTCATTCCTTATGGCTGCAGAGGTCCGATGAGCTTCAATCATGCACTCACAATGGCTTTCCAAGGATATACAGTCGTCTTCTCTGTTCTTTCTTCTATCTTGCTTGCAATATATAGTCCCGAATGTTGTCATCTTTAGAACTGTCTGCTATCCTGTTTACCAACGATTCCTCTTTCAATCATTCAGGGAAAGTTGATTCCAACGGTGATTTCGAGCAACCTGTATTCAACATCTTCTAGTAGTCTAGCCCTTAGTAACAGGGCGAATTCTCCAAAGGGATGTCTTCAGTGAGGTAGTTTGCTGTGCCCAGTTCACTCGGAAAGCTGTCTTCCAGATCTTTTCCTATGGTTGCACACTGCCAGATAACTTTCAATGACTTTGTTTGCTATGATCCCTCTGAGAGGAAGTTGCAAAAAGTTTCTTTGTTCTTTATTCTTTGGACTTCGATCACGTATTGTTACCTACATATTTACCATTCACCCCCAGTTCCAAGTCCTGGAATATCAGCGTCAAAGGAGATTGAGGTCTTTGAACATTATCCTAAACCTTTATGATTCTCTTTGTCTATCTACTAAACCATCTTCTAATTCGACTCCGCTGCCGATTGTACCATCTCGAGTCTTTCCCTTCGTCATATGGCCTCTCAAGAACATAATCAGCCGCCTTCATAGCCGCACCCGTCGCGGCGCCAACAACAACGACCTGCTTCGCCAAGTCCCCGTCCTCCTGATGCCAACCTAGACTTTTTGTTCCGTCTGTGTTGGTCGCATGCTCGGCAATGGTTGTCCACCCATTAGCGATGCCCGTAGAATGCTCAAACAGACTATGACTCATGCGATTCTCCTGGTCCCAGGCGCTAATAGATAAGGAGCTGAGCGGGGAGAATAAAGAGCTCGTGTGGTTCGCGATATAAGCCCCCGCCTGATTGAGCCATTCGGTAATTGCTTTTGCTCCAGTGGTAAAGTCGTCGTGGCCAAGAGTTATAGTTGTGCTCCCGAATTTCGTGATTGCTCCCTCCATCAATCCCTTGGCTATAACACGCTTCTTGATCGTGATGCCCGCGTTACGCAAGGCGGTTTTGAGTTCATGGAGTTTGAAAGCGTTGGAACAAAGGCTGACGATGTTGAAGCCGCAAGACACCAGCATATGAGGCAATTTGATGGAGAGAATGCCTGATATAAAAGTTCCGAGACTGTCACGACCAACTCCACGGACCAACTGGCGCATTCGAAGGTCAAGGTCCTCTTGGGACTGGCCTTGGAGCTGCATAGGGGCCATCTTGGATTCGATAGTGTCGGGCGATGGTGGTATGGTGTTGAGTAGATGCGTTTGCTGTTTCTCGTCTTTGTTTCTTCGATCAATACCGGCACACAACGCAACTTATATCTTAGCTAGCGACAACTTATGGGCTCAATCAATATACCTTGACTGCACAAATGCTCACCCTGTTCACCAGCGACTCGTTCATTTAATTCCAAATGTCACCAGAACTCGATTTAAGGCTCTGTCGTGATTTTCATTGTTGGGGGCGAGCCTTACGGCAAGGAGGTTCTCTTCTTGAGGCTGAGCTTGTATGTTAGGGCAACGGAGAAGACTCTCCGATGGCTGATGACTTGTTTTGTGGTTGCACAGCATGGCCCCCAACCACTTAAACTGCTTCAGCACAATTTGAGCTTATTCTTTAGCATCAATGATAAAGCGACATTCACTTGAGCTACAGATCCCGCCCCATCCGTTGTCAATACGCGGACTTGCGGCTCAAGGCTGAGTGAGATGGGCTGAGCAACCACGCAATCTGAGACATCTTGTTCGTTATTGGCTTGGATCATTTGCTCAGACGAGTTCGGGGGTTGAAACTGATGAACTCTGCCTAGTACCGCCACAGCAGATTATGAACGCAGAATTACAGGCCTTGTCTGGTCGGAAATACTTCTGGAATATTTCCCAAAGCCGAGAGGGGAGACTAAACCTGGTCATGGGACTTTCTGAACTAGCTTCGGCGAGATGTCATGGTAGAGTGTTGACGCTGTTCACACCACAATGTGACATATGCTTATCTGGGTTAAATACATCGAGACCTTGATGTTTTGCTTCTGTGAGATCACAATCCATATGGGCTGTGCTTGACTAGGACTGTAGGGGTTATCACCTCAGGTTCCAGAAGTATCTTGCTCAGTCGATTACTGTCGGCAGGTGTGAGTGAACATTACACTGGTATCTCAGCTTTCACACTATGGAACGATAACATGCCCCTTAAAAAGAAGGGTTGATTAAAAGAAGCTTAAGGCTGGAAGCTTGAGGTAGTTTCGGGCGATTGTATCCTGGATGACTGGATGCCGACAAATAACCATCTCCTGTACTCATATCCATCGCATCGCGATAGCCTCACTAAGCAGAATCCGACAACAAACAACCTCCAAGCGCATTCCCGAAACGCCGGACAGAATCTCCGGCAGATACTGCAGATACTGCAGATACTGCAGATCATCTACACAGTATCGTCATGTCACCCACGCAATACCTATTAAGGTAACCCGGACCCAACGTTAAAAGCAACGGGGAAACACGTTACGTACGGAGGATCCGTACATTACCGACAAACGACGTCACTCTCCAGTTGTCATGATAATCTGGGGCTCCAGATGGGTCCTGATGTAATGGAGCCTCATTTTATGGGGATGGCGACAAAAACATCGACGATCAGAATGGAGATTCTCCAAACCGGATTTATTTGCGGGGAATAAGTTGGAGTCTCCAATCGATCGACCGCGGGGAATAGTGGCGTCAATAATTTTTGGACAGAGGTTAATTGAGGGAGAGGTTAATTGATGGAAAGGCCTGAGCGCGAGGGCACTTATTGGACATAAAACACCATCACAAGAAACAAATAGAATTAAGATATGATCGTAAATTGTTCATTAATTAAAAGTAATTACCAAGGAAAAGCCATAACTCCTTGTCCCAAGAATGCCCAATCCTGCGTCTATGCGCCGTGCTTTTGTAACACAATGTCCAATGCCTGGGAATCTTCTATATGCTACACATGCCATGTCTTAAAACAAAAGAAAACCACATCTCACTCCAATTTTATTCGTCGCGTGACTTGCTGTAAGAGCCAGTGCTGCCGAGACCGTTCACATCGACGTCGAGACCACCGACGCGGGCGGGGCGCTGTTGGCTGTAGTCAATGGCGCGGGCGGGCATGCGCTCCTCCTGGGACTCCTGGACGGGCGCGTTGCTCTGTTGCTCGAGACCCATGGAGGCGAGGAACTTGATGGCATCAGCCTTCTCCTCGGCCTT
This sequence comes from Fusarium sp. NRRL 66335, assembly GCA_004367055.1. Classification (NCBI taxonomy): domain Eukaryota; kingdom Fungi; phylum Ascomycota; class Sordariomycetes; order Hypocreales; family Nectriaceae; genus Fusarium; species Fusarium sp. NRRL 66335. The sequence continues at coordinate 121,213 of QHHG01000239.1, forward strand.
GCGAGCCTTGCTCCATTGGAGCTCGGTGGAGGCGATGTCGATGACGCGGGGGAGAGCCTCGAGAGCCTTCTTGGAGTCGAGGAAGGAGAGACGGGTGCGGCGGGCGATGATGTCGGCGACGGTGCAGGCAGACTCGGCGCGGATACCGTGAGCGACCTCAGCCTCGAGGTAGGGAAGACCAGAGACGAGACGGGTGTTGAGAGCGGGGTTGTGAGCAAGGAGAGTCCAGGCGCGGTCACCATAGTTGTGGGCGAGGTGGTCAGCGACGTCAGCGTCGATGGGGTACATCTCCATCAATTGAGAGGCCAAAGAGGTAGAGTATCCGTGAGCGCCGATGAGAGGGATGTTGCGGGTGCAGCAGACACCTGATGTGGTGAAGCCGGCAGCGTTGGCGCCGCTGATATCGGGGAGAGCGACAGCCTGAGGCTTGAGGTCGAAGAGCTTGATGGCCTCGTTGACGGTGTCCTCGGCCATCTCACGGTATGTAGTCCACTTGCCACCAGCGCAGGTGAGGAGGCCGGAGGGAGAGGTGGTGATGAGGTGGTTTCGGACAAGCGACTCGGTGTTCTTGGCGTTGGGGTTCTTGACGAGAGGTCGGATGCCTGTAGAAGTTAGTATTGTGGGCAGATCGATTGATTGAGGTTACTTACCAGACCAGGCAGCCTGAACATCCTTGCGGGAGAGAGCAGAGTCGGGGTTCAGAAGCTTGCTGACCTCACGGAGAATGAAGTCAACATCGTTCTGCTGAGCAACGGGAGCGCGCTCGACCTCGCACTGGTTGTCGGTGGTACCGGCGAGGGTGAATCCTTGCCAGGGAAGGACGAAGATGACACGGCCGTCAGAGGTAGCAGCATCGAGAAGACCGATACCGTTGGGGCAGATGTCCTTGGGAAGCATGACGTGCACACCAGAAGCGGGAGCGACGATGGGCTTGCGAGAGGGGTCGTCCATTTGGTGAATGGCGTCGGTGAAGGGACCGGTAGCGTTGACAACACCCTTGGCGCGGACCTTGAAGGGCTCAGCGTTGGCGGAGTCGCCGTTCTTAGAAGCAAGGACGTCGCGGACTGTAGCGCCGTTGATCTTGCCGCTGGCGTCCTTCTCGAGACCAGTGACCTCAACGTGGTTGAGGACGGTACCGCCATAGTGCGCAGCAGTCATGGCGAGAGCGACGTTCATGCGGGAGTCGTTGTGCTGACCGTCGTAGTAGACGAGAGCACCAACCATGTTCTCCTTGCGTAGCTTTGGGAAAGCCTCGAGAGCCTTGTTCTTGCTCATGTAGTAAGAGCTCTCAAGACCCTGGGAGCCAGCGAGAAGATCGTAAGCCTTGGTGCCAGCCCAGAAGTAAGGCGCCTCCCACCACTTCTGGAGAGGCAGAAGAATGGGCAGAGAGCTGGACAGATGGGGGGCAATGTTGAGGAAAGTCTTGCGCTCGCGGAGAGCCTCCATGACGAGCTGCAATTGACCGTAGTCAAGGTTCCAAACAGCCTTTTCTAGATATCGAACGCCACCGTGGACGAGCTTCGTGCTCTTGGAGCTTGTGCCGGCGGAGAAGTCATCGCGCTCGACGAGGGCGACCTTGAGGCCGCGAGTAATTGCGTCGAGAGCAATACCAGTTCCTGTAGCACCACCGCCGATAACGAGGAGATCGTACTCGGTATTCTTATCGGGCTGGCCGCTGCGACGCAGCTCAGCGAGGGCTTCGGCCCGGGCTTTTGTTGCGCTGAATGTGGGAGGGACGATGCGTCCTGTTGAGTCGCGCTTGAGAGGGACGAGGGGCTTGTCGACGACGTGAGTCTTGTTGCGGGTGGCGTAGTAACCGCCTCCGACAGCGAGGGTTGTGGTGGCCGCAGCTGCGAGGAGCAGAGGGCGCTTCATCGACCGTAATCTTTGTTGCATCTTGTGTGTATGTATGTGAGGTTTGGGGGTTTGTCGCAAAAAAGGTGGGCGACCGTTTTGAGGGGGAGGAGAAAAGAAGTTGGAGAAAGACTGGAGATTGAAGTCTGGGGGAATAAAGATAAAGTCAAAGGCCAGCGGACAAAGAAGTGCTCAAAGGTGTTTATAAGAGTGTATAGATGACGATCGCGGAGGATGTGCCCATAAATTAGGTGGAGTTGGAAATGGGTCAATTTACTCGAGACTGATATCATGGACACTTTAACAAGTTTTTTTTTATTTCCTCATGACATTTGGCCCCAAAGTTTGGGGGTTGACTCAGTGCACTGTAGGAGCGCAGGTGCAGAATTAGGCTATGCGAACGCCCTGGAATGACCGACTGCACCAATTTACCCTGCGAGTAAAAAAAGAAACCTTACGAGCTCATCTGACCTGATTCTGACCCGCAGACAGAGACAAAGACTGTGCAATAAACGTCGCGAATTGCGTCGCATGGCCTGAATGGGAAATCCGGCTGGTCCTGAGGCTCATTCAAAGTGCAAGCCGCGTATGCAGTTCGGGGTGGGAACCCCGAGTGTGCTGACGTCGACATCGAGATTTTACCCCTGGGCTTATGCAGCTCGGTGTGCAAACCCCGAAGCTGACGCCGAGTCTGAACAAGTTTGGATTAGTAGATGCCGGATCATTGATTGTCCCGTCCGGCGGGTCAGTCCGATCCGGAGGTTGCTCCTGTGAGTTTAATCACCCGCCCCCACGTTCAGGAGGGGAAACCCCGACTTCGGGGGTCCGTAAGAATGATGCACTTGTTGCCGTGGTCAAGCAGAATAGTACAGTCATTTAGTCCCTTCAATTCGCTTGTCGTACAATGTCACATTTTGTCTGCTTCGAGCCGAGCTGTCTACATTTCTGTCACCCCGCAGCCGGAGATGTCAACTTTGGGGAAACCGTGAAAGTTCAATAAGTCACGGCTGAGCATTTGGCTAAAAGAAAGACGAGTCTCGCCCTGCGGGAATTACAGAAAATGCATTTGTTCAAAAGAAGTCCATTTCAGCCATGCGATTGTCTTCGTGGCTTTAGAGGCACGGCTAATTTTCCACTAATTAAGTGGTGAAGGTTCCCGTCTGATGCTATCACTGGTGGATTTTGTCACACAACGTCTTGAGCTGACAATACAGCAATACTCGCGAACATTGCCCCCAAACTTCAGCCAACGTTCAAATTGACTCCATGTCTCTCCAGAACAAAGGCCTCGAGTATTTTTATCATGTTTCGCATTTGCGACAGGCAAGATGTCTTCAATATGGGCGATTACGTTGACAAACATTGGAGGTATAGGGTTGGCGGAACGAACTTGGTTAGTCTGCCTTTTCAGCTCATTGTACCGACCACTCGCAGGAGATCAATCACAGACACCCTCGCCCTTCACTTCAGAGAGCGTTCCCTTTCTTCTTGCAATTGACTGAATGGTGTGCATACACAGAAAACACAATCGATACGCCCTCTTACCCCACCAGTCACCTCAAAGTCACCGTTTGCGAGTCACGATCATGTTTGGGAGCATCTTGAACGATAGCATGAGCTTCTTCTCTACTCTTTCGACTACTTCTTATCATAACGCCGCCATTCCGCAAAAAGGACAAACATGACGAAGAACAATAGCACACGACAAGACCAGTCATGCTAAGTTGATGATGCAAGCTTGCTGTATCCAAGCTGGGTCATGTCACAACCCCGTTCTGACACGGTTTTCAAACTCGACAACCCCGAATACCTCGTCTTGACCACGAAAGCGCTCGATCAATTCAACATGAGATTTATACTGGAGAGTTTGCGCTGTATGTGTTAGACCACGTCGAACGACGAGGGCTTACGAGACGAGGAAGGCCCATGCCAGCAGTGTTGATGGGACTAGGTCCGGTGTAGATGAAGACATCATACAGCAAAGCACCGAAAGCACAACCAAGGAATGGAGCAACCATGGGAATCTGGAATATTACTGTTAGTCAAAACTTCCACTCTGTGATATGCACAAGAACTCACCCAGAAATAGTACCCGCCAGCAGACCACACTTCGCTGCCGTATCCGAGCATGTACGAAACCAAACGAGGGCCGAAATCACGAGCCAAGTTGATGGCGTAGCCAGTCTCCCAACCAAAGCAAGCACCGATACCGAAGATCAAGAAGAACAGACCAAGCGGCATCAAGGGACCAGCACCAATGTTGGCGCTGTCGGCCATGGCAAAAATGACGAACTGCAGAATCGTGCTGGCGATGAACTCGGAGAAGAACATGCCAGTGCGTGTCATGAATTCCGCGGGATACGTGCAGAAGATTCCAGCAGTTGCATTCTCGCCAATGACTGTACGAACACCGACACCTTCATACGCATCAATGGCAGACTTGTAGTTGCCATATACGATGAAAGCGGCGGCCATGGCTCCGAGAATTTGAGCGATCATATACACGGGGAACTTGCGCCAGGGGTGACCTCTGAACAAACAACTGGCCAGTGTCACGGCTGGGTTCAAGTGACCGCCTGATTTACCTCCGACATACACTCCAAGCATGACACCGAGACTAAGTTCATGTCAGTAATGAGCTCGATTACAATGAAGACAACGACGACTTACCCCCATCCCCATGAGATACTCTGGTAATCACCCTTTGTACCACGACTGAGCACAACTTGTGCAACGACACCATCACCAAAGAGGAGGAGTGTGAAGGTACCAAAGAATTCCGAAAAGGCATCCTGGCAGTACTCCCTCATCCTACTCCAAGCATACTGCTCAGGTGGGGGAGGAATCGTGGGCGCCTCACTGGGCGCCTCACTGTACTTTTCAGTCTGGCTCATTTCGACTTTTGTTGGAATAGAAGACTTGTGCACTGAGGACTCTGAGATGGAGTCGTGAATGGTATCGATGGGCATCTTGGGAGGAAACAAAAGAAGATGAGGTTGCAGAGGGGAGGAAAGATGGATGGGATGAAGGATTGTTGGCAACAGGATGCAGGACAGACAGGTTACAGTCAAGATTGGCGGGCGTCATCCACTTGGCTCGGCATTGCTGGGGATCACGTTACAATTTATGGTCAGCAAACGAGAGGATGCATACAGAGGTGGTGCTTTTGCCCCTCGTTCCCTTTACGGCCAAGAGGACCTGTCTCTCGGTGATGGAAAACACCAACGTACGTCGATTTACCGAAGCTGCGAACACCTTTTCCGTCCATGTCGAGGGCTTACAAGCATGCTGATCCCACCTGGATTTGGGACGAGACTATTTCGGGGACATCTTAAGAGGGGAAGAGGGACAAATGGTCAGCGAGTACTTCCGATGCAATCGAACCATGGCATGGCAACAGGGCTAAGATGGCGTTCAGGAGGAAACTCTACTTGGATTCGGTCATGTGCAAAGGAGACTTTTCTCCAACCATGTCGCTCGGCGGCGCACCACCGAAAAAGAACCAACAATGACCGTTGTGGGATATCCAACACCGAGATAATTTGCGCTCATGAGGATGCTTACACCGAAGGCCTGGGACTGAAGAAGAGGGGCAGAACGGTCGAGACTGGTGCGGTTCTCTTTCTCCACTACATCGAAGCAACCCCAGACTGTTGAAGAAGAGAGGAAAGGATTGGCGCTTCTCCGGATTGACCGAGGTTAAGTGGTTGGCTGCTCAGAATTAAGGTATGGTCAAAGTTATATTGACCCGCATATACGCGACGAGGTGACAAGCGGATCCGAATCAAGCTTCTGGAACATGGGATTGCGCTTCCCCTAGTGCACTGCGGGGAAATGTAACATTTCTCACCCAACCCCCCTGTTCGTTGTATAGATACAATCAGGCAGGTATCTTACACTCGGTCGCTTATGAGATCCCGATGGACTGCGCCTTTGTCTTGTGACATGGGCCTGTAATTCGGTATTCCCCAAGCCGAGGCCTTTTTAGCTTACGGACTCGAAGAGGAAAGTCATGTTGGTTGTGTGTAACGAACAAGGATTTATGGTTACAAGGGTGTGGCCTGTGTGAGCGAAGGATTCGAAATGTACTCATTCTCATCTTGGGTCTGACAAGCCACTTGGGAACCCCGCAGCTGGGCAATCTCTTGGGGGAAGAGGGGAGGGGGAAACGGTTTCCCGAGATGCACTTTCCCTTGCACGAGAGATTCGGTGTTTGTAGACGTTTGGACACCGAGGTAAGCAGATACTTAAGAGAGCACTTTACCAAGACCGTTGCGCCTGTCCCGAGATGCAGTTGCAGCGAAACTTTATAAGGCGATCGTTCACGTCAAGATTCAATTTGTCACTGTTGCATTTTTGCCTTTCCCCATCTGAACACTCTTTCTCCACACAATCATCACCTCTTTGTCACCGTCGCCGCAGCACAATGCCTCTCCTCAACGGCAAGCCAAACCCTACCTTTATTGGTGCCATTGATCAGGGTACTACAAGCTCACGCTTTCTGATCTTTGACACCAGTGGCGATGTTGTCGCTACGCACCAGCTTGAGTTTAAGCAGTACTATCCTCATCCTGGGTAAGTTAAATCTCTTGTCCTTTTGAACAGTGGTTAATATTGGTTAGATGGCATGAGCATGATCCTGAGGAGTTGGTGAGCTCTGTTGAGCAGTGCATCGACGGTGCCGTTGAATCTTTTGAGAGCCAAGGCCACTCAAGAGATCAGATCAAAGCCGTTGGTATCACAAACCAGCGCGAGACAACTGTCGTCTGGGACAAGACAACCGGCAAAGCTCTGCACAACGCCATTGTCTGGACAGACACACGCTCAAAAGATCTTGTGCGCCGTCTCAAGCGCCGTCTCGGCTCCAGCGAGCTCATCGCGCGCTGCGGCATTCCCCTGTCTACATACCCATCCGTGAGCAAGCTTCTCTGGCTGCTGCAGAACATCCCCGAAGTCAAAGATGCGTACGAGCGCGGTGTTTTGGCTTTTGGAACTGTTGACACGTGGTTGACGTACAAGCTCAACGGTGCGACAGACCGTGACATCTACGTTTCTGATCCCTCAAATGCGTCTAGAACCATGTTTATGAATCTTGAGACGCTTCAGTACGACGAGGATATTCTTGACTGGTTCAGAGTCGATGATTCCAAGATTACGCTGCCAAGAATCGTGCGTTCGTCTGATAGCAAGGCGTACGGATCTCTTGCTGGTACGTCTCTCAAGGGAGTCAAGATCACCGGATGTCTGGGCGACCAGTCTGCAGCGTTGGTCGGACAAAAGGCTTTCACCCCCGGTCTCGCCAAGAACACGTACGGCACAGGCTGCTTCCTGCTCTACAACGTAGGCGCAAAGCCCGTGATCTCATCGCACGGTCTTCTGACGACCGTAGCTTTCGACTTTGGCGAGGGCAACACCATGTACGCATTAGAAGGCAGTATCGCGGTAGCGGGCTCCAGCGTCAAGTTCCTCGTGGACAATTTCGGCTTCATCGAGTCATCTGCAAAGCTGAGCGCTCTAGCGGAGACGGTGGAGGACAACGGTGGGTGCACCTTTGTTACGGCCTTTAGCGGCCTGTTTGCGCCGTACTGGATTGACGATGCGCGAGGAACCATTTTTGGTATCACGGCGTACACGCAGCGTGGACACGTTGCGAGGGCCACGCTTGAAGCGACGTGTTTCCAGACCAAGGCGATTCTCGACTCGATGGAGAAGGACAGCGGACATGCTTTGACCGAGCTTGCTGTTGACGGCGGCATGTGCAATTCGGATCTCATCATGCAGGTACGTAAACTCGCCCCATTGTGCGAATGTACGACACTTACTAACCCATGACAGACCCAGTCAGATCTCATTGGAATCCCAGTAAACCGCCCCGCCATGCGTGAGACAACAGCCCTAGGCGCCGCCATCGCAGCGGGATTCGCCGTTGGAATCTGGAAGAGCTTTGATGACTTGAAGGATGTCAACACTCAAGGTCGTACCATCTTCAAACCGCAGATCGCCGAGGAGGAGGCGACCAAGCGATTCAGTCGATGGACCAAGGCCGTTGAGATGTCCAAGGGCTGGGCCAACGAGTAAGAGTAATCCAGAAGTGGTAATGAAAGAGGACAAGTTTGGTTTGCTTTTGTTGGTTGGTTGTATGTACTAGTACCTATTTGATAGCTTGCATGGATTTTTATTCTGCTGCCTGATGGAACACCAGGATCTGTAGGGCTACCAAAGGAGAAATAAGCTGATGTTAGCTGGTCTTACCTAGTCTGATAAAATAAAGTAGTCTAAATGCTGACCTTAACTGCCCAAACTATTATGTCTATAAGACCCCAGATAGAAAACTTGACTGCTTCTAGACACGCACTAACCTCCATGATCATCGTACCATTCGCGGCTCCGCAGTGTTATTTCCGAAGGAGGGGTTCAAGCTACTGTACTCCGTCAACCCATGTTGTTGTGGTGAGTTTCGGTTGGTCCCATCACCCCTTGGCTTCTGTCATGGGTCAAGGATTGAAACGTTTCCTTTCTGCAAACTCCTGCAACCGCCGGGTAATCCGGGGAGACAAGAACGCGTGTATGCCGAGACATCACATGTGCAAGGTTAACCGTAGATAGAAGGTCTGTTGTTTGTTATATGCATGACATGCGAGGATCCAGCATCTAACATTGGCATCTCGACTTGGCTTTTACAGGGGTTCTTTCGGATGTTTGTTCTGATAGAGACAAAGTTGAGATTGGGTTGTAGTCGTATTCTTTGTTGCAATTGACTTTTCGGTACAGAATGCGGCATCTTCTATCAATTGCTAAGTATTTGCCGATCTCACTGCCCCTCATTCTGTCTTAGCAAATCATTTCTCATCTTTCTCCACTCCACTCAATTTCTTCTCCCTCTCCACTTCGGCGTTACTTTTATCACCCGCATCTTAAACAATCCAACGCTCTCCATTCAGGAAATCGACGCCGGGCTAGAAGAAAAAAGAGAGGGGAAAAGTTGAACAACGACCTGCAAGGGGACCCAGTAGCTTATCTCTTCCCCAGACCCTCTTCTTTCCCATTGTTTGGACTGGGAACAGTGGAGAGCACGCGCTGCGAGGGAAAAAGATCGCCCATGACTTCCATCAGCGGACCCTCTGTGGCAGAGGAGGAAGCCAATTCGACCTTGAGCGGTTCCAGCGGTGATGAGTCGAGGTCGAAGAAACGGAGGAGGGAGAAGCATCAAAAGATATCGTATGTTTTTTTTTTTTTTTAACTCTACTCAATACAACTCTGGTTTCTAAAGTATGGCTAGGTGTGAAATGTGCAAGACGCGCAAGGTGAAATGCGACCGCGCTGAACCCGCCTGTTCGTGGTGCGCGCGACATAACAAAGCTTGTGTCTATCTTGAGCGTCAGAAACCAGGGGCCGCAAGGAATGGGTTTAGCATTGAGCTTGAGGCCAAGGTCAATAGGATTGATGCACTGCTTCAAGCGCTGGGTCGGAGAGTGGAAGAGCATATTGTTCAAGATCATTCTCCTGTTGTATCGCCAGGTGCGAATGTCAACGGGTATGGTTCGACGATTGATAGTCGGATTACGCCTGCGACGCTTCCGAGACAGTCATCGTTCTCGCAGGTCAAGTCGCCAGCTGTTACGAGCCCGTGGCAGGTCAACAATAGCCAAAATGGCGGTCCCTTGTCAAGCCAGACTCAACAGCATGGGACCAGTGCAGGAACACCAGCTCAAACCAACAACATCTCAACGCCAACAGCTATACCACGAAACCCGTCAATCCAGTCATACACCATCGATCTACCACCACACGACATCATCTACAGTCTGGTGGACCTCTACTTCAAGCACTGCGGGACATGGTGTCCCATCCTCGAACGCAAAACCATATTTGCCACCTTCTTTGGCTCAACATCGATGGAGGAACCAGATCGGATATTGCTCTATGCCATCGTAGCGACTACATTGCGATTCCTCAAGGATCCCAGACTATCTCTCGAGATGAGCGCGTACTACCACTCAATCGCCAAACACACAGTCCAACTTTACGCTATGGAGCATACCACCGTTCCTGCGCTGAGAGCTCTTGTTATCATAACTCTCGACGAGCTAGGAACATCAAACGGCCCACGAGGCTGGAATCTCTTATCCCTACTAGCACAAAACGCCAGACAACTAGGTCTATGCGAAGAGAGCAGCGTCTTCCTATCAGCCGAAGCATCAGAAGTCACTCACACAGCATCATCCCACAGAGTAGCCGCCAGCAAACCTGAATCATGGATCGAAGACGAAGGCCGAAGACGTCTTTACTGGATGATATATCTCCTCGACAGATACGCAACCATCGCCACACCTACCTTTGACTTTATTCTCTCCGACACCAAAATCAACCGCTTCCTCCCTTGCTCTTATGATCTCTTCTCCAAGAATGTTCCCGTCGAAACACGCTCTTTGAGCGCGTGCAATAACAAACAATCCCCCATAATGACATATCTCGTCAACAAACCCGAGAACCTCGGCAGTTTCGCGTACCATTGTGAGATTCTTGTCATTCTTAGTAGAATACACGAGTTTCTCAAGATGCCGGTTGATGTTACATCTGCAAGCGACATGGCAGAGTGGCGGAATACATATCGAAATCTTGATCGAACGCTGGATGGCTGGTTGCAGAGCTTGCCGAGTGAATACAGCAAGATTTCTGCGCTGTGTCATTCTGATCCTGCGAGTCGAGTTGCGAACTGGTTTATGCTGCATAGCGCGTATGTTACGGCTGCTGTGCGCTTACACTCTTCTGCTGCATATCCAACAGTACGATCTCACATTTTCGTTCCCTCGCATTACGCGATGCAGAGATGCTTATCAGCTGTCCAAAGCTTGGGCGATATCACGCGTGATGTGCTTGAAGCAGATGGCCTGAATCTTCTTGGCCCTTCGTTTGCGTTCTCGCTTTGGGTTGCTGCGAGATTGTTGCTTGTTCATGCTGCTACGGTCGGATGTACGGTTGACTCACAGATCGACTTCTTTATTGAGACGTTGCGGGATGTTGGACAGCACTGGGAGGTGGCGAATAACTACTCTAAGATTCTTCAGCGTGTTGTGCAGAGAGCTCGACAGGGTGATATGGGATTCTCGGCGATGCGAAGGTATGTCTTACTCCCTACAGCAAATTTCTCAATTAACCGTTATTAGGAGCGCGTATGACTTGGTTACCCTGACATCTACGGCACGGCACTCTGGTCTAGAAGCTACATCAACGCAGGCTACGTCGCTAAGTGAGCTGGATAACATCGATGTGTTCGAGTTCTTCAACTATCCACGTGCCTCTGCGAGTTCAAACGCACAGTCGCAGTTACAGCTACAACCGATGCGGACGCAGGAGAGTAGGAGTAATGGGGCACCCGATCCTGAAGCGGACTGGTTGGCCTTTGGATCGCCTTTCACCTAGGCCGGGCATCTTATCATCAGATGTGTCACTAGCAGACCCCAAATAGGCCGGAGACGGGTGGTTGTCTTTGTTGGTTCAGATACTTCAAAAGCCTCGCGGCATGTACAGTTTTGCTATTGAGCGATGCATTGTTTGCAGCGTCTTCTACGTTGGTTACCCAGTTGGAAATTAGAGTTCCTCGAAAAGAGAATACACGAGCATTTGTCGTACGAGCCAAGAAAATCGGAAGTGAAACTCCTACGATCTGCAAATCTGAGTCAACTGAAATCACCTGTCTTTGAGTTCAGCCTCTGTCGATCACCTGTCTGAACTCAATCGGACTTCAACGGGGCCGGCAGTCATTCCTCCGCCCCAAACTATGTCTCAGCTGTCAAATGGTTCGATGCCAAGGGCGATTTACATTCCAGTCACGCAAACAATGTTTCAGATCGACAAACATGGTATTCATTAATTCAGGATCATAACAAGGTATCAAAGCCATACATACATAAAACATACTTTCGATGTCGTTAACATGAACATGAACATGATTCGTAAAACAATAAACATAAACTCATTCCTTAGCTATCCCAGATAGCTCCGTAGGCAGGAACGCCACGCGTTTCCAAGCCGTAAACAATCTTCTTGGTGATCTTCTCATTCGCGATGATCACCACGGCCTCCGCCTTGAAGGCTTTGACCAGGTTGTAACCCATCTTCACCAAGTCAGGTCTCCCGAGCTTCTTAGTATCGTGGATGACCGCGTTGGGGATGCGCTCGGCGATAGTATCGCAGATCTCCTTTCCGAATGTCTCTTCGGGGTTTTTGGTAGACCAAATAAGTTGTGTAGGGCACGAGGGATTTTGGATGTGGCCTAGCACAGGTCCAATGCCTGAACCTGTCGCAATGAGGACGACGCGGTTAAAGAGCGTCGCGATGCGCATGACACCGCATGTTGGGACGCCACGTGTCCAGATGTATTGCGGGCCGTTCTGAATGGTGGCTTTCGTCCAGTCGCCTGCGTTAGAGACAACTAGAGAATAACCTTTTGAACGGCCGTTGATAGATTCGGGAGCGGGGATGGTGGCGAAGGAGTGCCATTCCTTGAGGGGTGCGCGGGAGAGACGGGTGAAAGAGCCGTTGACTGGGACTGTGTAGTCGAAGTGAAGTCTGATAGCGTGATCGGAAAGCTTCTCTGCTTCGACGGGGACTATGCGGAGGAAGCACCATGAGGAAGCGACGCTTGCTGTGGCTACTGCCAAGAGCCAGAAAGCGGGTGACTTGACGCAAGACTCCCCCAAGGTGGTGCCAGCTGGCTTGCTATCGTTGGCTGCAAGGACGACTTGGACCCAGAAGAGGGCAAGCATAGTCCAACCAGCGAATCGATGAGTCCTCTCGAAAAGGTCATGGTAGCGCTTGCGAACAGTTGGCCAAGCCATACCGATCATACCAACAAACATAGCTGAGAGGATCCAAGAGATGACTTGAGACGCGATGGAAAGATTACCCCAGTTAGGACAATTTCCAAAGATACAAGCAATATCTGCAATGTTGGTTGCCAAAAGCCAAGCTCCTGCACTCACAGCTGCACCGGAATGAACACCGCCAAGGTGGTAGATCTTCGCACAGCGAGATCTGATGGCGAGAGGCCAAGACTTGGGGACGCTGCATGTGATAGTGTAGAGAGCGTTGATGACGAATTCTTGACGAACGAGGACTGCGGTTGCTAGGTTGATGGCTGTGATTATACCCATCCACTCGCGGTTGATGCTTGTAAGGAGAAGAGCGATAGCAGCGCCGATGTTGAACAAACCAACGAGTGAGAACAGGCGACGATAAACGATGAGGATTCTGTGGCGCAATCCTCGAGCTTTCTTGGGAAGATCCTTCTCAGGAAGAGCCTTCTCAAGATCAAACTCCTTCTCAGCAATGAGCGTCGCATCAGAAGCATCCGAGAAGGAGCTAAACTGCGTAGCACTCGAAGCATTCGAGTCCATCCTGGCATGCGCAAGCACAGCAGGCTGCGGCGATTTCACAACCGCAGTCTTGGACATAACAGACATCTTGAGTGCATGCTTATCCACTTTACCGTTTGCGGTCATGGGCAAATTCTCAAGCTGGTGGTAATGCGTCGGCATGGCGTAATAAGGCTGCAGCGTCTTCAGATGAGCTTTCACGACCGGAACAGGACAGTGGCTTGGTGTAACGAAGGCGTGGATCTCTTCGTTGATGAGAAGTGCGGTTGCGGTTTGGACGGAGGGACAAGACTTGATGCATGCGACTACACCGTCTAGTTCCACGCGGAAGCCTTTGACTTTGACTTGGTCGTCTATGCGGCCGAGGATGTGAAGAGTACCGTCTGTGTTCCATTGACAGAGATCGCCGGTGTTGTACATCATTGAACTATTCCGTTAATGTTTGTTGCGTTCGAATAAGGTTGGTTGATAGTGTCAGACTTACCCGTCTTGGGCGAAGGGATCGAGGCGGAACTTTTCAGCTGTCTTATCCGGCAAATCGACGTAGCCTCGCGCCACTCCCGCACCACCAGCCCAGACATTACCGACTTCACCTACAGGGACAGGGTTGAGGAATTCATCTAGGATGTAGACGCTGTTTCCTGGTGTTGGTTTACCGATTGATAGAGGTTGGTTTGGTTGGTGAGGGTGCATGGTGTTGACGATGGTGGTTTCTGTGGGACCATAGCAGTTGAAGTAGGAGAGATGAGAAGCCCACAGGTCCGCGAGTCTGTGTTTGTTAGTTGATGTGATTTTGATAGGAGTTTGGTGACTTACTTTTGACAGCTTGGTTCACCTGCTGTGGCAACGGTTTTTAACCTTGGAAAGTCTTGGGGGTTTTGTTTTGAGAGGATGCTTGGTGTGCAGATGAGGATATCAAGCTTGAGATATGTTAGTATAAACCGACGAAATAGAGTGAGAAACCTTACCTCTTTCAAAGCTTTTGACCAGTTTGATCCTCGAAGAACCAAGGTACCACCGTTAGTCAAACAGCCAAGGGTTTCCCATGCAGCTTCAAAAAGTTAATTATGATCCTTGTGAATATCGAAAAGAAGGTTCAACTTACCCATGTCAAAGCTAACGTTCAATACTTGACCAACGCATGTTCCTGGTCCAATACCCAAGCTACCTGGTGCTTGACATAACAAGTTTGTAACATTGCGGTGGCTGACATCTACACCCTTAGGAGTACCAGTTGTGCCTGACTATGTTAGTCTGATGTGACATAAGGTATGAACATGACTCGACCTACCAGAAGTATATATCACATAACAGCCAGCCTCAGGTTGACTGAAAGGGACAAAGTCAACCTTCTCATCAACTTTGTGCGACTCCTCGATAACAACGACGTTGGAAACACCAGTGTTATCAAGACGATGAGAAGTAGATTTTGAAGACACAGCAAGCTTTCCACCAGTCTGCTTCAACACAAATCTCAACGTCTCGTCCGCCACAACACCACCATCAAGAGGAACATACTGCGCACCACAAGACAAGATAGAGACAATACCAACAAGCATACCAACACCACGCTTCACAACAAGCGGCACACGATCACCAGGCAAAACACCAAGACTCTGCAACCGCCTCGCTAGACGAATAGCCTGGGAAGCAAGCTCGCCATAGCTTATCTCAACGGGCGGCTCGGCAGATAGATCTCGTGCCGCGGTTGCCGAAGGCTGTGTGGCGGCATGGTGGAAGAAAGCTTCTGTGACGGTTGAGAAGCTAGGTTGACTGCATGTACCTCGTGTAAAGGACACGGGCACGGCAGTTCCAGGAGACGAAGTCATATCCGTACCTGGACAAGGAAGAAAGAGGCGTGGGATTGGAAATGATGATCGTCGTACAAGAGATAAAACTCAAATACTATAGGGGAGGAAAAGGAAGAGAGAAGAGGCAGGTGCTTTGATGATTTGAAATTAAAGGGAGTGTCGTGTCTCTCCACCAAACAAGCACGTCTGTTCTTAAATAAACAAATACCATGCTTAACCTTCTCCGCTTTCTGCAATGTTTTTTTCTTGATCCTCTCCCCTGTCATCTTTACTCACACGCATAGCCTAACGTTAACCCAACCCCCAGCCTTCCTCGTCATAAGCTTGCTTGGCAGGACTTTGGCATTTCTTATCCAACCCAAACTACAAAAAAAGGGTCACAACCCGTCATGTGCCGTAGCACTTTTGGAGGGGGTCCGGTAGTTCAAACCAAGGCCACACCTCCGTGGTGCGTCTTTTTTACCTCGTCCGTAAATTGACAGGTTTTGTCTCTTCCGTTATTTTGTATGCTGTTTGGGGTAACAATCATCAGGCTAAAGCCATATGCAGTTTGGAGACAGGGGAGAAAGCAAGCTTTTGAAAGTCTGACAGGGATCTGGGCAGGCACGGGCTCGGGATGGAACGCTGAGAGTCGTTTGCTTGTGAAAAAGGTGACAGAACAAGAAATAATACGTGGAATTATTGAAATTTGGTGTGTGTTTGTTTCTCTCACCGTCCGCACAGTGGTTTGGTTTGGTGTTGGCTGGGTCTGGGTCTGTGGATCTGATTTGATCCCTGTCAGTCTAAAAGTGTTTTAGTCTCTCTATTAGTGAGTGCTCAAGACCCACAGACAAGACGAGGGATCTGCGGGAGAAGAGGATTAGTGAATTCGGTTCCGTGGATGCGGTTACTACAAGGGTACGCCAAGACATCTCCAGCATGCGGGAGCTGCAGGATCTCAGTCCGGCATCTGGACCCAAATCTGACATGGGGGAGAAGTGATATGACGACTTTGGTGGTGATGACAGATTATGAGGTAAGCTATGAGTGCTTCCCAATGAGTTCATCAATCACTTAACAGTCCGATATACTGGTTCAGGAACTGACCGCTTTGAACAAGAATACCTCGATTTCCCTAGACTGATTTTATTCTCCACAAGCTAACGACGGAAATCTACAAAATCTATCACCTCAACAAAGATCGTCGGCTTTTATTGAAGCTACGACGAACTAGCCACGCGAACGGCTTGAGGAGTGGACCAAGCCAGGGGAATTGACAAGACACCAGATCGACAAACTACTCTCAGATGGACCACCGAACTTTCCGAACAAAGAGAAGATCCTCTCCAACCACCGCTCTTTTACTTTACAAATGGCGCAAGAATCGGATGTTGCCTGTGCAAAATTCTTCAATTGAATGCATGTTGGTAAATACCTTGTCGGGTTGCCGGGATGCTGTGAGACCAACACAATCCAAGCCGTGTCTCAGTTGAATCAAAGACACTAACACTAGTGATCGACGCGGCTAAAGAGCCAAGGCGCGCGTTCTTTTGACGTACCCGAACCGAACTGAAGGGAGAGGTACATTTATTCTTTCGTCGACGCGACTTGAGAGATTCAAATCAAATCGTCACCAGCTGAGTCAATCGTGCCATTTTCAGCTATCACTTACTCATCAGTTTCTCTTCTGTGTCTTCTGATCACGATAAAAATGACCGATCAATTGATCCTCCCTTCCACACCCGCAGACGGCGTACGCGTCCTCGCGTTAAACAGACCCTCCAAACGAAACGCCCTCTCCCAAGACTTGATAACCGTATTCCTGGAACATCTGCACTCAGCATCGAACGACGATGGCGTGCGAGTCATTGTCATCACCGGCAGCACGACTTTCTTTTGCGGTATGAACTCTCCTTCTCCACTGTACAGACAGGGACAAGGGGCCCCCGGCACTTGCAAATCCAGACCAGCTGACCTTGCCCCCAACAGCCGGAGCTGATATCGGGGAGATCTCACGGCTCGATGCGGAAGGGGCGCGGAAGTGCCGCTATCTCTCGGACCTTTGTTCGGGGATGCAAGCCGTGCGCAAGCCTTTGATAGCGGCTGTTGAGGGAATGGCGGTGAGATTTGATAGCCTATCCCCAAGTTCCGGGGCATGCCGTGCTAATTGTTGACAGCTCGGTGGGGGTTTTGAGCTTGCACTCATGGTAATTCTTTTGCCCATCTTTTTACTCCGGGACCCGAATTGACGCTCTTTTTAGTGTGACCTCATTTTTGCTGCGCATGACAGTCGGTTCGGACTTCCTGAGGTCACGATTGGTCTCATTCCCGGCGCCGGCGGTACACAGCGGCTGACCAACGCCGTGGGAAAGTTCAAGGTCAGTAACCAACAATGCCACCCTGTACAAACACTTTACCATCCCGGTCCCTTCGCTTCTTCCCTGTGCAATGAGTTGTCAATTCTAACACGTGCGTGCGCGAGTGATAGGCTATGCAGATGATCCTCCTCGGCCGTCCCATGCCCGCGGAAGAGGCCCGGTCCGTGGGTCTACTTACTGATCTGTACGAGAGCGGTGCCGTGTTGGAACACGTGGTGAAGGACACGGCATCGACGCTTGCAGCGTCAAGTCCTATGGCGTTGGGCTTGGCGAAGGAAGCCATCTGTAGATGTAAGTTGTACCACAGACGCTCATAACATGTTTACTAATCTGGCAACAGCGGATGGTTTGGGTGTTGATCATGAGTTTGAACGGAGTTTGTATTATTTTGCTTTTGGGACCAAGGATAAGGAAGAGGGTGTCAAGGCGTTTTTGGACAAGAGAAAGCCTGACTGGGGGACACAGTAAATGCAGGCAAAGTTTGATGCAGACTGTAGACGAAGATCATGATGCGAGGATGAAGGATCGACGTCGGAAGTGCAAATGTTCCGTGAATATCATTGGTATGCCAATGTTACTTCGTTCGTTCGGTTGGCCCGTCCCGTGCTGACACGCGACAATATTGGAAGACTATTGTCGATCGTGCGCAACCTTATTCTCCGAAGGAGGGACTGTGTAACATGGCGTTGGTCTGTCCTCATAATCGTATTGTGACTGTCAACTTTCATGTAGGACTGGCAGTGCCATGCCTGAGGCTCAATACAGTACCTACATCGAGATTGGTCAAAAGCTTGTCTCGGCTTTTGGTAATGAAAGTCGACATTTGTGTAGTGTCCTATGTACAAGCATTGATTTTAATACCGCTTATAACTTATTTCAGTTCCATGGTTAGGTAACCTTTCACTGGGAATATATGTGCTATCACCGACTCAAATCGCAATCACTGGGTTACATGCACTTTATCCATTTGCCAGAGTATTCGTATCGCGTATCAAACGTGGACGAGTTTTCATGGTTAGATCAGCCATCAAATCCTGTTATGTAACGGCGTGATACGACGCTGTAGGGTTGGCGTCGATCTAAGCACGAAAGCTTGTCGCCATCTTGAACGACAGTTGAGTTTTGGCCATGGATGGCTCATAGCGTAACGTTCCTTGAGAACTTTATTTACGACATTACCCTTTCATCAAGGTGTTCAAAGAATTGGTCGCCAATAGAATAAAATGCGAAATGATTCGATCACCTTATGCAGGCTTAGAAAAGCACTTGGGCTACTTCAATTTCGCACCCAAGCTTGAGAAGACAGTTCTTTTATTACCCACCTGGTAGCTCCGCCCAAGACAGTTTTTATCAAGTAAATAAATCTGCTCCGTTCGCATAAGATTTCCCAGATCACACAATACCCACACGACAGCGCAACCGCCCCAGTCACCATCGGCGAGCAATTCCAAGATTCCACTTGTTGCTCATAGTTCCGAGTAAAGTTTTCAGGGATCTACAATACGCGATATTCGTTAAGCCTTCACCAGCCATCGTATGATTTATTCTCGGCGCTAGAGCAGTCATCTTGCGAGTCCGTCAAAGCGCAAACGCCATCCCGCCTCACTAGAGCCGCGGGCCGTGTGCCGCCTGGAAACGGAGCTTGGCAGGGACAATACTCAAAGTTCCGGTACTTAATCATGGTATTTGCGATGTTGAACCTTTAGTGATGTACAAGTTAAAAAGGTCCATGGCAGACTTGGATGTATCAGATGCGAACAGTCGTGATCGGCAAGTAGAAATGAAATCGAAATTCTGTACATCTTTCTTTGCTAGTATACTAATATCCAAATATCTACAGATAAAATTGCAAACAAGCTACTCGTAATGAGAATCATTATATCATCTCACATAACCACATTACCTTCCATACTGCTCCCGAGTAACAGAGTTCATAAAGGTAGTACCAGCCAGTCTGTAGGTATCAGGCTCAACGCTAGATCCGTTGGGGTTGAAGTAGAAGTTGTGTCCGTAACCACCACCGTTGTTGAAAACAGGCCACTCAGGGACATTCTCGACTAAAGCCATTGTCAGTATTTCTTTCACATGAGGGCTTGGGGTGTGAACTTACGGCCGTGCTCGTTGGGGTTACCCTCGGTGATGAAGCTGATCCACATGCGAGTTACAAGCTGAGCGAGGTCGAGAACCTTCTGAGGAGCGTTATGAAAAGGTCCCATGCCCTTGCCGTAGCCTTGACCGAGCTTGTTGTAGAAAACGTAGGCAACCTCGACGAAGTGAGGAGTTCCAATCTGAGGAGCTTCACTACAGTTAGCATCTCAATCCCCAGAGTTTAACAAGATGGACTTACGCATGTTGATGTTGGGAGACTCGAAGAGGTAAGTGTAGGCAGGAACATCATACTTGGACCAAGCATCAGACCGTCTTCGTCGCCAGCTAGTAAATAGCTGATCACCTTGCAAAGCTACCATACGCTTGTACTGAGCCTTGACAGAGTCGTTGGCCTTGCGGCGGTATCCAGAAGGAAGACCAAGAGCGTCAATGTTAGGGTACAGAGCCATCAAAGTCTCGGTAGTGTTGGCATCAGGACCGTTGGACATGATGGAAGCGGCAACTTCCTCATCAGTCGAAGCACCAGGACCGGCGAAGAAAGAACCCTCATCGGCGTTGGTGCCGGTGATGAGAGGGACCTTGACGAACTTGCCGTTTTCGAGAAGAGTAGAAGGATAATCGGGGATAAAATCATTGTCGACAACAGGGTAGAAATTGCCGGGAACCTTGGTGCTAGTAGCATTCAGCTTCTCGAAAGAAACCTCACGCAGACAAGCGAGCTTGTCAGAGGCATCACCGCAGCCAGCGGCTTCAGCGATGATGTTGTAGCGCTTCTCGGGCTGGGTCAGGTTCTTCATGTCAGTACCGTCAGCGCCGGATTGGGCGATGATGCCGCGGAAGAGCTTGTCATCGCGGCCTCCGTAAGCGGTCGCTTGGTATCCAACGTTACCACCGCCAGCACTCTCGCCGAAGATGGTGACCTTGGAGGCGTCACCGCCAAAAGCACCAATGTTCTCCTTGACCCAGTTGAGGGCGAGGCGCTGGTCCTTTAGGCCGAGGTTGGCGACGCCGGCGTCCATGACGTCCTTGCTGGCCATGAAGCCCCAGAAAGCAAGACGGTCTATGTTGTTAGCTGAGAACTCAGAATGAAATCCATCAGTTTACTCACAGGCAACAGAAACAGCGACGAAAGGCTTTCCGGCCTTGACAGCCTCCTCAACCATGAAAGTCATGTTGTAAGCGCCATTGGCAGCAAAGTCCATGGTCCAACCACCACCATGGATGAAGACACCAACAGGAAGCGTCTCATTGCTACTAACGCCCGAAGGACGAACAACGTTCAGAGTGAGACAGTCCTCGCTGAAAGTAACAGCACCCTGGTCGGGAGAGTTCTAACAAAGTCAGTATCTTCCCCCACACATTCAATCGCATCACTTACACCATAACCGACACAGGAGTCACCATACTTCTTAACCTCAAGCTTATTGAAAGTCTCATTCAAGCTCTGAGGGTTCTGGAAACGGAGTTGTCCAACGGGAGGTTGAGCGAAAGGAATGCCCAGGAAGAGATCCTGCTTGTATCCAGGCTCATATCGACCCTCGAGGGTACCGTTCTTGACCTTTACGGTAGGCGCTTGTTGCGAAACAACACCATCAGCAAGAAGGGCAGCCGCAGTGGCAAAGCTCAAAAGGGAACGCATCATGAAGAGAATTGCTAGTATCTCAACTACACAAAACAAAAATGGCCATCCTCTCGGTGCGGATCACCATCATTTATTCAACTCGTTAGCCCCGTCCGTATATACGGGTCCCCCGACTTGAGTGACATTGAGCGGAGAAAAGGTTCCCAACGTCATGCGGAATTATTCTCTAATAGCAAGTTTTCCATAATTGTTTCCAGTATAGTATTGAGTGTCAATGCTTTTCCATGACACAACGTCGGTCCTCAAATTGCCTAAAGCGTCTCTGTTTCCGAATCGTGCTTCTGTTGCCGAGATTAACTGCCGCAGAATTTCCCCATGGGAAAATAAATACACCAATAATGCGGGGGATAGTCGGTAGAATATCGGTTGTTATTTAGCATTTTACGCTTAATCCGTCAAAATGTGTTCCTGTTTGTGAGGCAATTGGGTGATTTGGATCCGATGGGACGGGCATTAAAAGTATGGAGTGCATTAGCTTGAATAAACGGGCCGTTTAAAAGGGGAATTGGGATCGTCCGAGACTTGGCAATGCGATGCTTGGAAGGAACTCGTGATGAAACGGCTTTGCTTTAACCAGTTTCCACTTTGGGTCTTGGTTTGCCGATGTAACATCGTCATGATTCAAGGAAAAAAGTTGGCCGAATGACGGATTTGCCATTTATTAAACCAGAAGACATCTATCTACCATGTCCTCAGGGTATTAGAAGAATTGGCCCCAGGAGCATAAGAGACGAAACAATTTGGTCACTTTATGTCAGCTAAGACTAGCGTTTAGGCTACTTTATTTCTGTAGGCTAAGTCTTAGAGGAGAACATGTATATACAGATACTCTATCAAGGAGCATTATTGTTCTTCCGACCTATTATTTACAAGAGAGTAATGTTAAGAATACTCCACTTCAATTTTGAACTGACCATTCTTGTTCTCCTCCACCAAAGTAACCTTGACTCCCCACTCAGAAACCTCGAATGACTTCTTCCCCTCCATAGACAGAGTAGCATCATTCAAAGGTTCCAGCTCTCCATTCTCCCCACAACCGTTCGATCCAGGGGTCGCATCCAGGACCTTGATCGAACCCGCCGACGTGGTAACAGTCGTGTCGACGCTATACAGAAGAACACCTGGCGCACAGATCCTCCCATCAACGCCCTTTGCAGCACGCGCTTCAGCGACAATGGCAGAGGTTTGACTCGCTGCAATGACAACTGCTTTGACACCGCCTTCGACTTCGACTGTGGTGAGGGTATGTTGGGTAGTTCCTCGCTTGGTAACGCAGTTGATGGCAGTATCCTTCAACCAGCCCAGTCGCCACTTATCCCATGCAAAGAAATCGGGTGCTGCGCCGCCTACATTACCCATTATGCTCCATCCCCCGGTGTAGTGCCCCGTAGGTAGGCCCGGTGCGCAGGGGTAGTAGTCGGGCAGACACATGGCATGGCCCGTCTCGTGATTGAGCGCCTTGTAGCCCCACGTAGTATACGGATCAGCCCCGAACGTAACAGCTCTTTTTGAGATGAACTTTCCGTTCCTCGCTGTGACACTGAAGCCTGTGCCCATTGATCGTGTCATCTTATCATTGTTGCGTGTCGTCGCGATGTACAGAACATCGTGCGCGGCTGGCATTGGGTTCCTTCCCTGGCTTCTGTACACGTCGAGAGCATCTTGGATGTAAGACAAGTGCTGTTCACTGGTGAATCCTTGTTCCCACCCGTATGACGCGGCGGACTTGGGCATGCGGTAGAACCTTGATACGTCGGCAGTGATGTTGAGTTCGAGCTGACCGTAGCTGGCGTTTCTGTACCACTCTGCTGCTTTAGGAACTAAGAGATCGTAAAGATCCTTGGCAGACTCTGACGCTGGGGATTCAGCGTCGATGAAGTCCACGAAGATCATGTAACCTTGGATCGTGCCGGTACCAGAAACACAGCCTTCTTGGAAGCCATGACCGACGCTCATGTACGTATCGGTGCTTGGCAGTTTGCACGTGGAAACAGCTTGTCTTGTGTGAAGGGATGGTGCCTGTTTATCCAAAGGAGGGTGGACCTGTCTTGATGAAAGCCCGCAGGGCTTTGTGTCAAGAGCTGCTACCAGAGCAGGCAATAACAAAGAAACGAATGACAGGCTCGAAAACATGATGAACAGATGCTTGGCTGATGTCCCTCAACTCCAGAACGTGGTCATCTGTTTCCTCTTATAAATCTTTAGAAATTTAGACTTTAATGGCCTTATACCGGCAGATGAATTTCTAGATTAGTCCCTCATACGAGAAAGCTGGGGTTTAATGAGAAGGGACCCTTATTCGAAACGACCCGAGCCCGTGCATAACGCACTTGGTGGGTTTCGAAATTATAGCGTGCCAGCAAGATGGAGCGATTGGACGGGATAGTTCGAAACTTTTTAAAAAATCCCGAGCACTGACAGCTTTTGATCGACATCGCGTATCAGTTGGATCGTTAACTGAGCTAGGGAGTTGCAGTCTCAGTCGCATGCACGGCTGTTGACTGTTTATAAACATTTATTTTTGGAAAGATTCCCTCATTCTCGGATGATCGACGAGCAGTTGTGTGTCCAGTCTAGGACGGCTAGAGTTGCGATTGGTAACAAATACCATAGCTTTCGTTCTAAGTTCGAAACGGAATATCATCTGTCATCCCTGGTCCTCCAGAAGACATCATGGAATGATTGAAGAAGGGCAGTGCTTTGATGTGCCTTTTATGGTCTGTACCAATTTCCAGCATTTAATGATGATACATTCGATCCCTAATACCGCAGATCTACCAGCTTAAAGTGCAGTTGATCTTGCAACTATTGAGTTATCATGAGTTTTGGTCTCAGTTCACCCGGCATCGGGCAAGTCAAGTACATGGCTATTCGATTCCAACACCATGCATGCGATAGACAAGTGTTCCGCTCTGTCTTTACTATCGGTCTTGTTCCTTCTGAACAGGAGAGTGGGCCTTTGGTGGTTGATCAGTCAAAATCGTAACTCTGTTGATGACGACCTTGGAGCAACGGCACTGCATCAGCTGACGTCACATGCGAGACATACAACCGAGCGTCAGTATTATATATACCCCATGCCTTATATGTAATCCCGTTAAATAAAGGAACATGTCCGCTGTTGGCTTCTCGCCGCAGTGCTCGAAGCCAGTTCTCGGTTCGGCCCTCATCCGCTGTGGCTGGCACGGAGACACAATCGAGCATTCCCATGATGGATGGCAGATAACGAGAAAGAACAAATTTCGTTGTAGTAGCTCAGTCAACAAGGGAAGAATAGTGTCAAGAGTTAGAGTGCCAAGGCTGTTGACATATTGGTCTGCTTAGCAACGAGAACCATGCGCAAATCTGTGCAGGGCCCATTTGAAAAGTGGTGATAGCTTCACGAACTCATATCTGGCATTGCGAAAGTCGCTCTGATCCAACCGCTCATCTTCATTATTCGAGGGGGCGTTGAGTCCAATCTTTTATTGCTACAAGCACATGCCAACTGATCTTTGTCGCGCCTCGGACGTTGGGAACATGAGTGTCGCGCTACTCAACGCGACATTCGCCGAGAACCACCCATACCATGGACGGAAGTTGAATAAAAAAAACCATTGTCAGGCTTCAGATTAAATCCCAAAATAACACAACGTAGCGATGAATGTGCGAATGTAGAAAGGCCGCGTGCACGTTCCTGACTTCTCGGTCCGTCAAAGGTCGCCACGAGTTGTCATACCCTACAGCTAGAATGAAAAGGGTTGTCGCGGCAAGTCCCAGGCCAAGTTGAAGCCAAGCCGCCAATTTTGAGTTATGCAATTACTCAAATCAATTGACTCAGTATTCGGAAACAACCTGGATACCATCTGATCCCTTGCACAAGTTTGCGCTGCGTAAAGATCGAAGCTGAAGTCCTTTTCACAATCAAAGGAAAACGCCACAACGTCCCTGAATGCTCGCCACTTCCGCCCATTGACAGGCACTAGTACCTGAAGCTAACCAGTCACAATTCGGTCTCTTGTACAAAAATTGACCTGCCCCTGAGCCGATGTATCAAAAGTCACGATAGCTTCAATAGTGAATCGATAGTGTAAAGGACCCTTTCGTTAGTTTGCTGCTTGACAGGAAACATTTGCCGCGATTGGTGATTACGACGCGCTATGGATACTTTGGGGGTCGCGCATTCTTGCGTCGCTAGGCAGGGATGCAGTGCAGGGGTGGCAGTTTAGGGGTTGTTGGATTCGTGTCGTGAGCAGCTCGGAGTTTTAGATGCTCGATACTCTTGAGCACATGACCGGCTTTTCTTCTGAACAGACATTCTAGCAAAGGATCAGAATCTCATTCGTAATGGATGAACGGGTTGCGATGCTCGATCCTGGAGGAATTGCTGAGCTTCAATTCAAGGGGGCGGAAAATCGGCCACCCAAATAAAAGCACGTTTCATGTGGCGTTTTTAGCTCCTTCTCAGCTGAAGCATCGCGAATGCCCCTCTTTCGCACGGAGCTCTCATCCAACGGCTCCTCCTTTTATCGGATCATTACAGCTCTCCTATTCCAGAGAAACTGTCGTTTGCATGGCTCAAACGAGTGGCGCTCTTGACCGTTTGATACGAAAGTTTCTACGAGTAGCGAGGGAAAAGTTTTGAACGTAGGAGCGAAACAATTGAGTTGAAGGGATCAAAAGCCGGGTTTTGGAGGGGGACTCGTCATCTTGGCTGCGTCTTAATGACGTGAGACACTTCTTGGCAACAGCTCAATTCGCAGCGACATAAACAACGATGAAAAGCACGATGGTAACGGTTTGAAGAGAAGCTTTTGTCGTGAATAATCTAGAACACGGAGATCTGGAAGGAAATTGCTTGGCGAAAGGATCCATTAAAGGGATCGACTACGGGAGTCAAGGTGCAGGACTGCCCGCCCGTCAGTTGGTGGTTACGGGATCTTCAGGTTTGGACTTCAGGGCAGACTGGTCCCCGCACTCGTGGAACCCTTCAGTGCTGTTTTCAGCGGTGAATCTCTAGAAATAGCACAACATCGTCGCGTTGTCCTCCAGAGAATACCATCTTGTTCATCAAGAGTACGACAATTGATACTCAACGTTAAAGTTAAACTCAACTACCGTGGCCTGACAGAGTCCCCTTTTTTTGCGTCGTCACAGATTGATTGCAAAGTGGATAACGAGGCGTCAGAATGGTACCCGCCATCAGCCAACCGTCGCGCAGCCCATTGGTGTGAAGCGCTACTGAGACAACTCCATTATGGCCCTTTAGGAGCTTGTTTTAGGGAGTAGCGAAAGGATGCGATGCTAAAAAAAAGTAGAGAAAAAACCCCTGCTTAAAAAGAGAGTCAGGGGTCATTCATTCGTGTTCTCTTTCGCCCTTCTCAGCTGAACCTGTATCTTCTTTTCCCTACATTCTTTTTTTGCAGTAGTATCTTTTTTGTTGTACGAGTTTTTGCAAAAATGACCGTCCCAAGGTCAAACAGAGCGGTCGTTTTGGCCGCGGTGGTCTTCATCACTATTTTTCTTGGTTTGGCACATTTCCACCTGAAGACGCCCAGCGAGACAGCCACATCCGGAATGTAAGTTTTCCGCCTCCTCTTTTGGGTTTTGCGAAACTCAATCTGACGGCTTTTCTGTGACAGCGAAGAGCCTGCGCCTTTCATCCCCGAGAAAGAAGCTGCTGCTTCTGAACCGACTTTCGTCCCTGCTGTCGATGATGGAATTGGCGCAGAGGAGCCTGCTGCCGCGAAGCCCGCTGCTGAGAAGCCTGCTGCTAAGGAGCCTGCTGAGACCGTTGTCGAGATCGTCGAGGTTGAGCCAACGCCTTCGCCCGAGGCTGAGGAAGAGCACGATCACGATCACGAGCATGCACATGAACATCAAGTCCACCCCAACAAAGATCCCGCTGAGGCTCCCGCCGATGAAGAAGAACTCGCCCAGGCCGCCGCCGCAGCCACAGCATCCGAAACTCCCACTCTTGCCGCCGAGCAAGACGCTGCTCCTACACCCGACGAGATCCCCGAAGCTCCCGCGATTCCCGAATTCTCCTCCGAACTCAACCTCAATGCCTTCACACCCGACAAATGGATCAAGCCCGCCGTAAAGGTCAACGAGGCCGAATACTTCCCCTACGGCCACTGGCCCTCCAAGCTCCCCTCCGACAAGCCCATCTGGAACGAGCCTCTCGGCAAGAAGCTCTGCATTATTGATCTCGAGAGTCGTTCTTTCAACAAGCCTGGCCAGATCTGGTCGGACGAGATGACATGGAACAGGAGCAAGGAGGTCCACGGCCCGTCTGGTGGTACATTGAACCACTGGGTCTACGGTATGTCTCTCGCTAAATGACAGCTCTCGCTTAACACGTACTGACACATTTTACAGCCAAGATTCACGGATACCAGTACTACCACATCACGATTAACGGGTACCCCGACCGTCGCGATTCCTGGAAGAAGCCATCCGTCCTGTCGCAAGTCCTCAAGAAGCATGACGTCTGCGTCTTCATCGACTCAGACGCTCTCTTCAACAAGCTCGACCTTCCCATGGAGTGGCTCATGAACTACTGGAGCATCGACCCCAAGAACAACTCCATGGCCCTGCCTTATGACCCCGACACCCAGCACAACCGCGACCGCAAGAACAACCTGTTCCTCAACACTGGTTTCATGATCATGCAGAACAAGAACAAGACCTACGAGATCTTCAAGGAGTGGGATGACTGCCCCAACGAAGGCGGTCGCTTCCCCGGCTGCACCGAGTTCCGCAACCGCAAGGGCTGGCAACCTACCGACCAGGGCGGCTTCGGCACGTTTATCCGCTACGAGTATCCAAACGAGATTCTGTCTCTGCCCTGCGACGAGGCCAATGGCTTCCCCGAGAGCAACTCTGGCTGCAACGGCAAGTTCATCAAGCACGTGTGGATTGGCAAGGAGGATCGTCTCGTCCAAGCCGTCGGCGCTGTCTTCCCTGGCGTCCTCCTCGAGACTTTCCACAAGCAGTTCCTCAAGGAGTCTGAGAGCTTCAGGACTTCCGAGGATGAGCTCATCAAGCAGAATGGAAAGCCTTGGTAGTTCACTTGCTTTTATATAATAGCTGTTGGAGTTTTTGTCTTTTTACATGTGGGCGTTTTTTTTATTCCCTGCTCGACTCAATTGACGGGTTGGGCTACGTGGGCGACACGGAAGAATGGTGTATAAATAGAATGCAATTGGATATAGATCTAGGGGAATGGTTTGGATAAACCTGAACATAAAAACCAATTATTTTACTGTTAAAACGCGCTCAATTGTTTTCGTGATCGGAAATGTTCTCGTCGGTTGGCGGTACGTGGCGTCTTTATCCCTTCAATCGAAGGCGACCCGCATAACCGGGCAGTCCTGGACACGAGGTTTTGACGCCCGAGGCATGCGCTACGCGACCACCTCCGTTATCCAATTCGGCTTTGATACGAACAGAAAATGTAATAATGCAAGGACGTCAAACAAATTAAAGTGAACACAAATATGTCTCCAATGTCTTGTCACGTGTCTTAGATGTTGACAGTCCATTGTCGTCCCATTCGTGCACACTTTCGCGCTAACTGGACTTCATCTCAACATCCATGAATGGTGTCAGCCATCCTCTAGCGTACCATTCCATCACTCCCAAATTGGATGGGTCTTTGGACTATTCAGTCTATGTTTATGATCTTGACATCCTGGTAACAGCCGCTGAAATCGTCGATTCTAATAGAGAGGGCAAGATGTGGCACAAGAGCACTTGCATAGTGTAACTGCCATGCATAACCGTCTCTCACAAGCGCATGCAATGAATGGGCGGTAAAATAAATGATTGGTAAAACAACAGACATGTACAACGTGAACACGAAGAGAATTGCATCGGAACCGATCAAGCGAAAGAGACCCGACCAGATCGACTCCAAGTCTAGGATATACTGGTATAGGGCCTTAGTGGCTCGAAGGGCAATGGAATATTACTGAAGTTCGAACATGAATGTATTTCCTTGGCTGCATGGCTTAGGAAATTTACATCTATGAAGGTCCTTCATTAGAGGGCTCTAGTCCGTATCTTTTGACCTCCCATATGCACCAGGCTTGTGTGGTAGGACATCAGCATCAGCAGGCTGCATAAACCTGTTAAAGATCATACGTACTTTGATCGGAGATTTCCAGAGATTTCTGTCCGAGATCCTCGATCGTCGCGAGATATACACGGCTCCCGACATCGTGGATGGCAACATGGCTCTTGCAACTTGTGTGCATTTGCCGGTCTTATTATCGGTCCATAATTTCTGTAGTGCCTCCTGTGGTATGCATTCTATCTAGCAGGGCTCTCACATTGTCGTACGTAGGGATCAGTAACCTTTTATCACTGTTACTGAAGTTAGAGTTGGTCAATATTGGAAGGGTGTAGGCTGATAAGTATATTCGAAGCTATGCTTAACCATCACGGACTCCATTGTAGGATCAGCAATATCTGTATTGAAATTTTAAGTCAAAGACATTACAAGTGCAGGTTGCATGTATATTTTGCTTATATACCACCGAAGTCTATGCCTTTGGGACTACGTTGCGATACGCGTTCCCCGGTATTCAGCCACATGATGCTAGTATAACAGCAAATTACAGCGATCTAATAAGTAGCCTCCGGCCACTTTTATTACAAGGTACAGACGCCACCGGGCGTTCTTTGTCCCTTTACAAGTGACTGATCACTACCACTAAGACACCTCTAATCAACTTCCGACTCACAGATTTGAAGCTGAGGATTTTCCCATGCCCAGCCTTACTCTCTAACCGTTTTCTTTTCGACATGACAGTAAGGGCACCTCGGCGTTCCACAGCCTGGACAGTTCGTTACTGAAACTCTCATCCCAGAGGTTGGACAACAGCAACAGGACCAGATAAATACCTGCCGCTTTTTCTTCGCCAACTGGTTCAAAGTTAGCATTGTGGTCCCAACAGTCATAGAAGGTAGTATTGATCTTACTAGTTGCCTTTTTCCAGTCTCATCCGCGAAATTGAGGTCTGGCTGAACGTATAGGTCGAGTTCGTGGTCGCTAATGAAGAATGTTCTGGCTATGAAAGGCGCAAGGCGACCTTGTCGAGGTACTTTAATTCTTGAAATTGTCGATGATGTAAGCATGATGCTGGGGGCATGGTCACTCGGAGGATCAAATGATAAGGATAATAGAAAATGGGATTGTGTAGCAAAAGAAGGGCAGTATCGATTGACCCTCCGAGAAACGACAAGCCCCGCGGTCGGAGGACTACGCAATTCAAACAATGAGCTGTAAGTGAAACTCAAAGACGAAATTTTGCAAGGCAAAGGTAGAAAGTGAGCTGTTCTTATATGACGGAACTGTCCCCACACACGTGATGTTACGATGAGTATGTACCCTGAGCCAAGGGATGAACTGCAGCGATAAACTGGCTAGTCAGTTTGATGTTAATCTCCTAGAATGCCTCTCACAATGATCCCGAAAGCCAATGGCAATTCACGATTCGGTAGCGTACAGTATCAAGGCTGATAATGAAACCATGGAAACCTAAAGTTTTACATCTATCACAGCGATATCTGTCGCACGGTTGGCTAGTGTAACCAAGTTGGTGTAAGTGCGACGCTTCGGCATCTTTCCCTGTTACAGGCACCATGCTGATGTTTAGGATCTGGGCGAAGGTGACAAAAATAGAACAAGCCGGGGACCAGTTAACTTACCTTCGGGCCGGCCACTGACTTTACCCGGCGAACCAAAATGAAGGTTGAATGAGGCGAGTTCAGTTGTGGCTTACTCGACACAATGTACGAACATGAGACGAAGAGAAATTTTACATGTTATATGTTGCAAGGATTGGGAAATTAAAATGCTTAGACTTCTTCTCAAAGATTGGAAGATTAGTTAAATGAGTTGGTTGGACAGCCGTGCTTGAGTTTGCTTAATTATCTGGGAGAACGAATGACAAACTGAAGATGGTGCCAGGATCTTTGTTCATGTTGGGAGACTCTGATCCTTGAACGCCTTCCTGTTGGTAGGTAGGTGTACATAGGCTGCATTGGAGTGACACTGTCGCTCGGAGCCAAAGCCTATCGCTCCATACAGGTAAAGAATTGTGACAAATGGCAGTATATACCACC
Organism: Fusarium sp. NRRL 66335; assembly: GCA_004367055.1. Taxonomy (NCBI): domain Eukaryota; kingdom Fungi; phylum Ascomycota; class Sordariomycetes; order Hypocreales; family Nectriaceae; genus Fusarium; species Fusarium sp. NRRL 66335. The sequence continues at coordinate 152,477 of QHHG01000239.1, forward strand.
CACAGACTGTGCCATCCTTCAATGAACGATTCACTGGGGAACTCTAAGAAGTGATTGGTAGTCCTTCGAGCAGGTCGTCCGCCTTATTTGTCGATCCCCCACCGAGATGTACAAAGTACGCGCCAAGTGCTGACTCGATATCTGATAAGTTATTTGAGGTAACGATTTCCTTTCACTAATTCAGTAACTCACAGGGAGACATTAAATGAAATGACATGTCTGTTCACGTGCGTCGGGGCTCATGCGAGGAATACTATGATATTTAATAGCTATCGGCTCTCAGCTTTTCATCCCATTCATCCCATTTGTCTCTTCAAAATTAAACTCATCAAATTTCTATCGTCGCCTCATCGGTCCCCAAAGCTTTATAAGTAGCACAGAAATTCCATAAGGCCGCATCAGTTCGCCCTGCTTGATCAGGCTCTTGTACTTTCACGACGCACAACTTTAGCAAACGCGCTTCCTTTCAACCGGTGAATCGATACACGATACTCCAAGCCAATAGACCATTATTACTAGACTGAAAGGTCTGGTCTAAGGGTCGATGATGTTTGTGAATTACCAGATGGGAGGTCATGGGAACAGCACTTGTGCAGCGCTTTGGAATTCCATGGAAGCCTTTTGCCCAATATCTTTCACCGCTTAAGAAAGGGCTGATCGATGAGTCCCTACATCGAATCATAGAGCACCTACAATCGTGGCTCAGACAGAAAATGGGCCTCATTTGCTGCAAGGCAAACGATTGCCTTCTTGTAAATTCGTGCCATAGGCGAACACCACACACCCGGATTTTGGCATGTGTCAGAATGTAGATGGCCTCAAACCGTGAAGTTGGTTACCATGGTACTGGATATGCGGCGATAAATTCTTGAGCAACACCCATTTACCATGTTAGTATTGTGTTCCCTCTTGTCTCTTCTTTCTTTACAAGAACAGTACGAATCATTATCCATATCAGTAGTCTGGCTTTTAGCAATCTGTACCATCCGAACTTCTATCTTGAAGGTGCAAGTATGGTTTCGCACTTTCCAAAACCCCCATTTCTGTCATTCGTGACTTGATAGCGCTCCGTCTGCTCAATGGACATGTGCCGAGCGCGGAGGCCTCGATCACATCGCACAGCCAAGTCACCCGCCTTACGATACTAACATGCCTAATAGGGAAAGGACCAACTACTACACTTGTCGGTGAGGCTATGCGCACTGGATTGCGCAACATCTAAGAGCATGAATGAACGCAATGAAGATGGACAGCAGACTGTTGCACAGTTCAGTCCAGAACACCTATTATCAGAGAATGACCCTTACCTCTCCGGAGAAGATTCTGACGATGACGATCCTGTCGAATTGTTCATGGCGAAAGTTGGTAACAGACGCAGACCAGCCTGTCAGATCGAGTCTGTCAAGACTTTCTGCCACTCAGGTACACTGCAGGAACTCATATCGAATAGTTCAAGGCTTCCATCCAACAAAATATGCTTGGTCGATGACATGTCCAATGATGGTCCAAAGTCATTAAGGCTTGGGACTTATAAGCCACTAACGAGTTGGGAAATGTACCACAAATTAAAGAAGAAGAAGGTAAGTATCTGCACCTGTTTACCACAGGCTTATTAATAATTATGATAATAGCGGTTTCACTTCCCACTACCCACAGGGATCCCTGCTGAGGTCAATATAGATCGCAGATTAATGTAAGAACCTTTTTAAAACATGTTAAGAAAGCCGCCAACGAGATGAAGCTTCTCAGCCAATCCAGATAGTTACGCTCTAGCAGGCATCATGGCAACAGCCTCAGAAAGCCAGGCCGTTCCTCTAGCCGATTTCCTATACTACTATTCATCTTTTTGCTCACACATACGATTTGCGAACAAGGTAAGTACTCCTCACAATGGAACTAATTATACTCATACAAACCAGTGCCGCGCAGCCTCCACGGGGATACTTCAACTTTGCTCAGCAGTTCCACCTGCCATTCTATTCATGGAGATGCACTCAAGAAGAGCTAAGAGACACTCGACGCAAGGTAGACGGAAGTCCACTCAGGGAAGTCTGCAGCATGCATTTCATTCGCGGGAAGCTATCCGAACCAGTTCGTGAAGTGGATTACCTTTGTGAGGGGCAGCTTTCAGTCCTCATTGCCGCTATCGATCGACGGATTTGGACAGGGTATTGCTTTGTGGATACATACTACCAGCCTAAAAGTGAAAGACAGACCATTGAGGATTATTGTAAGGATAGCACGGACCCTGATGATTTGCAAACGGACCCTTTTATCAATGGCGAGTGCGATGCCGATAACCCTATCGTGGATGCCGTGGAGTATTTCATGACTGCTTTGGACTCTCAGCTAGGAGTCTTTCTAAACGAGTGGACAAATACCGTATTTCAAATTCGCAAGAGGGTCCAAGACTATGTATTCATCAACTTAAGTCAGTCTCAACCGAACTTTACTAATTCCTTCTACTCACAGATCGCCAAGTTTCCATATTCCTCCCAGAAACCACATTCGACACTATCCAAGGAAACCCAGGAGTCTACAGTTTGGCTTCGGTTGACTAGAAGTCAACTCACTAAGCTGATAATATCTCTGGAGAGTACCATCCACTGCTGGGATAATCACCCAGCCAAAGAAAAGTCTCCAACGCCATACGAAGAGCGGTGTCTTGAGTCCATTCAGGAGGCGATCTCAGATCTCAAGGGCCGTCTGTTTGAGCTTCAGAACGTGTTGAGGCAGTGCGATGAACATGAACGCGCTGTAGGTATACCCCTTGAAGGAAGGATAGAAGACCAATACTTATGCTTGTCTGCAGTTGAATCTAGACAACATTGATGCACAGAAACAAGTTTCCGATCTCCAAACGACATCGGCCATAAGCAACCAAACAGCGACCAATTTTCTGCTTCACGTAAGACGTGGTTTCTGTCTATACCAAGGTGTACATTGCTAATCATTGCACTCCTAATAGATCATCTCGCCTATCACGGTGGCAGCAGCTATGCTGTCCATGCAGGAGAAAGCCATACCCACCATTCTGGGGCCTAATAAGCTATCATTCTTCGTGCTGGCACCGATTCTCATCATATTTGCGGCAGCGGTGGCCAGAGTAATACAGTCCTGGGACAGGATACTACCAGCACTTGGTCAGTGGTTGAAACGACATGAGGTGGAGCGACGTCGTACTATAGATATTGAGCTTGCAGACTTTTAGGGTTTGAGATCCAATGCTCCATTTTATTTTCATGTTCCTGTGGTCTTGAAAAGCCTTCATCCACTCTGTTACAAAGCTATTGGCCCACCCATGGATTGCCTAACTTTGTCTCATTATACTTCCTCTACCAAAGCATCTATCCCGTCCAAAGTCTATCCAAAGAGAACCTGTTCCTCTAGCTTGTATTTAGACAAAAAGACCCATTTAGTATATATTGCAGGAATGTGTTCTAGTTCCTTGAGCTCTTGCAACATCGATTATCAGCCTCTCTTAAAGATATACTTACGTTCAAGTACTTAGCATATAGCATGGTAGCTATTCTATAGAGAGGTTAAGTCAGTATTTTACTCTAATAGTGATGTTCAAGTTAAAGGTGACAATCCAGGTAGTGAAGATAAATATTGAGTGACATAGAATTACGCTTGGTTACTAAGATTATATAGAAATTATCTACCATCCCGGGAGGGCGCCGTTTCTGGACATGTGTAGGTAATAGATTAAACCTATTAAGCTAAATCAAAGTACCTAACATAACTAGAAATACCCTAATACGCTGTACTTACTTTTAACATCCTAATGATAGACTCAATTTATCATCCAACCATGTTTAAAAGCCCTTTTCTCTCGCGACGGTAGTTAGTAAGATTAGGAAGTTGGACTACGGTACGTTAATCCTGTTGGCGCTTTACTCTAATATAACATGAATTCAGAGCGCACACGCAGCGCATACGGAGTGCATAAGGAGGATAAACGAATTACATACTCTATTACACGAGACATATTAATTGAGATATCAAGCGTAAGTACTCTAGCAGAACTTTTTGAACCCTAACCAATCAACTACCTCGCCCTTATAGAAAGAAACCCATCTGACAGGGAACAAAAACGCCTCCGTACCCATAGGACGTTACTCCCTTCCTACGTCACAGCTCTAGCCTACTGGGGACCCCAAACTCGACTCTCTCCTGAAGGGTTCCATACTGAGCCCTTCTATTCATATCCTCACTCCCTGACTGTCTTCTTCTCAACGCGGCAGTAGGGGCACCTCGGCTGCCCACAGCCAGGACAGTTCGTAACGGTAGCTCTCATCCCACCCGCCAGGCAACAGCAACAGGTCCAAATCCACACCTGTTTCTTTTTCTTGAGGGCCTAGTTTGGTATTAGTATTATGATTCAAATTTGCGGTCTTCGCATAAAAGCTTACTCGGTCGTGAGATGGCATACTGAATGGAAATTAACGGTAGATCTCTCAAACTCTCGAAGTGATTGGCGGCTTTATAAAGAGTCTATGTGTGTAAGGTATTCGGCGAAAGGATGACAAATTGTGATAGAAAAATGTTAGAACAAGTTCAAATACATCTGAGTGAAAATGTGCTGCATTGCTTCTTTATAGAAACTCGGGAAAAGGAATGACACCAATATGGCAGGGGGGTTGGCATGAAGTATCACCCACCCGCATGATACGCGGTGAGCGGTCTGGTAGCGGACGGCCGGCAAATTTTTAGCTATCAATCACTCACGCCAATCTGCGCCTTCCCAGCAAAGCACTCAACAAATTTCTAACTCAAAATGCTTCAAATGTAGTAGGTTGAGGTACGTGCATGTGCTGCATTGTTACACGGAGGAAATGGAATGTGAGTTGAGTTTGCAAGTGAAATGGCTCTTTATACAACGTACGGAAACTAGAACGTTGGGTAGCTGGAACGTACGGTAGCTAGAACGTGTTAACTTTAGAAGTAAAATGGCTCCTTGTGCTACATTGTTACACAACGGGGCGCTTCAAACGTGTCCGTGCCTTTCGAACGTGTCCGGCCCTTCGAACGTGTCCGTGCCCTTCCGGCGTGTCGGGACCCTTCCGGCGTGTCGGGACCCTTCCGGCGTGTCGGGGCCCTTCGAACGTAAGTTGACTTTGCAACTGAAATGGCTCCTTATGTTACATTGTTCCACAGAGATAAGGACAGGGCAGGAGAGTTCATAAGCAAACGGCAGGGCAAGGGACTTTGCATATAAAGGGCGTTCATGTAATTAAAAGTGCTATTTTATTAATTACGCATTGCCGGATATGTTAGTAACAGATGTATTACTAGCAGACTTTAAGCAATATACAAACGGCAGAGTAAGGAACTTAAAAAGTCAAATAAAAGCTCATTATACTGTAGCATTATATAAGTTTTAATCGATTTCAATAAGAACCTTTTCAACACCTTCACACGCAGCTTACTGCGTGGTGGGATATGGGTTTGCTTGATGGTTGTACCAGCTTTGCCAGACGACCGCGATTTAGTAATGTGACGTAATACAAGCCGCGTTAGTGGTAGCAAAATGACATCACAAGATGGAGCAATCGATCCATTGAGTCGCCATAAGATGTAAGGCCCTTGCTTCGACAACGGCCGTCGTGTCTTCGTGGAACCCTTTTTTCTCAATGTCTGTAAGGATCAGATGGCTTCCTCCGACCGGGAGGCCTCGGACGAGGCTTCGGAGATCTTGTGAGACCTGCTTAAACGAAGGGCAACATCATCCGTTGATACTGCCCCAGAAAGAAAGTCACAAGGCCGCACATTCCTGTGGAACTTTAATAGTCCGAAATACTCATCCGTGCGTAGGATGTGGACTGAAGTAACTATGCCTTAGGGCATGGATAACATCTCATGGAATATGACGGGTATCGTGGTTTGAAAGGAAGGCTTAAACTGCTTTTGTAGGTTGGAATTAGACCTTTCTGTTTCCCTTGCGATGAGATCACTGACGTTAGCTACGCCATTGCCTTTATTCAAAGAGAAAAGGCTTGTTTTTATCAAGTCAACAAAACATTACACCACCGAAACTCACTTACATGGCTCCTGCTTCTGTTTTCCTTGACGATAGCTTCACCGGACGAAGGACGGTTTGAGTGGAGTATCGCTGACCAGTGAACGATTTTAACATCATTACATAGCCTGCACTAGGACCTGGGCGGATTCTCCCCGACGCCCTAAGTGTGATCTAAAGAACCCGCGTGCGTCCGTAGTCCTTGCATTCATGTAAACTACACATCTGCTGTCCACCCTAATGATACAATTGCTTCCCTCTCATCCGAGCAGCCTCTCAATACCTCTGGTAACACGTGCTCTACGATCACATTCCCGGGGCGAAACAAAACTCTGTTGGTTCAGAGTGAATCTTGCTTGATCAAGCATGGTCGTCTTTATTATAAGACCGGAAGACTAAGTAATGGGAACTGCCATGCCAATCTTTAAGGGAGCCCGATGCCTCCCATCATTCCTTTATCCATTCAATCTCATAAGTTCATTGCAGAGGCAATTGTGTTGATTTGAACTGTACAACTTGATAACTGACCTTCAAAAAACTCAAATAGAGTCATTGCAGAGGCGAGTCCTGAACCAGCCTCCAGAGCAACGTTTCGATCCTCCATCGCCCTAGCCATGATACTTGTGTTGACTTGTCCAGAATCTCTCAAGTGCAACGCAGCTGAGTTGTGGCCGTAGAGAATAGCCCAATAGATGGGAGTCTTGCCGCTGTGATCCCGGGCATCGGGGTCGACGCTATCTGTCGCCAGGAGTCGGACGATAACTTAACAGCTTCCCTCCATGGCGGCAAAGAAGATGGGTGTCCGGCCCTGCAAGTCGCGTTCGTTTGGATCGACACCCTCGTGCAGAAGGAGCCAGTCGACAAGCTCTGAGTTCTTGCCCTTGCAGGCGTAATGTAGAGCGGTACGGCCCCTCTTGTCACGTTCGGTGATGCTGACTTTGCCCGTATGGATAATGGCCATCGCGATATCATCTTGTTCGAAACTGGCAGCCCTGCTCAAGTAGGTAAGGGCTCCCTGGTCCGCCAAGGGAACGCCTGTCATTCCATATTAGCATATGGACTCAATATTGAGACGGTCGCAGGTGGGTAACAGAAGAATTGACCCCTAAGGCCTAGGCTGCTATAACAAAGTAGCCTAAATGCCTATCTAAACTGGCATAAAGTAACCAAATTATTTCGTCTCTTATGCTTTTGGGGGCTAATTCTTCCGACACCGTGGGTCTCGGGGATATCGTACGAGTCCAGTCGAATACTGAAAGGGGAAGATCGATCAGTGCTTGGGCGATGTGGTAGCGGCCCAGCATAATTGCGCTGTTTAGGCAGTCATGTCCAAGCATGGTGCTAGCTAGCTGGCTTCGATATTCGGGCTGTTTCAAGAGTTGGGTGAAAAGAGCTGTGTTTCCGTCACTGACAGCTGTCTCCAGAGGGTGGAAGAGAAAATCCGTAGTGATGTGTTGGTGTGATATGAATTGGGAGACTGGGTTCATGGATGGAGAAGGGAAGATGAGAGAAGGATCCTTGCCTTGGACCCCCATGATCTTTAAATACTTGAAAATCTGCATTGACTGTGAATTAGTACCGTCTTTGCAATTTGCATTTTCTTACGAAAACCTTTGCACTCATCTGTTTGTTTGTGGGGTGCTTGGTTCTCGCTCCCATTGTGCTTTTCCATAGCAAATATGGAATTCAACAATTGTCAGTTGTTGGCGCCTACAGAGCGGCAACTTCTGAATTGTTTGCCATCTGGCAGACTGTTAATGCCGCTTGCACAATAGTTACTGTCACCAACCTGAGCGATCTAACAAAGGGCAAATGTGAATCAGGTCTAGAGTTAATGGCAATGGGTACTAATGCCGAAGAAGCGAATCGAAGTACAACTACTGAATCCGAGCCAAAGAGAGAGTGACAGAATCTGTGCCGGAAATTGGTACGATCCAACCTCCTCGACCTTCCTTCACTCCCTTAGCCTTGACAATCCACTTCTCAGAACTCGTCGACTCAACCCACACGACGGCCTGAGCTGCCGTCGGAGCATCTTTCATCTGGAACAAAGTGATCTCAACTCTTCCTTCGGCTGGTTCGAAGGTGGACTCGGTGATCACTCCCACATCAACAGTTACCAAGACCTTCAAAGGCCCGATAAACACTCTCTTCCTCACAGCATCCTTCGGCTTCACCGTATACATACTCCCATCCTTGGACAAGATCCCTCCGTACGCAGCCATACCAAGGTCCTCGTCATCAGCGACATAAGTACCTGAGTTAAGGACAGTACCGATTAAACCACCACCATAATCACCCGTGATACCATCCCACTTGAGCGTGTCGGGAAACGAGTGGAACGCGGCGCTGGGAAAACCATCTTGTTTGATGTTTGTCATTGGTGCGAAAGACCCAGCGTAGCCAGTTCGGAGGAGATATGTGTCGGATGGATTATTGCGGAATGCCGAGAGGAGGACTTGGGAATTGAGACCGGAGCCATAGTGATGGATCTGCCGCTCGATTCGCTTGAGCTTGCCTCCATATCTTCGTACTGTTAGTCTGCGATGATGTTTATAGCTTGGGAAGACTCACATAAAATCCCAGTATCGACGAGCATTCCCGTTCCAGCCCCAGTGAGGTACATTGGGCACGTACCCCAACACACTATCGATCGTCTTCTGTACAGAATCTTCAAAGCCAAAGTATCTAGAAGGTCAGTCAAGCCCCATTGCGTCGTCAGTTTACTTACTTGGTCCAATAGTAGACACCTTCTTGGCCCGTCGAGTCCCAAGCCATCTCACTCCCAAACGGAATCTCTTGCGAATGCCAAAGTTCAGCGCGCTCTTTCATAGCACTCTCCACAGCATCGGCAGCGGTATCGTTACCCTCGCGCTTCAAATCAGCCAGCACCTCACCGAACACAGTTTCGCCCATCAATCCGACATCCCGATATGCCACGTCCTTTTGTGTCATCCGAAGGATGGTCTTCTGAGCTTGGTCCAAGTACCATGACCACGACTTGGAAGTCAGCTCCGGATATGCTCGAGCAATGCGGTACATAGACCAATACGCAACCGTGACGTGAACATAGTTATAAGCTCGTTCAAAGCTCGCAGCTGACTTCTTATCCCAAGAAGTCCAGGTGGTCCAGTCGATATCCTTACTGTACGAGTACTCCACCTCATCTGGCTCGTAGTAGAACAGCGACTTTCGCACACCATAGTCTTGGGCTTGGAGGCTTCCCCAAATAGTCTCCATAATCATGTCGTCAAGCTTCGCAACCTCTTCAGCGTTTGGTTGCAAGACTTGTTTGAGAAACGCGGCGACATAAGCACCAGTACCACCCTCATCACTTAGTCCTGCAATCCAAACTCTTGGGTCTTGCTCGACGATAGCGCCCTTTTCGTAATCATAGGTCATGACGGAGGGAGATCGCTTGAAGGGGTCTGATGAGTCGTTGAACCAAGCTTTGGTGGTCAGGAAGTTTCCAAGGTCATCAAGCATTTCGGTCGATGTCTTAGTGACGTAGTAGTGCACAGTCTGCGTCGTTTCGCCTTCATAGGTGATTGATACGCGGACACGACCCCAGGCGGAGGAAGATGGGGTAAGCGTATACTTTCCATCGCTATCTTTCTTCACTTCGAAAGCACCTTGAGGTGCGACTTCGATGGATTTGACTTTGCTGTTGCTCTTGAGAATAAGTTGCGCAGGAAGGTCTCGTGGAATAATGTATCCCGGAACCCCAACCGCGACAGGAGTCCCAGTCTTGCCGATAGCTTTGTCAAAGTCTCGAACAGACTCAGCCAAGGTAAAGCGAACACCAAATTCCAGTGACTTGTCAGGCTTGAGCACCTTGGAGCTCGGTTCATTCCAAGGTTCGACGTCTTTCCACTCTTTCTCCGCCCAAGCCTTGGTCAGCACCTGCCACTCATACAGTCCTTCAAAGGTCTGACTTCCATAGCCCGTTGACTCCAACCAAGGCTCTTCTAGATTTCGGTATGCCTCCAGCGGTGTCTTCGTTCCATTCAAAGGTGCGACGACCAGACCTTTTCCGGTACCCTTGACAGGTGCTACTCTGATATGGCCGGCGTCTTGGCCTATGTAGGGATCTGAGAGGGAGCAATGCGCTGCCATATCCTCGGCGGTCCTGTTGGTGAAGATGCTGTTGAACTCGGCTGGGAAGCCAAGACTGCCAATTTCGATCGTGTTCTTTCCTTCGTTGGTGATGGTGAAGCGAATGCCTAGGTCTCCTTCCACGTTGAGCCATTCGCGCGTGATGTTGAGAGGACTATCCGGAAGTGTTGCCGCAATATTTGCACCCGCAAGCGTACCAGTTGTAACAATCTTGACGGGCTTGCGACTTTTCGCAGAATCGCCGCTCTTCCACGTCGTATCGCCCTCTTCGCGATAGCGATACGTGATGTCTCCCCAATGGTACTGCCCATTCTGCGCGCGAACGTCAATTCGGTCAAATGGGAGGAAGTCAAATGAATCGTCCACTGAAGTTAGTGACGCAAGGACTTGAGCATCGCGAACGATGCGAGCATTGAAATTATCGGTCTTTATGTCGATGTAGCCATTTTTCAGGCCAAGATCATCTCTCTGCGCTTGTACGATTGCAACACCGAAGGCGAGAAGTCTGCATGATCGCTTGAAGAAGGCCATGATGATTTCAGCTTTGCATGTCGCAAACAGGCAGTCGAACTGGGGCCAATGCTGACTTATACAGCCATCCGTGGGACAAAAGTACTGGGCATCGGGGTAAAGACAAAAGTGGTTGTACTCGTATTTGACATCGTCACTGACGAACATGGCAGCATTTTGGGTTGATCAATTGAGCCGTGTTGCGTGATTGGTACGCATGGAAGATATGCATCACTACGCCAAGATCACCACAACTAGGTCTCATAGTAGCATTGAGCTAATAAACTGGTCTTTCGACCTTCCTTATAGAAAGCTGGGAGTACAAAATCCTGCTTGACGATGCTCACCCGATATTCCGACAAGCACCACCTGCATGCAAATCGGCGCGGAAGGGGAAACGGGGAGGGGAAAAAAGTAAAAGGAATAAAAGACTTTGCAACAACACGCACACGGTAAATAAGCTCTCCTGTCAATTGTTACACGGGCGGACGGATCGTAGGGATAAACGGCAAAAAAGAAACATGCGGTTTATGTGGATCGAACACATGACCTTCAGATATCGGTAGATGATTGAAGTTTGACTTCAGTCTGACGCTCTCCCAACTGAGCTAAACCCGCTTGTTGAAAACCCTGATGTATTTTAGCTACATGTACTGCAGTCGTCAGCTCCACCAAATTCCTCTCGTCAGTCCTCTCGTCATTCCTCTCGTCAGTCCTCTCGTCCCTATCAATGTCCACCATTCTAAAAAGCTTTTAGCATCTTCACAAGCACACAGGCCATTTCAATTGCAGCTTAGTGAAATAATTATGTTGCTATTCACTACAAATGACTGCCATGTAATTTTCTCCAATCTACAGATTGAGCGGAAAGCTCTTCTCTTTCGTACCACCATGTCTCTTCTCAATTTCTTCCAAACTGTATCCCTTCGTCTCACCCATGAACAAAATCACCATAACAGTAGTCGCCAAGCTGCATCCAGCAAACAAATAGTACGCGCCAAATGACGACTTATCCAACAACATCGGTGTCACCAAAGCTACGATATAATTGGCAGTCTGTTCAAAGGGAATGTCAGTGAGTCGCTTCATGTAAACATTGTCGGTGCTTGACTTACCCAGTTTGAACTTTGCGCAAGACTAGAAGCACTACTCCTCGTGCGTCTAGGCATACTCTCAACAACCCAAGTCCTAAACCCGATCGCCCAGGTAAAACTAAAGGCGATGGCAAACAAATAGATGCAAACAATGACTACCCATCTACCAGGCCCATACTCAGGATGAACCTGGCCCGCAGCGTAAAGCGACCCCATGATCACCATCAAACCAACAATCAGCACGCCTCCAAGAATACTCTGCATGCGCCGCCCCCAGCGATCAGCAAAGATTGTCGCGGGAAGTGTAGCTGCAAGAATAACGACGGCGGAGACACCAGATGCTAGGAAGGATGCTTTTTCGCCGCTGAGTCCAGCTTGGGTGAAGAGAATGGGAGCGTAATAGAGAACACCGTCTATACCGCTGAATTGCTGCATGCCCATCAGGAAGCAAGCAAAAGCTGTGCGATTGCGATAAGGTGCGGAGAAGGCACAACGGAAATCCTTGAAGGTGTGCTGGATATCCTGCCAGAGCGTCGTTTCGCCGTCTAGAGGAGTATCCCCGTTTTGAGCGAGAAGCTCTTTTTCTTCGACTTCATCAATGCCGAGTTGTTTGCACACAACTCTTGCTTCATCGATTCGTCCCTTGGAGAGAAGCCAACGTGGAGAAGGGGGTACGATGAAAGCCACCATTGATAACAAGACTCCGAGGAATGCGACGATTGCAAGTGGTAAACGCCACGTAACAGACGAATCGCCCAGTCTTGAAGTTCCATAGCAAGTGAAGTATCCAGTGACGATACCAGTAGTGATAAGAAATTGGGGTAGCGCCGTCATGATGCCTCTCACTCTCGAAGGCGACATCTCCGAAACTTGCACATAAACATTACTCAGGAACAGACCCTCGCCCATACCTTTAATAAGACGTCCAAAGATGAAGACACCAAGATACGGCGCACCACACTCAATAGCCGCGCCGATACCGAAAATGACAGAGCCAATGGCGATGAGTCTAACATGCCCAAAGCGATGCGCAAGGGCTCCAGCGACAAGTGCTGTCAGAGCTCCGGGTATGAGGATAGTTGAGACAATAACTCCGTGAATGGTAGCTGAAAAATCGCCAAAGGTGTGTTTGAAAGAGGACATGGTAGTTATAGGACCGATACTTCCTGTATCCATTCTATCACGAATTAACATCAATTATTCATCACCAAGACATGAGAACATACCCGAAAAGGAACGCAACACAGGAAGTCGCGACGCCAGCGGTCGCATACAGAGGGATTTTCACCATTACGATTACAGTGAATATGATACTACTACGAACCTCCTCTTCGAAACCGCTGCTACTTAGTACTTATATACCTACCTACTCATGTGTTTTAAGCTTATCTTTTGCAGTCGGTGTGATCAGACTTTTATTGTGGAACTACGGAGTATTGAGGTTCGGTCTACCTGTTAGGTCGCCGATGGAGACGATGGGTCTTGCGGAGTTTCCACTTTGGAAATAAGGTGCGGTTTTCTGGGGCTATTATTAGGAAAATTTGAGTTGGCTTCGGCTTGGATGCCTTCGGAGTGAAATCTCGGGTCCGATTTCTCGGAGTCTGAGAGATACTCTCGGGATGGCTACCGGTTCTGGATACGAGTGCTCAGTGATGAATTGACACATCAGACACATCAGACACATGGCCCATGACATCTTGGACTTGGTAGAATTGCGCCATTCTTGTGTAAATTGGAAAATATGCCGAGTGGCTTATTATGATGGCTTGCTCGTTACCAATTCCCAGTAATTCAACCTTCTCAATCTAATACGGGCCATCATCCCGAGCCAGAAGGACCCCCAAGATGACAATTCCTAAAACACGATAACCAATCCTTATTATCCGCCAACGTCTGATCCCACCCATCGTGGGTATCATAAACAATCCTCCTCGCCTCCGTCTGAAACATCTCATCCGTCGGCATAATGCCTACACTGATCTGCTGCTGCGCATACTTTCCTAAGTGATATGCCAGGAATTCCGGGAAAGATAACGAGTTGACGTCCTTTGCTGTAGACTCCGTTTGTTGAGGTGGCAACTCCTCAAAGACTCGCTTCGCTACCTCGGCTTCATCCCTCGCATTCTTGACAATCTGTAATAAATGATCCTTCGAACTGGGATCCGTAGCGGAGAAGGGTACAGGCGCTCGTTCTTCTGCTGCAATCATATATGGCGCTAGTGCATTCGTAACTCTTGCTTTGACGTGTGGTTCGAAATCGTGCTCGCCTTTCCAATCCTCCATCGTATCGCCTTTCCGAAAATGCTTCGCTAGATGTTCCACGCGTTCTTGCCAAGTTTCCATTCGAATACTACAAATCCCACAGCGAGATTTTATAGCCGGTCCTTCGACTTTCCAGGTATCGATAGCAGGTAAGGTCTTGATGTGGTGGACCAGTCGTAGATGTTGAACAAGGTGATCTTTTCTGCGGAAGATGTGCGGTTTCTCATCGTTTTGGCAGCCGGCGTGATTATGCGTTTCGAGGTGTTCTGCGCTGGGATCAAGTTGACTGCAATAAGCACAATGACTCCGTCCAGTATCCGGCGACACAACCGTTCCTCCAAAAGGCGTACATCGCCATCCTTGTAGATCCAAATGAAGCGACTTCTCATGCCGTGCCCAATCATACTTGCTCTTAAAACTATCGCAACAAAACGTACACGGAAAGCGCCTCTTCTCTGTTATCTTGCTCTTCGCAGAACCCCGCTTCGACTTAGAAACTCGTCCTGTTCTCCGTCGCGCAGGCGATCCCACAGAGACATCAGAAACACTCGTCGCACTACCTATTGACCCCGCGCGACTTCCAACACGACTTTTTCCCAAACTTCCAGCAGAAGAGCGTTTTCGTAGTGTTGTTTTTGAGAGGGCGTCGGCTATAGCGGATAAAGAGGCTGGCTCGGCTTCAGGTGGCGAATCCTGCCATCTCTGCATGGGATCTTGTGTTCTATCGCGCTGGAGACTTGTATGGGGTATTGAAATCGGTTGGCTTGCTGGAGTGCGGAAGTATGTGCTTCGTTTGCGCGGGAGGGTGGGATGTTGGGGTTCGAGCGGTGGAAGACCTGCGAAGCTGGTGTTCAAGGCTGGCGGGCTGACGCGCTCGTCGGCTGTGGCTAGTGGTGAGATGTCGCGACTCGTATCTGTTTGCATCGAGGGTGGTGTTTGCCATTGTTGAAGATCCAGCGCTGGGTCGAGCCAGAATTCGTTGTGGAGGTTTGGTGGGAGGTCAAGATTGAAGTCGTCGGTGAAGAAACTCTGTTCCACCGGGAAGGGATTGTTTTGTATCGGAAACGGGTATCCTTCCGCCAAAGTATCGAACTGTGGTGTGAATTCATCCTGAGTCTGTTTGTTCACCAGTCCAAGTCTTGCGAAATCGAGTTCCGAGAATGTCAAGACTGCTTACACATTAGCGGGATTCGAATTGTCGCTATGGAAGGGAAGGCTTACTGTCCCCATCGAGGTCATCTCTCGGTGCGTTGGAAGCCATATCGTTCCAATGGCGATGGCGGTGTTGTTGATGATGAGAGGAGTTGCAATTGGCAACTTTTTTTGGCCGGACGCCTTCCAAAGACTCACAACTCCGAGAGTGACGGACTTTCCGGAGTCGGAGTAAGACTAGCAATTCCCCACCTTGGAGTCTAGACTCATGCCGATCAGGGACCCATTTCAGCGGGGTGCAGTTGGCCGATCGAAAGACAATTGATTGCCCGAATCCTTCTTTCTGGGCAATTCTTTGGAGGGGAATTATAAGTTGTGTTTCACCGCTCATGTGTCTGTTCTCCCTTGCGTGAAGCTCTTATTTGACTCATCATACTGCGAGGATGAGTCTTATAAGGGAGGGGCTGCGAAGTATCGGCAGGTAGCACAACGCGATGTCATTCATGATGACAAATACGATTCTATGTCATGATAAGGGCGTATGGATTGGAGACTCATGACAGCAGAGCTGTGGTGACAGCTTAATCGATGCATTGTGCTGGGCGTAGGTACACTGGGATCAAACAAGGCACGGAGACGGCATGTCGAGTATCAATGAGCACATGGGCCCCGGTATTTATAATTAAAGCTCATAATTCATTTTGTTATCTGTTTTAACTTCAAGAACTGATTAAGGTGGTCTCATTGCCGTAGGGCGCGGTTTCAATCATGAAGATGGAAAGCTTCCCCGGGCTTGACTCGGTAAGAGTTCCCGGGCTACCAAATCGCAACGTCAGGTTTCAATTAATAAAAGGAACATAGCTTTTCGGTGTTATCTCTAAACCCTGCATAATTCCCCTTGTTTTACAATCGAAATCCTCCGGCTGTATTGGCAGCGGGTGAGTACAGCGATGAAGAGTAAAGAGAGCTAGTGCCGACTGAATGTGGCACTCGCTGTAGGGCGTGAAAATGACCTGGGTCGGGACGAAATCGGAGTAGTTAATTTCCGCTAACTCCAAAGCTTCCATGCAAACAACAATTCTAATCGTATTTGATGATTCATACCAAATTCTGAACGGAGGGCTGATTGCCTAGCAATTTCGCAATGTAAAATCTTTCCAAAACAGGCTTTCAAGATCCCTCCGCCTTATCCTCAGCCTTCTTAACAGCATCAACCTGAACAATCTCATGCTCTAACACACCGTCCTTCCTATCAACCACCAAAGCCGTCAACCTCTTTCCATAAACACATCCAGAATCCAGTCCAAAAGTGTATCTCGCGGCAACTGGATCTTCGGCGCCAACCTGTATTCCAACACGAGCATCATGTCCATAAACAACAATACTCCTGTCCTCAACATCCTGAATAGTGTTCTGCCATCGATTCCAAGCATCGATCCACCAATCCCCTTCACGGCTTTCAAGAGGAAAGCCGATAAGACCATATTTATGTTGTCCGGTAAAACCGTCGCCGTTCTTGATGACGTCTGCCATCTTGGCTAATTGAGTCTTGATTTCTTCATCTGTTGCGTCTTGGAAGGCTGCGTAGCGGCGGACACGACTCTTGGCGCCTTTGATCATGTCTGCTTTGATGGCCTCGGGCGTCTCTGCGTCAGAATCAGGGTAGACCAGACCACGCATGTTCATTACTGCCCATGGATCTTGTTCTTCGAGAGGAATTTGAGGAACAACACCACCGTGTGCAACAATGAGTGTTCCAGCATTCCAAGGTGCTGTGGAAGCTTCCCTTGGTAGCTTGATGCGTAGAATCAACGGTTGTGAAGCGAGCCATTTGACCTGCTCCTCAGAAAGACTAGCCGCGGTTCCAAAGTCGCTTGCCGCCATGTAGGGTTTCAAATCCTCTCTCGACAACGCCTTGAGATCATCTCTCGTCGTAGCAAGAACTGCTTGCTCGCCTTCGCCCCTCTCAGCCTCCGCATTGAATCGGTTCCATCTCTCAATAATCTCCTTATCTTCACCTCTCTTCGCAGCACTGTAAGCTCCAAGAACACGGTCCTCATTATTTCCTCTTATCGCGAGCGCATCAAGATCCATGGCCAGTTGCACGACGCCAGGGCTGTCGGGACCTTTGTTGATCAAGTCGCCGACAAAAATGAGTTGATCGCCATTGTTTTTGTCATAGGAGACTTTTTCGAGTAGGTTTTTGAGTTCGGGAAGATGGCCGTGTACGTCGCCGACTATGATGAGTCTGCCTGTGAGTTTCACATCTTGAACGTGAGTTTCAAGACGGTGCCATGAGGTTGTGGCGGAGATTCGGAGGCCGGAAAGCTGCTCTTGCAGCGTGTCTTGAGTCGCCATCGTAAGTGTATTATTCAGGCGCTCCGATATTGAAAGGAGATATGAATGCAAAAAGTGAGAGAATGTCTTGGTGGCTACTTATTTTTTGGCCGTGGCTACTTAAGTTCTGATGGTGGCACAGAACTCGGTGGCGAGGCCTCATTGATGAGGTGCTGACACAGTCATCGGGCGCAGGCAGCAAAGTGGAAAAATCATCTGCAAGGCAGACTACCCCGGTAGGGCACCAAGAGTACTGATCACGTAATAAAGTCGTCCATCTCAATCAAATCAGCAGAAAGGCGCAGTGGCAGAGTGGTCTAATGCGATAGACTAGAAATCTATTCTCTTCGGAGGCGTCTGTTCGAATCAGGCCTGCGTCGACTGACAATCCAGGACTTTGACCAAGTCTATCTTTTTTCTCTTTGAGCGTCGGGGAGGAACTTCTTTTTGCCATGATAGATAGAATGCGCATGCGCTTCATACACTCGCTTACTGGCTGTACTCTGTCTGCGCTAGCTTCATTCTGGTGAGGCGGCAACAGACCTAGGGTAGACTCAAGATAAAACGAAATTTGATGATAAGGTAGTCAACAATTGGCTGCGACTGGTGAAAGGATAGGGTACCGACTGAATCTAGAGCTCAGCTCAAATAGTATTCTACATGATAGCCCCAGCATAGAGTCGGTTCGCCATCGTAAATCTAGATCAGTCTAGTCCACGTTTATGTATGCCAGTACACGGCCAAACGGCTTCCGAACACACCCTTCGCACCGCTAAGGACGCCTCTGGCCTACCATTTCCGTCATCGTTACCCGTAACCCCAAACTCTAACTTAGGTAGCTAAAACTTTTTTGATCGTTCCTGTAACGTGGCTTGGCATAGGACAGACAAGTACACCGAGAACGTCTCAAGGTTCCGGAAGAACGTGCCGAATGGTGGCCTGCCCGGATTCAAGACACACCATTGCTGTGTTTGCATTCCAATATGGCTTTTGAGCCTTCCAGCCCCTAAAAGAAAATGCCGTTTTCCAATATATTTATCATGGTAGATGTCGATCAGGAATGGCGATCTAATCTCTTCCAACAATGCATTCTGTTGGTGGCGCCAAACAAAAGTGTTATTTTATAGAGTACGCATTGCGGGCATCTTATCACCAGATGTGTCACTAGCAGACCCCGAGTAGTGGCGCCAAACAGCGTATAGACCAGCTGGTGGCGCACTTCCTCAAGCATTCAATTGCGGTGAATAGGTTCGACATGGCGTTAAGAACCTCGAACCGTCTAAATTACTAGATCTGGTGGCTGATAGTTCCAAGCTACCTGGAAGCCTAAGCTGCTGGTCTAGACCGCAGAGCTTCTAGACCTCAGCTAGTTAGCCAACGTTAGGAATAATAAGGTACAATGCCCCCCTGGGAGTTCCATGTTGGCCGGGCTTTTGCACAGATAAACCTCTTTCAGGTGATTGCTACTGGATTACGACAGTAAGTATGCATGGTTAACAAACATGACATTACGTGTGTTGCACAGGTCACCATGTACCATGGCAATCTCAATGATTCGAATCTCATACTGACTGTCTTGACCAGATATTAAGGACAAAGTCAGCTGCAACTACTCATGCTCCGTCCTTATTCTCGCTCGTGGTTCAAGATGACATTTCTTGGGCGGCTCCGAGAGAGTAGACATACCCGCGTCGCGCTGGTAATTTGCGTCCTGTTTTACATCATCGGCCTTCTCTTTTATACATATCAATTCCCAGCATTTACAAACATCCAACGACCCATATCTTCGCCGACACGATCATCGCTCGTCAAGCCTGATAATATCACAGTCAGCGGCCTCGTCTTCTACGGCCGACAAAGTCGAGTCGAGATCATGAAGTGCTACATCGAGCGCAACATGGTAGACAACGGAGGATGGCTTGATGAAGTCCTTTGGGTTGTCAACACTGAGCAGACCGATGACTTGCGATATCTCGAAGAGATATTAGCTTCAAATCCACGATATAAGAAAGTCCATCCTCAAGAGATTACTTCGACGTATACATATAAGCATATCTGGAAATTGGTGGAGAGGGGGAAGTACTACGTCAAGATTGATGATGATGTGGTACGTTCAGAGTCAAATGCCTTGCTTCGCTAAGTGCTAATCACTGGTCTCAGACTTGGATCGACGACAACGCTATTCCTAACCTCGTCACACGGAAGATCGAAAACCCGAATGACTTTGTGGTCTCGGGTAACATCATCAACAACCCTCCCCTGGGCTTCTTCCATATGCGAATGGGCGCTGTGCATCCATACTTCCCCGAGCGCTTCCAATCACTCAATGCCAACCTTTCCAGCAGACCGGACTATTGGAGGCCTTCTCAACATCCGTCTTGGGATGGACCAACGAAGTTCGAGTGGGATATCAAGAGCGATCCTCCCTCCTGGGCCAACCACAGTTGGCTTAGAGTGCCCGATGACACTGCACTGTATCAAACACCCGCTGCTAAACTCAAGTATGAAGTCTGGGGCGATAGCTACGAGAACTGGGCCATAGCCTCGCAAATGCACATGTCCCTATTCGAAAACATCGAAAAGAACCAACTGGACTTATACAAATTCTCCAAATCCTGGATCATGTACGAAGACCGTATCAGGATAAACTTCATGTGCTTCTACAGCGACGACGTCCTCAACACAGACCCAGAGAACTGGCCCAACGACAGAGGCGATGAAGACATGCTCGTACTCGACCTCCCCAAGAAACTCCGTCGTCGTAAGTAGCCCCTGGAACAGAAACCGTTTTCATGACTAACATGTTATGCAGCTGTCGTGATTCAAGGAGACGCATTAGCCGCGCATTATCAATACATGGATCAGGGCAAGCTGGAGACCACAGATATCTTACCGAGATATCGTTCCTTGGCTGCAGACAGGTACTGTTTAGGCAGTAAGGCTTTTCGGCCCGCTGGACAGGAAATGAAACGAGGATCGCCTCAAAATGCTTGATGTTTTTACTCAATAATTATTTATTAAATATGGAGTTTTGTTTGATACCTCGTGATGGCAGGTGGGTATGTTGTTTTCTCCCATAAGGCTTAGAGAGCCAAAACAAATTAGCCTAAGTGCCGGTCTGGGCTGGCATAAGGTGGTCAGGTTATTTCGTCTATTAGGCTCTTGACGACAAATTCTTCCGACACCCTGATAGCCGGTAATAAAGCCCACGCGGCACGTTTGATGCGTGGAAACCATTTGTCCACTTACGATACAACCTCTGTGGTAATTCCCATGCAATTATTACCATCGTGCGCTCCTGAGCTTCCTAGTGGTCTTTTCGGCTCGCTTACACTGGCGAGAAAAAAACTAATGCACCGGGTATTCGGGAACCAAGACGCTTATGCCTGAGCGTAAAGCGGCTGAAGAAAAAAAGGGGAACGGTCGATCACTAACTTTAGCCGAGAATGGGCAGATTATTTGCTTTTGCAAGATACGGGTAAAAAGTTGATGTATCAGATTGGGCTGGAAATGAGGTTATTTTGAGGATCGACATGACTCTTTACTACAGGTAAGTGTTGAAGATCTGTGGATAAGAGGCATGGAGATGGAGTCATGTGCCTTGACGAAGGATTCGATGGTGAGAGGTCGAGAATACGAATATGGCCTTTTCGGATTTAGGGCTTACGATATCCGGCGGGTATAGCTCTCTGACCCTCAGTGAGGCTCAAGAGAATGATGACTGGCTGATATGCACGTACTTTGTTAGATCGTTATGATTGGGCTGCCAAGTACGCATACTGAAGTGGCTGCAGACTAGAATTATTCAGGTCGTGATGAGTTGGTTTCAAGGTGGACATTGTGACGATATTCACACTCACTCATGGGAAACAATAGCATTGTGAGCGAAAGTTATGCTTGGTATTGACTAGAAGAAGATATTATTTTAAGATGATTTGAGGTAATGCCCCGGCTAAGTCGACAATATGTTATCATTTTACCCGACACTACTGCTTTCGAGAGTGTGTCACTGTCCATCGAGTCTCGACGTTGATCGCGTTGTTGCGATCCTCAGACGATCCCACAGTCAAGTTCTTCTCCGACCCTGACTCGTCAGGGAATCCTGAGACGCTGTATCCGTGCTGGAGCTTATCTTGGGGGCGGTAGTCGTCCATCTCCCAGCTTGACAGGTTGGGGTCGCGGACGATCTCAGGGGGGGCTGCGCTGCTGGCACCCGTTCGGCTCTGCTCGCGAAAGCCAGTACTTCGGGAGTTGGAGTATTCGTCGAGGCGGGAACCGCCCATTCGCTTCTTGTACTTGGCGTAGAAAGGGCGCAGCATAGGAATGCTGACGCAGAGGATGGCCAGGTTGGGTTCGAGGATGAAGAGAAAGATAGTCGTGGGCATGGTTCCGGTGATGTCACCGTTGAGATCGACGGTCGAGATGTAGATGAGTCGGAAGACGGCGCAAACAACGCAGCTGGACAAGTTAGTGGGTATACTTTGGGTCTTTATAGGAAGCAAGACTTACGCAAGACCAAGAGCAAAACAAGAGGTGATACCGATCTTCTCGGCACGTCTTGTCTTCAGGCCCCAAACACTCTGCATGGGCAAAGCCATAATGATCAAATCACCAACAGCGTTGGTAGCAATCAAGGACTTAATCATGGGCATGTATTGGCCTTTGCAAGTAAGAGGCGCCTCCCATTGAGCCTGAACTGGTGAACAAAGGAAAATGCAAGCGCCGAGGTAGGCAATCCACCACAATCCGACGAAGGCGAGAGAAATCTTGGAAGCTCTTTGCATAAAGGTGGTAGGAAAGACGCGGATGAAGAAGGCAAGCATGCTTGCTTTGACGGCGGCGAGAAGGGTGACGTAGATGATTTGCATGCAGAATGTCAACTTCAGAATGAAAGGTACGTTGGCGAAGAGCTTGTCGTAGTTGTTGATCTTGTATCCATTTCCAACAGGCGCAAAGAGTCCTTGACAGCACAGCATTGCTACACCCAGCGGCTGGAAGATTGTTAGTTGCTTTTGTCAATGTACATCAAGACATGGTCACCAACCGTTGAGAAGATAACGAAGAAGTCATCCCATCCAAGACCAGGTCCCATAAGTCGTCCGACGACCCGCAGCCCGACAACAAAGAGGACAAAAAGAACGACGATGCAGTTGACGACGAGTTCGGCCACGACGAAGTCCAGTATGGGCAAGAAGACCTGCGCGGACGAGTCCACTGGTCCCGCCGGAGCAGCAGCAGACATGGTGGGCGATATTGCGGGAAGACAAGCAAGAACAAAACACTCAAATCGAAACAAAAGACAACCAGGGAAGGGTTAAAATATCACAACCAACATCACTCAAGCAAGCATGGGGAGAAAATGACGAGGAGGAGCTAAGGGTTACCCCAATGTTCCTTATATCAGTTCCAAGGACGAGGGAAAAAAGGAAGGGTGGTATTCTGGGACAAGGAACAGTAAAATGTCCTGTCGATCATTGATTGTTCCTTTCTTAGCTTGCGGAAGCGAACGGTTGCGGCGCATGTAGAATGTCAGGATTGAAGAGGGGAAAGAAGACAGGAACCTGCATTAGTTTGACCACTATTTCTCTGCAACAACGCTCATTTAGACCGAACTAAGGTGAGCAACTGCCAAAAAGAACGTATGACTGCGTAACTTGGACCCAGTAATCTCTTTGCCACGGACTGTTCTTGGGAGGGATCATTCGAGTATCCGTACCCGAGAACCCTTTGGCACCGCGGGCGCGGATTCTGAGACCAAGCAGGGGTTACCCGGGCAGGGAACAAAAGTCTTACGGATCCAGGGTGGAACAAACTTGGCACGGTTGACCCTTGTGAGTGGTAGAGAATACGGATATAACGAGCATTTGCCAAATTGCCACACGTGAGTCAAGTAAAACCCCAAAGTGCCAAGAAGTCAAGGATTGGAATCCTTCGAGAGTCAAGAAAAAAAGACGAGAAATAACGAAAAAAGCAACCACAGTTCAGCTGGTGGGAGTCTGAGCACCAGAGCCCGGGCACTGGTACCAAGAAAAAGCAAGCAAGGTGGCAGAGGCGAGAAAAAAAGGGACACGCGAGACGCATGGCAAACAGGCCATTGTAATGGAGCCCAATAGACGAAGCAGAACAGAACTCCACTGGTAAAGAGACGCTCTGTTTGCTTTTCGACCTCTGACTTTCTTGACTCGGCAACTGCAGCATAACATTACATCGTAAATGGGCACGCCGTAAAATGTGCCGGGGCTGACTAGTGGCATCAAGCATACGGGTAATCCCTGGTAGCTAGGCATTTGCTGACAGAAATGGCACTTGTTGGACCAATCTAACGATTAGCTATCCTAATGCAGCCTTACAGACCTGAAAAGGCTGAACGAAAAAGGTAGTTCTTGAGAACAGACATTGCGGAGGGCAAAGGGAAACGTAACGGTCTTCCCGAAGCGCAAGATTTGGGCGGTTGAGATTGCGAGTTACTGCGAGCTAGAGACGACGGACGGTTGTTGGTGCCCGTGGCTAAAAGACTCCTAGACCACTTGGCGAACAGGGTCAAGGACTAGAGTCTCCAGTCGAGCCCACATGGTGTTGGAAGTTTTCAGTTGAGAACGTTGCAGGCTCAGACCAAGAAACTCCATTTGGACTAACGCTTGAAAAAGAGGGGACTCCGGCTAACTACAGAAGGTCTCTAGCGTCGGCTGTGCCTTCTGTACTCACTGAAGAGAACATTTTACAGTGGTTAATGCACCTACAAATCCTGCATAAAAAGCAGAGTTGGCCGACTCGCGACTCGCGACTCATGACGACGGCGACGCTAAAAATTAAAGAGCTCTTTTAGTTCTCAACGGTTCTCAGTAGTGAAACGACTTGTATCTTCAGCAACCGTCATTAGTGTCGGAAGTGAAGAGACAGATTGGTAGCAGCGTTGAATTGAGTTTCGGAATTATCGAGATCTTAAACTGCACGATGCTAGCTCTCGAAACAACGTCTGACGTGCTTCTTTCTTACCTTCCATTACAGTAATACAACCCTTTCACCCGCCACTTTTTTCAGGGGGTTACTTGTCTTGGCAGAACCAGGTTTGCGGTGTCCTTACAAAATCCTCCCGTTTTGCCATGTGCGCATGAAAGGGGAACCAACAGTCTCTGCCCAGAGAGGGCATAAATGGGGTCCCCCCCTCAAGACCCTTGTTCCTTGACCTCAAACACTCGTCGGAGATGGGACCAGCACGAGCCAACGGAAAGACGACACAAGAGATGACTAGTCCACATGAGGAGGGGACTAGAACAGAAATTAATAATAACTTGTAATTACGGTAAGCTCGTCTCTCTACCTTTATAAAGGATTAGTCTCTATCAACCAAAGTCCCAACTGGGAAAAAAGCAAAGAATTTCTTGGTTTAGATCCTTCCCCCACTCTCCACCAACCATATCTCTCCCAGCTCTTCTCGCTTCGAGCTTCCGCGAAACATTAACCCATCTTTTCCAACTAAACTTTTCGGTACTACTACTGCCTCGCCTCGTATCACTATCACAAACCATCATCACTCTGTCATCATGTCTGCTCAGCGCACTACCAAGCAATGGATCCTAGCCAACAAGCCCACAGGGGAGCCTGTCCTTGAAGGCCCTGACGCCACCTGGAAGCTACAGACTGTCACCCTTCCCGACCTTGAGGATGGCCAAATCCTCGTCAAGATCCAGTACTTCTCCAACGACACTGGCCTGAGGAACTTTATGCAGAGCACTGTCGCCCCGGAGCGCTTCTATGTCCCTACCGTCCCCGTCGGCTCGCCTATGCGATCCGGCATCATCGCTGAGGTTGTTGAGTCTCGATCCGACAAGTTCAAGGTTGGCGATCTCTGCATGGATTTCCATCTCGGCATCTGGAGCGAGTATGCCATCCTAGAAGCCGAGAACTCCCAGCCTCTTGCTCCCCTCCCCAATGGTCTCCCTACCACTCACTTCCTCGGTGCCTTTGGCGCCTCTGGTCTCGCTGCTTACACTGGTCTGTACTACGCTGGCGAGGCTAAGCCCGAGCACACCATCGTTATCTCTGCCGCTGCTGGCGCCACCGGCTCCATGGCTGTCCAGATCGCCTCCAAGATCCTCAAGGCCAAGCGCGTTATCGGTATTGCCGGTTCCGATGAGAAGTGCGAGTGGGTGAAGAGCATCGGTGCCCACGAGTGCATCAACTACAAGAGCCCTACCTTCCTCGAGGACCTTAAGCGCGTTACCCCCGACGAGGTCGATGTCTACTTTGACAACGTCGGCGGCTTCGTCCTCGACGCTATGCTGACCCGCGTTAAGCGCCACGGTCACATCGCCGTTTGTGGCGCCGTTAGCAGCTATAACTCTGATGAGCCCATGGCTCTTAAGAACTGGTTCGAGCTTATTTCTTCGCGTATTAACATCCGCGGCTTCATCATGCTCGACTACATGGACAAGGTCCCCGCCATCCTTGGCGAGCTTATTGGCGCCACTGCCGACGGCCGCATCAAGCTTGAGGCCGCTGAGACCGTTATTGAGGCTCCCATTGAGAAGCAGCCCGAGACCTGGATGAAGCTCTTCACTGGTGTCAACCAGGGTAAGCTCCTCACCAAGCTCATCATTTAAGATATAGATATATATACGGGGAAGATATTTAGTTAGTGGATGATATAAGAGTCGATGATTTTACGGCAGGCATTTGCATAACTAGAGGCCACTGAAAATAGACTGGCATAAGAAGCATACATCTTTCCATCTCACTGTGATACCATGTGAATGCTGTAGCTTAGCACGTGGAGCATAAGGTTTGAACTAAGCCTCAAAACCGTTGGATGCGGCCGCAAGATTATCTTCGCGTAGAGATTCTCTCGGTGACAATCCTACTCCACACGAAACCAGATCTGATACGTGATACGCCGTCCGTTAAAACTGTCATCCTTCCAGATGGAAACACATGAAACAGCCAACCCATTCCCCGGGACCGCTGTCATCCCAAATTTGCTCACTGGACCCATCAAAGTTTCTCGGGCCACAGGATCAAAAAGGGCCAGTTCATCCGTTTGCATCCTACTACTGCAGGGGTCCAAAATCTCTAACCAACGTCACCCCTGGCATGCAGAAGGATTACCTTCCCTTCCAGTGGAACTCCGCGTGTCTTGACGTACATGAATCCTCCTGTGGGCAAACGGCACTGCTCATCACACTTTCTAGATCTGGTCAAGGATCTCGTTCCTCATACCAATCGTTTGGGAAGTTTTAAATCCTTCGTGGAGATCAACCTATATCCAACATTAACTGTTTTACTATAATCCGACGTGCCACCGAAAGAAGAGGCGGAAAATTATCCGCATTCTATTAAGATCCAGGTCGGGATGTGGGCGGTATATTTTGCTCCGGATGTTACTGTCGCAGTTGAGGGCGATCTTAACCTCCTACTTGGCTAATATCGGCTTGGGTTTTGTGTAGGAATACGACCCAAGCCTTTCGAAGATTAACCCCGCTTGCGCGGATTTCTTGTTATCAGATGCCATTGACGATTGAGATCAACGTTGAAATTTACGCCGCAATGGCTATCACGATGCATTCTAGTAGCCAAGAGACAATTCTTGCATATTATAAAACGATTATAGTAAGCTGTTATAGTAAGCTGACGATTGTCCTTCCTAAAGCTTTCGTCCCCGCTTTCATAGGGCTCTTCATCTCGCGATTGCTTCAATCAGAGCACTTTACCAGTCTGCAGGTAATATATATTCTCCGCATTATTGCCCGGACTCATATCCGGCCGTCGTGTAAGCTCCAATTGCGGCGTGCGCCAAGAGAACCGTTTGCTGTGCCTTATAGAGATAGTCAACACCTCGGCCTATCATTGACCTCACATCGTAAAGTTTTCGTAACTATTCATGTAAATCCGTCCCGGCAAAATTAAGGGTTTATCGCATTCCCTTCGCTGGACGTCAGACTGATTACCTGCGAAGCCATTTTCCTGCCCTGACAGTTGGTGAGCAATATTCTTGATATGGAGATGGAGCTTTCTCCAGGGTAAGGAAAGCTCCATCATGAGGTTTGGGCACAATGCAATAGTAGCAAGAAGGTCTATCAATCTTTATCATGCGTTTAGGAAGCTGAAGTATCTAGACTGGCTTACAATTGACTATCAATTAATTTTTTTAAACTTGGCAGAATCTCGAATGGCTTTTGCCTATGTCCTCAGTACGGGAGCTATCGTGTGAATTCCGAAACGATTAGCTATCCTCTTTGCACCTTCGTCAACATCTTATGAACAGCCAAGGACTTATAAGTCACAGGCTCTTAAAGCAAGACCAGCCAGCTCAATCGTACACAGAAGCTGTATTTAAAATAACAACAGGCTTCTCTATCTTTTCCAACTGCAGAGGTACCCGTGAGGCACTCTGTATCATCTTATCTTATCAGTTGACATGATGATAAGATACCTTTGTTTCTACCAGATTAGTATGAGATAAGGAGTACTGCTTATCGATAAGCACGTACTTCTGCTACCGCCACCTCGGGCTTTCGTTCTTCCTGCCGATTATGATCACTCACATTATTATCCGTATACAACTCCCCTTACCCAAAGCTGAAAAAGACACCCTGCCCATAATTAAATCTGTAAGATTTTACGTCACAACTTTGAGGAATTTAAGTTTGAATGCTGTTTCAGCTGAAAGCGCTGACCATGGTTGACGGAATTGAAGCCTACAGACTCACGACCTCGCTGCACCTCCAGAACAGCTCGCCGTCCTATGTCGGAATGATATCTCAAATTGCAGCAACACGTGAAAGCAGAAATCGTCATCTCAGCGTCTTCAACCCATCATGAAGAATCCAGATTCCCCATGTTTTGGTATTGGTGTAGTCACTAATGTCTGAAGGATCCAAGTGGCGTACGCCACACCAGATCTCTCCCCCTGTTTCTATCATAGCGTAGCAAGGTACCTGTACTGTCACTCCCACATTAAGCCTAAACCGTGTGATTAACTTCCCGTTGGAATGAATGGTGACATGACATTCCTCGCTAACCGCCTCCAAGACGGGATGGATCTGTCGAGACCTGGGCATGCTAGGCCAGGAATGTAGTAGAACATGTCTTAAATGCTCCGTTGACGGGTTTTAAAATTGACTTGGTTCCCATTTCCGTCTCACTCTCATTTCTCTTCGACCTTCGAGAGCCTCAAAATGATTCTGTTACTTTTGCTCTGTTTGGTGGGAGTCACGACGGCTTTGTCTGTAGCAGATATCCCATCATGTGCAGTAAGTCCACATGCCTCATCTGATCGCCTAGCTAACAAGTTGAAGATACCATGTCTTATGCAAATGCTCGACTCATCAAATGGCACGAATACCAACATAAAGGCGATGTGCGATGACCACTCTTCATTCCCGACCGAGGTGATGGACTGTGTTACTAATAGCTGCAATGTTCAAGAGTTGAGAGGTAGCAGTTCGGTACTCTAATGTGACTTGGCTAATACTGCGCAGCTCTAATGGAGTTTGGCGTAAAAGCCTGCAATATGCCTCTACAGGATAACCGTCAAGAATATCGAATTGCCATTATTGTATTCACCACGCTGGCAATGTTCTTTGTTGCCCTAAGGGTAGCCTCCAAGTTTATCACCAAGATCCCCTGGGGACCAGATGATACCTGGGCAGTCATCGCATTTGTACGACACTTTCTCTTGTTGTTGCTACCATGCTAATAGCAAACAGATTTTCTTGATACCCCTGACTGTCTTTATACTCCTTGGTAAGCTTTGATTATCAATATCTCTTATTGTGTCCGCGTGACTCATGGCTTTTACTTACCAGCAATACAACATGGCATCGGACTTGCTCTCCCTTTGCTCAGCCAAACCAATATGAAAAAGGCTATCAAGGTAATTTCATCAGATATAACCTAGGATCTGTGTTAACTTGATGCAGGAAATAGTTATTGTGCATTCGCTATACCTGTGCGGCTTGGCAGCAGCAAAAAACTCGATCCTCTTCTTCTACCTCCGCGTATTTCCAGATAACCGATTCCGAATTGCGGTTTGGGTGACAATCGCCTTCAACATAATATCCACAATCGCCATCTCCGTCCTAAACTTTACCGTTGGAGGAGGTGTGGGCAATTTACTAAATGTGAAAAACTTGGGCACTCTCGATCCGGAGGACTACATACCGAGTATCAGAGTTGTCTTGATTAGCTGTTCAGTCAATTTGGTGATTGATGTCTGGATGCTCGTCTTGCCCATGACACAGCTCTACAATATCGGACTCAAACTCAACAAGAAGATTAGTGTCATCTCCATGTTTGGACTAGGAGTTTTGTAAGACTCCTCAATCATAATGCATTCTCCGAAACTAACAGAATGATGAGTCTCACAGCTGTCAGCTTGGTACGGACAATTTTGACGGCACAGCTACTTTCGGATCCATCAGAAGCAGGCAAGTAAAGCATGATGGGAATGATATCAAATACTAACATTCCCTACAGCAACTGGTCAACTGGGGGTCGTCTTGTGGGCATTAATCGAGACCTATGTAGGCACTATAGTAGCCTGCGTGCCATCAACGCGACAATTGGTGCAGAAGATGATGTGCAAGAGGAGGCAAAAGGATGGAGGGGCGAAGCCAATTTTTATCGACCGATCTTTGGCACGAATAGAAGATGGAGAAGAGATGCCGACACTGAGTGATGTTGGAGGACTGACCACTATTACTGGGACTGTGAGTAGTGGGACTACGGCAGTAGCGGATGGGATGGATCACGAGATGGTGGTTATGACAAAGGCGAAGAAATGACGCAGTTGGTGGATGATTGGAAGAGCATTGCATATCAGAGCGAGTCATTATCTGTACATATTTCATGATACCAATTTAATCCCCTAGACAGGTAACAGTGGAACTATCCCCCAAGGCTTATGATGCTAAAATGAAGTAACCCTAAATGCTAGCTAGCATAAGGTAACTAAATTATTCCATCTCTTATGCTCTCGGCAGCTAATTCCTCTGACTCTCTCACGTCTCCTTCAAGACTTTTGTAAGCAATTATTACATGATTGGAACGATCGTCCTGTATGCGTCTTCGTCCATCAAGTCACTGCTGTCGCTACTCAGACAATACAACATTGTCATCAAAACCGCTCGGTAGATAAGGACGTTGTCTAGTGGGTGTTGGATCGCAGATGGAAACTTCCATGCGCGACTCTTGTGCTCGTTGTCCCCGCCTACCCCGTTTTCATTCCCACTAACATCATCAGTAATAGGCAATTCTTCCAATTCCCACAGATTCTGTATATTTCTGAGGCCTTCAGAGGTATCCTGTCTGATTGCTTCGGGAGAGTATACTATGCCCATTGGTGCCTCTGTGTAAAGGTGGTTAAAGCCGTTAGGCTTGCTTATCGCCTCCAACAAATAGTCAAGTTTTTCATGTAATATAGGCAATAGGATTCCATCAAGGTTAGAGGGCACTGTCGCGCTCTTGACGCCAGATGGGGCTTTGAGAATTGGCTGTTGTTGAACTCTGTCGATCATTTGTTGAATCCCATCCCCGAGAACGCTTAATGTAAGGACTCTACATAGGACGTGGGTTTCCATCTGCTTTAACCAGCGATCGATGGTCACGAGTTCTCGCTGAAGCGTACGCTGCTTTTCCATAGATTCCTCGTCATATCCGCTGTTTTGGGTAGGGCTCTGTTCAAGGTACGCCGAGCAAAGATTGTAAGCCCGTTTACTAAACACTAGATCGTCAACATCAGGGTCTATGTTTGATTTAGCCCACGATACAGCGGCGTCGGTTAGTTGAAGCCCCATGTGGGCGTTATCTGCTGGTGGGTTGGAAGAAAGGACGCGATAAACCGTGCGTTTCGTACCCCAGAATCGGTTTTGAAGTAGAAGAGTGTCAAGCCTTTCGCGGAGTTTAGCCTTCTTATGTGGAAAGAAAAATGGAAGAAGATCTGATTTTGGAGTAGGCGCCATCAATAGGTATAAAGGCCCGTTTCTGAGAAAGCCGGTATGGTAGACCTTAAGAAATGTGAAAAAGCCACCATTTAAAGACTTAAGAT
The DNA here is from genome assembly GCA_004367055.1 of Fusarium sp. NRRL 66335. Lineage (NCBI taxonomy): Eukaryota > Fungi > Ascomycota > Sordariomycetes > Hypocreales > Nectriaceae > Fusarium > Fusarium sp. NRRL 66335. Next base: position 184,014 of record QHHG01000239.1, read on the forward strand.
ATTCAAGCATATTGAGGCATGGTGGTTTTGGGTTCTGATTGCAATGGGGACACTGCCGTTCAACATTGGCCGTAAATGAGCTTATGAAGTCATCGCCCAGGAAGTGATTAAAGACAAGTACTCGGCCAGTGTTGAGAAACGACTTGATTTTGTCACCATGCACAAGCTCTGAGATATTCATGTGACCGTGGGCTTGAAGCAGCCGCATCTTTATGTGCCGACTCGCCTCTTTAAAGGATATCTCTCCATACATCTCGAAGAATCCAATAGCCCCCAGCAGAGGATGCTGTCGAAATATGAGATTGAAGCGACGGTCGCGGACCCTTGGTAAGCCAGATTCTCGGTCGATGGTTAGGCGACCGCATCCTTGCGAAAGGATCATAGCCAGAAATACGACGAATCGGATGGAGCCGTATGCTGGGACAGCTGATAACTCTAAAGGGATAAAATCGGCCCCGGTGAGTTTCACCTCGTCCCAGAGCTTTGTGCTGTCTAGGGAGAGGTGTGTCAACAGGGCAAGCCATGTGGCCGGGAAGTAATCATCTTTTCGCTTCCTAAGTCTTGCTGGGTCTTGGTACGAGGAGAAAGAGCCTTCTCGCGACAGAATATCGAAGTTGGGGGAATCGATTGTTAGAACTGGAGTAAATGATGTGGTCCGAAAACGCATCTCAGCCACGTCGAATCTACGATGGTTGCGCTGTGACCATGGACCAATAGCGTAAAGTCCAGATTTGGTACGGCCAGGGCCAGCGGCCAAGGAAGCTTGTAATGCGGCCAAAGCGGCGAATAGAATGGCAATGACACCGATAATGGCCGTAAAAACAAATGTTAGAGGATCCCAGTTGTATTCGTTGTTCTGCTCCTGAATCTCGCCGAGGATACTCGCAATGGTTTCCAAGATGCATTCCGTAGTATTTAGTGAGCAACCAGCCTTGGCCTTGAAAGTCATGTTGTCAATTGGTAGTCCGGCTAGTTGAGAAGAAAAAAAAAAGATAAAGACTGACTGGTCAAGAGTTGGAGCTACTTGCGACATTTATGCACTGGTCCAATGGACTCGACCGCCCTGCCTCGATTGTAAGCGTAATTCTTTAGTTAGCAGACCAATTGGGCATCTAGAAAGGACAAGCCATGGTAACACAGCATCGATAGCTTTATGTGTTGGTAGGCGGTAATTGGGCGTGATTGGATATCTTGGTGTGCTTATGGCTGCAGCTGGGCAACCAAAGGCTATTTTTCAGAGCTCGTGCAGTTCTTCTCTCTTCTCTCGCAGTAAGTGATTATCGTTGATTGGATGTTCCAGTGAACTTATGCAAGCCATAAACTGATCGGGGCAAAGACCAGCCAAGCTGAAAACACCCACGTAGTCTTGGCCCAGGCCTTGTCCGGCTCTGAGTTTGCTTAATACTAGGTGGGTAACAGAAGAAATGTCATGTAGGCCTTAGGCTACTAAAATAAAGTGATTTAAGTACTACCTAAGGTTAAGGTGACCAAATTTTCGTCTCTTATGATTACGGTGGCTAAATTCGATCAGATAAAGTTAGAGTTTTCGGTAATATATATACTTTTCAAAGGGCATTATGACTCTTTTGCCTATATATAACCTTTTTTTTTTATTTCTTTTTTACCCTGCCTAAACATAAGGTTTAGGTATAGCATAAATACCTTAATTTCTTACTTTTATCTAGCTTTTTTTCTCTTCCTTTTACTTATATCTACAAAACTATAGCTATACCTTATTAATAAGGTTAGTAAGTCCCTAGGGATAGTTAAAAGTAAAAACCTAATATAGATAATAGCTAACGTTATACCTCCTTAGTAACTAAGTTAGTTAGACTACCGGGATACTAAAAAGAATAGGCCTTACTAACTATATTATATAATACCTTTTAATCCTTTACTTATAGCTAAGATAGGTAACCCTAGTTATAATAGTAATACTATTAACCTTACCTAAGGGATATCTATACCCTTTAATAGCCTTAATAGTAATAAGAAGAGAGACTTAAGAAAATATCTCTCTTTTTATACTTTATATAACTTAAATAATAAGCTTAACTTAAAGGTCTACGTAAGGATTTTCTATTTTACTTATACAGTTACCTATAGTAGTAACCTATAAGCCTATAACCTAGACTTAGCAAGAAAGTATATAGTTACTGTTAAGTAGGGATCTAAGGTACCCTTTGGAAGGAATAACCCTTATAGGCTATTAGAAGTGCTGAATTTCTAGATTGCCCTGAAGGAGGAATAAGGGATAAAGAAGTCATCTTGTGATTTTTTGCTAGCGTTAGAAGGGGAAAATTCGGTCGGCAGCTAGGCGTTTAGGCAATTCACAATATAATGCACACTTTAACGGCTGCGAGGCCTATGACATACGTGATTAGCTGAGGCAATATCAAGCGCGATGTATCACTGTCAGTGTTCCAGTTTCAGAGCTAAGGCAGGCTCTCGTGGCTTGGTCAGCGCAAACATGCTTGGCCTGTGGGGGCGATTGAGGCCTGCCACAGAACTTGCATCCATAGCCACCACATTGTACTAAGTATAAGGTGCAAGGACTGGATAGGATTTTCCGGCAAGCGTGTTCTTGTGAAAAGGTGTATGATAAATGAAACGACGTCAAGCATCAAAAGGTGGGATGAAAAGGCCAAAAGACATCTGAGATCAGTCGCTCCGACTCCCCGAGTCAAGAATGAAAGTTGAGGCACAAATTTGCACGAGCTCATCCCCTAACAAGGCTCTGTGCCGGTCACACCAACACTTCCCAAGTGGGTGGCTCAGCTTCGAGAAACGCTAGTATCAACAGGCATAGAGCTACACAGTATCAATCAAGGTCAGCATCTAGAATTCAAATAGAAGTGCATTGGGCTATTTGGGGTTTGCTAGTGACACATCTGGAGATAAGATGAAATGCATTGAGAAACCAATCACTTCGCCTAACTTCAAGTTTCAAACTAGACTCAAACAAGCCATCAGCCCGACGTCTGCAGCAGTCTACAAACGATAGTGATGGCAATCCCCGTACATCTCAGTGTGGCCCATCGAAGGAAAACCTCATTCACCAAACGCGCCCCAGAAGTTCCTCGGCCTTGGTAAACTTGTACTCAGGAAGACGCTTATTCCACTCGTCCGAGACGGCAAACACTCCTCGATGATAACCAATCAAAATTCCAGAAACTACCATCTTGGAAAACGCCTCGACCTGATCCTTTGGTACAGAAGGCAGTGGGAGACGAGGGTACTTATCGGTCTTGAGCTCACTGGCAAGCAGATCTTCAAGCTTGAGCCACTCAATCGCGAACGATTCTCCTTCATAATATCAGTAAAGCTCTCGATTCATGATATAGATACTTACCTCGTAGCTTTTCTCCAATATCCAAAAGTTGACGAATGGTAACTTTATCACCGATGATGCCTCCAACAGTTGGCCATTCGCCTTTGTAATCTACTGCCAGGGTGACAGTCTTGGCGACATCCTCAGCGGAAGTATACACGATCTCATCATCCAGTGTGCCTTCAACCACCAGTGCGGTTTTGTTCTCAAAGTCGAAGTTGGCAGTTGTGGTGGTGAGATACTTTGATGTCTTGTGTGGATGGCAGAGATAATCCATGAATGAGCCGGGTTGAAATCGGCAGTATTCGAGAACCTAGTGGAACGTCAATAAATCTTCGGTATACTGAATGCAGCGTTATCTTCTTTACCTTATTCTTCGAGTTGATGTTCTCCAAGTAATCGGCAACCTCTATTTTTCCGGTATACCAGGACATGACGTCGAGAGAATCAACTAACTTGACACCACTATTTTTTGTCAGTACTTATCATTTCAGCTTGACTGCAATTACTCACGGTCCCCATTCTGACGGAGCGTATCTCTTCACTCCCGCCTCAACACACGCGTCGATTAGACGTTTCTGATTCTCGCTTCCTGGATCGAGATGCACGGCAAAGAAACAAAGGACAGTTTCCACTCCCTGAAGCAGGCCTACAAGCTCTAGTTTGTCTGAGAAGTCTGTTTGGATCCATTCGACACCTTTGAGCTGAGGGAAATCCGACGGGTTCTAAGTTTTCTTAGTCCATTGCAAAGCAAGTGATATGGTGAAAGTGTTTACCTTTCGGACAAGAGCCTTAATCTCGTGCTGTTCGGTAGCGACAAGTCTGTCGAGGATTTCTCGAGAGAGTTCTGAAAACCATTAGCGGTGACACTTTGGTAGGTGGATGGGAAGCTGACCACTCGACGCGCCGGCAATAGCAATCTTGACCATAGTGAGGAAGCTGAAAATATGAATATATAAGATTTTACTGTGAGTCTGTGGATAGGATGTATGTTGTTTCTGTATTCTTTTGTTGAAATAGTCGCCGTCTTGGACTTTATATACTCAATTGTCCACAGCTTACATTCCAAATAAAATCCACGGCAATATAGAATGTATTTTTAATCCAAAGTCACGTAACCGTCAGTGAACGCATAATTGTCGTCGTAAAAAGGCTGATGATGAGTCGGGCTCACTGTCGCCGGCGGTTACGTGACGCTGTCCAAAAAGAGACAAGCTAGCCCGTCCTGGTCGGACCTTGCATGACAAATCTACCCGTGTCCTGCTTACGACGTGAACCACGGCAGAAACTCACCACCGACACACATAACCACTTACAAAAATGGTTGCAGCGGAAGCAAATGATCAATTGATTGTAAGTTTCACGTAACCGTCTGCGTGCTTGTTTGCTAATCGTTGCAGCGCCGTCGGGAGCGAGGTCGCCGCTCACAGGCAGCGTTCCGTAAGCGCCAAGCGCAGTCCGTCCAGACACTAGCGGATCAGAATGTCCGTCTAAAGGAAATTCTTCAGCAATTGCTTGATGAAGTTCGGGGAGATGAAAGACCTGAGATGGCCGCTATCATAAAAGACTTGGCTACGGTAGCTGAGCTTGACTTTCCTACAACACTGTCCCAGGAAGTGGCTTCGGGAGCGACAGAGCTGTCAAAACCCGATTGTGATACAAATATTGGCATCTGTTATACAAGCGATCTACCCGACCCGTATACAGATATTCTGCTCTCTACGGATCTCCTTCCGATTAACACCACCACGCAATATCGCCTGGACTGCAGCGTGTGGCTGGATCCGCTGCATTACCTACGAGTCTCACTACCGCCTCAAGACATCCTTCCTTATCTCGGAGCAGGTGCAGAGTCTTTTGGTGGCCTTGTCTTCTGGTCTGTCATGGAACATAGTCAAAGTGGTTGCGCGAACCACGATCGAGGACTTATCAAGTCCAGTCTCGGTCATTCTGAAGCAACACAAGACATCAAACCATCATTCGTTCATACTATGGTGAGGGCAATAGAGTACAGGAAGACCGGCTCCATTAGCCAAGAACATGCAGTCGCCGCCGAGAATGATCTAGGGTTGGTTTTATGTAACCTTGTTGAGGCTGATTATCGATCTAAAGGAAAAGATCCTAATCAATGGTTGTCATGTGTCGCTATTGAAAAGCGTATTCGAAAGGCAGTGGGAGATACCGGGATCAGAGTTTTGGTAAGAGTTGCGAACTGTCAAGGAAATTCGGCTTTGCATTCATTATTGGAAGAGGTCTTGTGCAAGCTCTTTGACAACTGCTTCTGCTTTGGGGACGGCCCTCGCTGGAACGTCGAGGTTGTGGATAGGCTGTTTGCGCCGTTGATAATGCAAGCCCTTCTAGCACGGTACTAAACAGATTTGGAAGGTTTACAGGCCATCAAGAACTTTCGCTTGTCGCCCGTCCGTCCGTTCGCCTCACGGCACTTGGAACATCCCGCGCTGATAGAGTTTCGGCACATTTTGAACTACTGCAAGAATTGCAGATCCTGAACTTTGTCTGCCGGCTCGCAAGCCACGTACCAATTGATCATCCTAGTAAATCTTCATGGTGTCCGAGGCAAACCGAAGTAGCAGGTGATAAGTCTAGCAGTTGATAGATGACAGATCACAAGCAAACTCTTCTGAACGTACGATGTCCACGACGCCGTTATTCGTCTGACTGTATTTCCAAAGCCTCGACCTGGTCCGAAGCCGGTTGTGAGGAATTCCTTTCTTTTTTATTTGCTTTTGCCAGTTGTTTGCCCTTCCCACCGGCAACTTCAGTCATCTGACACTTGTGAAAAGCCTCTCATTGGACAGGTTACGTCTATTGATAAGATTACTTGTATTCAACTCTCATATTACTGAGACGTCACAATTATATCTGATCCCATTTCTCTGTGACACTTGGCTGAATTATGAATTATGGCATTGAAAAGCAAGGACCATAGTTCATGTTTATGCATCCCCACATCTTGAACTCCTGTTTCAGGTTCCCCCTTTAGCGAAGTTGACACCTGACACGTAAGGTAAATTCCGTTCTGTTATCATATTGGTGGCAGTAATATTTGATCACATGGGCTCAGTGGAAATAAGAGCTTGTTAAATAAGTAATATTGTTGTCTGGTATCAATGTCTTCTTATTGAACCAGTATGGTTGTCTAATTCGAATTAGTGCTATCATATATAATGATTGATCGCTTTTGATGCTATGCATGCCAAAAATCAGTGCTTGCCGCCCCATTCTATCCCAATGACATGAAAGTCTATTCCGAGTCCGACTCATCCTCAGGGACCGGCCTGGGGTTGCTGATCATAGTGCCAGACCATGTAATGAGGGTCCCCTCTCTTCCATCACGTGTATCAATGCTCTCACAGCCACCCTGCGCAGCAACTGGTGCTTGTGCTAGAACCTTGGCGAAGAAGTTCTTGGCGACATCGTTAGTGGCTTCCCATTGGAAGACTACACACTCGTCAACCTTGTCGCCCGGCTCCTTGCCGGGTGTGATAAGAGGAACGAGCTGGTGCCGTCTTCGCTCGCGTGGAAGATCCCACCAGGAATCCATAACGGCCTTCCAGAGCTCGGTTCCGTATCCTTGGCGGCAGTGTTGGGGCTTGATGAGGAACTCGGCTTCGGGCCAGCCTGAAATCGAAGAGGACATGCTGAGAACATCTGGGAGACCAGCCTCGCCGATAAGCTCGCCAGTAGACTTGAGGAAAGCACCAAACCACCAGTGGCATTGGTCGTCCTGTACTAGCGCATGAAGCTGTCGTTCGGACTCGTCCTTGTCTTTGTTGGCGCGGCCACGTGATGTTGAGTGGACCTGGAGCTCGGAATCTTTGCGAAGATCGTGGAAAGCTTCGAGGTCTTTCATTGTGAAGGGTCGAATAACGAGGCGCTCAGTCTCGATGGGCCGTCGTTCGGATGCGCCTGGGATGGGGCGCTCGGGTAGAGTGACGGAGTAGCTGAACCATGGTGTCATGCCCAGATTTTGGGCTTCCTCCTGGCTAAGGAAGATCTGAAGAGAGGGCAAAGCCTGCTGTAGTGGTGCCATAGTTTCCATAGTGAATGTGTAAAGGTTGTTGAAGCTTCGTACTAAGGTAGACTAAACGCGGGATGATGATAGATAAAGTTGAGATGAAAAGACGTGGGAGAGATAGCGAAAAAGATGCCTTAAGTGCCGAAATGACAGTCTTTAAAGGATTGTCTCGTATGATGTCGATTTGGTTAGCGACGTTACATGGTAAAACGGCAGAAATGAGCGGTCAAATCCTATTCTCGCTTTACGACAGGTCAAAGCGAAAAAAGCCGTTGGAGCAGACAAGGGTGACAAGACAAGCAGACAAGACAAGCAGACAAGGGGACAAAAGCAAGGATCGCAAAGTCGGGTACCGACCAAACAATGCTGTTGGCTGCAGCTAGGGTCCATTCCTGGCAGTGGGTATTGTTTTGATGCAGCCTCGCGCAAATAACAAAATGCTACTCTACTCCGCAGCAATTCTCCCAACTGATTGAACCAAAAGGTCCCGTTCTGAAACTAATAACAGACAGAGTTTCCTTTACTAGGTAGTGGGAGACATGCCGAAGCTATGACAGCGGACATGATGTCTAGTTCTGATGCAAGGCGAGACAACAACGCTAGGCTGAATGGATGTCGTTAGCGAAGGTTTATTTGGTGGTTAGTTGCTCATCCTTACTGCAAACTGCATAAATATGATTGTGGTACAGTGCCGTGTCTCAGAACATTTGGGTGAGGCGTTGGTCACGCCTAACGCTTTGGTGTTATCATGATGCCATGGTCTGTGGTTTGCTCCTGGTTTTGCCCTGTAAAATGGCAGATCGAGGTAATCGGGCGTATCTTGAGTCGCGTTATCACCTCAGCTCAAGCGCGTTTGCACTAGGCTATCTACAGTTTCCTCTTCGTCTGTTTCTCCTTTCTCCTACATACAAACGTTACACGTCAATTGTCAAGCGACAGTCTAATTAAGCAGCGATCAGCAAATGGATGGATCCAGAACCCTCTACAATGGAGAAGATCGGCCCAAACGTAGCGAGGTTCGTTCGGCAACTTAATTCACACCCGCATTTGCCCTACGAAAAAGTCCAATTCAGGGTATAATTCCCGTCGGCATATGAATTATCACTGTGATATTCGTACCTCTGTCTGCAAGTCTCTTGATTCATGTCTCGGTAGAGAGTGCATGGGCATCTTGGCAAATTACATCACACCTGCACTGTAACCCAACGTTGGTCCTGGTCACCATCTGCATACGAAGGAATGAAGGGGGAAACAATGTCGTACCCAGGTCCACCCTACGCAATCCGAGTCCTCTGGGTCCGGAATTGGTTCGTTAACATCCCGAGCGGATCAGCCCGTGTGGAAAAGTACTCAATATGTTGGGTTATTACGGGCTGGACTCGAGACGAGCCCTAAAGTTGCTGATCCATGGAGTCAGAGACAAGCTTCCGTCTACCCGTTTGCACGAGCCGTGGAATGGCCGACTTGCTTGCGCTAACGGCTGTTTGACAAATGGCCCCGCGGACGTAACATGGGAAATTGGAGATGCTGCCGTGATGATCGTGTCATTGTGAATAAGAGCCTAATGTCTTATAGCCGCATTGTGATACTCGCCCAGATGATCTGATAGAGGCGATACCCAACACCAAGTCGGTGAATGTTGAAGGCTTTGACAGCTGGGCTGAATGACTTCTTGAAGATAGAGACTGAGATGCCCTACCATCGAGCCTTCAGTCGTGTTGTCCCCGAATTCGTTTCAATTACTCATCTAAAAAAAGAACTCTCATTAAACATACCGCTATCTCATATTCAACAATCATTTCCTAATTGCAAAACCTCATGAAAATCATAATTCACCTAAGCGAATGGTAACTCCTGAGGCATACTCGTACTATCACATCCCGCAAACCTCCACCAATCCTGATGCGTCCTGACAAACAACCACCGGATAGCCACCATAGCAATCCATGGCAACGGTGGGAAATCACCCCAGATCCCGCCCTCGAAGGTCTTATCGTGAAGAATCATAGCCAGCGGTAGGATCTCGTTGCGGTGTGATGCACTCTTCATGCCCTGAGCGCCGAGGTCTTGTGCCACCTTTTGGAACCACGCTCCCCAGTCGCATTTGTCGGCGTATTTCTCTAGACCGACTAGGGTGTCTATCTCGTTCTCGAGGTGTGTTCGCAGGACGGGCATGAACGAGTCGATGATACCCTTGAGCTTTTCGCCGTCTAGTTCCTCTTCTTCTTTGCGAAGTTTTTCGACGTATTCTCTGAACTTATCGAGGCCGGTATGGAAGAGATGGTGTTCTTCGATATTGGCGTCCATTAGGCCTGGAACTCCAGCAAGTTCGTTAATCTCTGGGAATATCCGCGTTTCTTCAATATCATGATGCTCCAGCACTTCTTGGCTCCAAGACCATGCAAAATTGGCAAAGTCTGATTTATCCTTTGCAGTCCCCCGTTCAGCGACGTTGACGGCTTGAACATAAATCGCGTTGATGCCTCGAAGGAAAAGGTTGTGTACGACAGTCATTTCAGCAGCGCATTTTCTGGCTCCTTCAGCTGGTTTTTCTGACTGTAGTGCTGGTTAGCGGGGTAAAAAGTAAAACTAAGGGTCTTGTTATGGGGCTATACCGAGTCTCCAGATTTGGACGCGCTGATGAGGGCAAAGGGGCCATCAACCCACGGCTTCTTTGTTTCACTCATATTTGCAGGTTGTTTCTCAGTAGGAAAAGGATTGTAGTTTCAAGAAGTGGCGCTTTGAATATAAATACTTGTATCTGAAGGCGCAGCGCAGATGCTAGACGGTAGCGCTGACGTTGGATTGCTTAGTGTATCCCCGTAAGCGGCAAATCCGTGTCGTAGGGCTGCCAATCAATCGCAAGGCATCATAACGCTGCATTCTCATTGGAATCATATTCTCAGGCCTTTTAAAGAAAGAGTACCGAATTGAGCAGTGGCTCGCTCGGAGATTCTTTTGGTCTTTCCTCTTTGGCAGTGTTCTGCTTGATCGTGTTGTTCTGGAATCGTTCATGAACGCCGGTACTTGAGATTTTGAGATGCCCTCGTTTTCGAAGATGACAACAGTAATCGACTGCATCTGATTGGCTGTATGTTCTTATCTAAGCGTTCCACAGCTTATCTAACCGCTGACAGAACCCACTGAGTTGGGCACCAGATCCTTCTCTACCGTTTAATGGGAAAAGAAACAGGTTATCTAGACCATACACGACGGGCGCAGCACGTCAGTCAGCAGCCATCCATAGGTATTGAAACATTTTTGACCTGATCTCCGATGCAGATTGAAGTATGGATGCGAGACGGTGTCTGACAGGAAAAGTGGTCCAGAAGGCATAGGGTAGGTATGCTTCACGAAATATGCAAGCGATAGGAATCTTGTACAGAAATCAGAGGTTTCTATCCTAATTGAGATATGATCCGTCGTTTATTTTATCTAAAGCACATTCATTAATTCATTCATGTGAGCGGTCGAAACATGTAAAACACCACATAGAATAAGACATACAACTGGTCTACTATCCAACAAACAATTTTGGGCGTTGCACAACAACTCGACAGCGCTATGACACTATTAGACAACCTGACAAAAGCCAAAGCGTCCAGTAGCGAAAGCAGTGGACCGTGAGTTTATCCGCAACAAGGTAATGTCATTGGTTCAATTGTCAGCTCACCTTTACGCGATCTTTTGACTGTCAATGGACGCAACAGAGCTGAACGAGACACCATTTCTCGCAGAAGACGATCGGCGATGGGAAAGCCAAATACCCCTAATGAAATTAACAAAGCAGGCCTCATCCTTGCGCTACAACCATGACACAAGCCTTTCCCAACGACCTGGTTCTGGATACAGAAGTGGATCCCCGGTATCGCGAAAAACAACCCAAGAACCAACAACGCTTCGTACCGTTCTCAACTGACGATGTCCACTGCCCCGCAGCGAGTACTACCCGTCGGCAAACCTTCGTACTCTTGGCAATTGTCAGTTGTTCAGTCCAGGGGATGGTGGCTAGTGCGGCGTAGTGAGCATAAGTTTGCATAAATGATTGGGGGTTTGGGGGTTGCGGCATAACTGGATATGTTATCATTTGATATTGTTAGGCCATCACGACGGCCGGTAACATGTTGCTTGGTTCATAGAGGCTACGTTTTAGACGTGCAATACATTCATTAGCTCCTATTCTCATGATCTGGTAGAGACGCATATCCCATGTCTCCTCATTTCTTCAAATTGTCGTCAGCTCAGTATGGCTAGGCATTCAGACTTGGTTGTGAACCATCTGTCGCGAGCTGGTGCTTCCTCGCATTGTCCTCCATACGCGCAATCCTCGAGTTCCTCTTCGCCTGCTGCTTCTTTCGCCAGAAGAACAAGCCCGCACCAGCAATCAACAAGACGCCCACCACAGAGCCAACCACAATACCAGCAATAGCTCCACCACTCAAACCGCCCTTTCCACCACCCTCACTCGCAGCTTCAGAGCTTTCAAACGCTTCATGTAAGTGTGTGGCAGTAGGGTTAGCCTCACCCGTTACACCAGCTGCTTTATCATCATCACCCGGCTCAGTAGCATTGAAGCAAGGAATTCTGAAGTCAAAGTCAGCCTTTGAGACGAATGTGATGTCTGCGCAGGCGTAGAAGGTTTGGTTGTGGGGAGCATCCCAGTCAGCTTTGTAGATGATCTGGAGTGTTGCGTTGTCGCCTGCTGAAACGCCGGATGGAGCGTCGGGGACTTGAACGCAGCTGTGTCCTGGGTTCAGGTCTGCGATGGATCTGTCTTGGATGAGAGTTTCGAAGTCATTGTTTGAGGCGGGATCTAGGACTTTGTTAGTCGTGGATGACAGCTGGGGTGGATGCGGACTTACCATTTTTGTACGAGATACTGATCTTGGTGTTGTAGTAATCGTCCTGTGCAACAAGAGATATGGCACCGCCAGCTAGAGTCTCATGTTAGCGACATAACATCGAGTAAACGCTTTCGCTATGATGAAGCGAGGTAATGGATTGACATACTCAAGGGAAACTCGGTTCTATTGCCAGCATCGGCACGTGAGCCACAGGGAGCGTGGTTATCCACATTTCCCGACCAGACACGGTCTGGAGGCCACATGAAGGCGGCCGGCCCCATCTCATCATCAGTGGCACTGGCATTTGTCGGCGGAGCATCTTGACTCAAGGCGAAAGACGCCAGAGTTAGAAGAAGGAGATTTCTCAACATGGCGGACAAGATGAAGTGAAGAATACCTGATGGTATGATGAACATCAGTCTAGATGAGGGGAAATCTCGTTCGTGATATACTGCCAGATGCACTTTCGCCCTCCACCTTCACATGTCTGCATGCGGGACTTTCCAACCGCCAAGCTCCTGCTAGACCGTTTAACCTCCATCCACCGGACAAAAGTGCATTATCAGATCAAGCCTAGACATCCGATTGACTCATTCCTCAGCATGTGTAGCGTGAATGTCACCTACCCCGGCTTATCAGATGATCAGATAAGATTTTGATGCATCCCGATGCTATCATTGGTCCGCCAAGTACGCCTCGTTTCCACCACAACAACCAATATCGCAGGCATTAGTCCATTTTTGGCTTGAGCGATATCGGATTTGCGTTTTTATCTGCATGTTGGTCGGCCTGGAGCGTTCATTTGACTTGGCATCAGGTCATGGAATATGGAATCCGCCAATCATGCTGATCTTGGGTGAAGCCGATCCTCGGTTTGTTCGGGATGCGACGGATTAAGGTAATTAAGCATGTAAATGTCTTGTGTACGGTGCGCTGGTGGCTAGGACTGATTGAGTAACTCGTCAATTAGGACCATGGGTAATGAATGCGGATATAAAGTCCCCGATCTGCGCTTCTCTTGTTGATCTCCCGCACCTGTTTTATCAACGCAAACTACAATTTCAAGATGCATTCCCTTGTTTCATACACTCTTTTGGCTTCAGCCACTCTTTCTCTCGCTATTGACCCTCGTTTCGAGTTTCCAGACGCTGTTCCCCTAGTCAAGCGTCAACAGCCCGGCACCCCTCAGTATGCATGCCATGAGGACTGTGGTATGTTTATTTTCAAACTCTTATTGAACTACAACTAAAATCATGCCAGGTCTTTTGATCACAATCGCCCGCGAAGAAAAAGACTTTTGCGAAAGCGATGAGTGGACCGGCCACTACGATAAGTGCATGGAATGTGCAAACACTTACGGCATCTGGAAGTATTACGGTGAGGGTATAAGCAAGGTTGCTAAGCAGTGCGACCTTTCTCCCTCACCCAGTCCTTCCGGTGCTGCCGCCCAACAATCTACGTCAGCAGAAGCAACAACGGAAGCAGAGGTCGCTTCAGCCGTCGCTGAGACCACTGTCTCTATCACCACTGTACAACCTGCCGTGACAACACACGATGTCAGCGCTACCGAGACACATGCTACGCCCAGCCACGATCATCCTTCTGTCGACGAGATCGGTACTGTCGGGACCACTGTACGTATCACAGCATTGCTCTCATCATTCCAACAACCAAACTAATTCTAAACAGGCCACCTCGACTCCCGAACCGTCTAGCGTCCCTGTCAATAGCGCTGCCAAGCATTTCAAGCTCACCACAGCTGTGGCATTGGCAGTCTTGGCTATATTTACCCTCTACTAAGGAGATGGTGATAAGATATAGTAGCTCGAGGTTGAGTTTGTGGTTTCATAGGCCATCGTAATGGCAGTTGATATCCATGGTGAGAAAACTCGCACAGAGCTACAGATGGTCGAGGAGATTAGAGCCGTAACTAAACTCTAGGATATAACTAAACACTAGGATACTATAGTTAATAGGAAAATAATATTAAAAGTGGTTTCTACAATTGCCCAAGCAAGTTTAACACTTTAGAATTTCTCAAATCTAATCATGCATCTCGTGGATATGATCTTAGGGACGCATACCTAGTTTAAGAACGATGGAAATGATAGTCCTCTGTATAATACGCAAGATTCTGCTGTTAAGTATAAGGATAGTAGAGAGGGACTGGCACAGTGGTATCTTCTAAGCAACATTAATGTATAGCGTTAACCGCAGCTAAATCTTATGTTGTAATATGCTAACTACAGAAGGACCTTGGCGCTTGTGGCTACTACTTGAATAACTGGTCTCTCTAACACTAACTGAGTGAAAACAAAACAGACTCTTCATTCTGTAGTAACCTAGCTGGTATATCGAACCCTGCTACTCTACCTTCGTTAAGTACAAGGACTTTGTCGTATTTAGCCTAGAAAGAGTCAGTACACTATCCGCTTCCAAGCTAAGATTTGTGCTCTCTTACAGCTGAGTTAATATCATGTGTAATTGCAATTATGGTATAGTCCTTGAACTTGTTATATATAACATCGTGGATCACTGCAGCTGTTGAAGGATCCATTGCAGCGGTAACTATACAGAGAAATTAGCTTCATATGAACAGTGAAGGCAGGCTCGATATGCAAGAAAAACAAGACGCACCTTCATCCAGAATGAGGATGTTGTTGCTCTTAGAAACAAGAGCTCGAGTTAGAGCTAGAAGCTGTATCTGGCCACTTGAGAGATTTGACCTAGATGTGGAAGACCTATTAATATACTTAACACCCCAGACAAGAAAGAAACACTGATCTACTCACCCTGAGTCAGATACTTGGTAATCAAGAAGGCTCTGTGCAGGTTCACGGTTGAAGAAGCGGCCCATTTGGCTTATCTCCAAAGCCTCTTGCAATTTTTCATCAGTCTCAATTCCGGAAAAGTCTAGATTTTCCCTTATTGTTCCTGCAAACACAAGAGGTTCTTGAGGAAGGAAGGTGATCCTTTTGCGGAGATCGCTTAAGCATACTTTCGCGATATCCAGTCCATCAATAGTGATTCGGCCATTGTTAGTCCCCACCGCTAGGGCACGGAGCAGGGCGAAACTGAGGGAAGATTTGCCAGCTCCTGTACGCCCGACGACAGCAACATGTTCGCCAGCAGCGACGGAGAAATTCAGATCACGGAGACAAGAAACATCTCCAGCAGCGTACGAGGCCGAGTAGGACTCGAAGTTGATGACTGGCTGATTAGGCCACGCTGGTGCTGGCTTTCGATCTTTGTCTGGATGACCCTCTGGCTCATTAGCAGCATAAGACCAGACTCTCTCAGCAGATGTAATGTCTGCCTCCAACGTAGCACGTATTTGCACAAAATTGTTAAGCTGACCGGTGATCTGAATGAGAAAATTCATAGCCAAGCCCAGGGTACTTGGAGAGGTATCGAGCCAGAGAAGAAGCGAAGCCGATAAGAGTTGAAGAACGCTGCAACTTTGTTAGCATAAAGAAGGCATAAAGAACACGACTCTCATATCGGAAGCTGAGCTTACCTGGAAAGTAGTTGCAGCCGGAGGGTCAGCCATGGATTTAGCATGACGAATGGGACCCAAAGTCGGATGTGGTCATCAATCACGTCCCTAATGCGCCCTCTGAACCTATCGATCTGGTTGAACGTTAGGATAACTTGAGAACCCAGTCTAGCCTCAGCAGCCTGATTCAAAATAGGAGATCGCGCCTGGTTGTCCAACCGTCGAAGCTGTCTGCAAGCATGCAAGTAATGCGATTGGATCATCCAGTAAACAGTACCCATAGGGATCAAATACAAGAGACTCAAGGGAGTCACACTCAAGATGACAAAAAGAGAAGACGAGGCTGTGATGCAGAGGGCAGATGGGGAGATGAAACCGTCATTGACCGAATTATCGATCTTGTTGATATCGTTGGTGAAGCGGTTGAGGACCTGTCCAAGGCTGTTTGCATCGAAGAAGGAGAATTTGGTCTCAAGAACCCCTTTTGTCAATGGGGCGTGAATAAAGAGCGACGTTGGAATGATGCAAAGGTAAAATGCAACGAGAACGAATACCATTGATAGACTGCCTCCAATCAGGGCGCAGATGGAGTAATAAATTAGTATGCCAGAATGTCCTTGACTGTCAAACTCTTCGCTGGATACTTTCAAGTAATAGACGGCCAGAATATCAAATATCTTGGAAGTAGCAGCAGTAAGGAAGACCCAGAGCCAACCGCCATAATTGGCGAGCTTGAGAAATCGAAGATAGGTTCCCAGGGCGACTGGGTCCGATCCCATATCTGCAGATTGCACATTGGAAGTTGCCTTCTGAAGTAAAGGCTCACTCTCTTGATCAACATCCAAATCACGAGGAGAAATCTGAACGGAGGTGCTGGACTTGATAGAGCCATAGTGTGTTGTCACCGACGGCAGCCGTCGCTCGCAATTGGGTGGCCTTATGGGTTGCACGGCTGGTGTTGTGGTTTGATAGCTTGGAGATGATGTAGCACGTGTTACTGTTCCGCCATAAACCTTGTAGAGATCATCATCGATAGACATAAGGTCTGTTGACGACGTTGTTATGATGCGTAGTGAGTCCTTGAGGATACCGTCCGGACCAAGAACCTGAGACATAACCTGGTCTTGCACTTCGGTATCGAGGGCAGCCAAAGGATCGTCAAGGACAACGATGGCTCTTCTTGCATAGATTACTCTTGCAAGACCAACACGACTCTTTTGTCCACCTGAAAGAGTGGCGCCCGTACCTTCTTCCATTAAGGTCTCATCACCTTGAGGCAGTCTAAATAGATCCGAGCTGAGTGAGACGGCTTCAAGGACTCGTTGATAGAACTGGGGGTGGAATGGAAGGCCGAACAGGATGTTGTCCCTTATCGTATCCCCCATAAGGAAAGGTTTCTGGGGTGCGTACGCGATCTTCCCGTTGACTGAAACGTGGCCATGGGTTGGTAAAATGTCGCCAATAATGGAACAGATTAGTGTTGTCTTGCCGCACCCAACGCTACCAGACACGACAAGAAGGCAATTGGAAGTTACCTCCATATTGCAATCTCGAATGATGACCCGAGATGGCCCTTGTGCTGCTCGAAGAGTGATGTCACAGTCTTTCATGGAGAACATGACATCTACCTTGGTATTGGTGATGGAAGATGGAGGCGAGGGCGATGACGAGGTTGTGGAAGATGGAAACAGCCTCTCTGGACTTGGGACAACAAGCAAGAAGGTCTTGATACGCCCGAAGGAAATTTGTGCAGACTGATACAGTATAACCAGATGAGGAAGAAGTGAAACTGCCCGTGTGATATTCGATGAAAATGCAAGGGCTGGAAAAACCACGGTGCTCGATAGTGAGTGGCCGAGATATGCGGCTACACCGAAGACGATAGAAGTGAGCCCAGGTGGAAGACTGTAAACCAGAAAGACAATGACGCCGTTAAGGATCGCTATCATCTTTGTTCTCTCCAACTCCTCAGCTCGCTTCTCGGCGATTCTTTTCTCAAATATCTTCTCCAAAGAGTTGAGTTTAACCTGTTTGACTTGCTTGAGAACCTGGGTGAGGAGAGCAACCGTAGCATCCTTGGCCTACATGACGAGGACCATGTGCGTCGCCATGCACGATGTTGTATATGATATAAGAGTTAAGATGATGACCGGGGATAAAAACCCGGCCAAGACGCTTTGCCAGCCAAGCAGAACAGTCAAGGCTACTATACTGATACCAGCCTGCAAAGGAAACATTCATAGAGGATGAAACTGCTCAACTAACTCATAAATCTTAGTGGTGTCAACCTCTATGAGCATGGTGGGATCCGCGTTCTCAGCCATGTCATTGGTGTGTGAGATACATCTGTCGGCAATCAGGGCAGACATGACTGAACGGAACTGTACGCCAATTCTGTTTAGGTGAAGCTTCATGTGAGCTTCTGTCATTCCAGCCGCGGCGGTTGCTGCAAACAATCCAGTTACCGAAAGCATGTCTCTGTTCTGTAGCAACGACCAAAGAAGAAATGGCTGAGCTAACGCCGTCGCGACGTTGATAATGCCTAGAATTGAACTGAAGCACATGTCAGAGCGGAATTCACGCAGGAGCACCCATACCACTCCACTTGATAGAGACTGTCGTAGCTGGTCAGGTTGTAGTCTGTCTCGAGTAAGGACACTCCTGACAGACAGTTCTGAATCGACTGGCTAAACATCGTCGCTCGACAAGGTTCCCGAAGCAGCAAGAGTGGTTAGATGGTCTAGCCATGATAGTGTTAGGGATGGAATGAAGCAGCCACTGGAAAGAGGATGCTTGGACGAGGATGGCCATGGGAGGGCAAGGCTTGTAATCAATGAAAGAAGGTACAAGGCTGAAATGACCCCATAAACCCAGTAGTAAGGGAAAGACAGAGCAAACAGGAGAGTGCAGATTACGCATGCAACTAGCTCGTACACAGGCTGTTATGCACAAGGTTGACCAACGACTGTCCACGAGAGTGAAACGATTGAGCCAACGATAATGCAAAGGGAAATGGTCGTGACGTTGATGGGGATCAGATCAAATTCTTGCCCCACATTTGCCGCATCTTGAAGGTATTCAACGACACTGACAAATATGAGACCGGCATCTGCAGCCTAGAATTGTAATGTTAATACTCCAAAACCCGTAAGTCAACTATTCTAGTGTAAACTTACAAGAGCTCCTACTCGTGCAACAGTCCAGCGGCGGCTGAACTGTCTTGATTCGATTTCTCGTTTCGATAAGAAAACCGAATAAAGGCTAGAAAGTAGGTATGAGGCGACGCATATAGTGAAAGCGGGCCTAAGAATTAATCGGCATGAGTACACGAAGCTAACATGGATACATTTTGCGGCATCTCTTACTTTAGGATCCTTATAAGCTCCACCTTAAATATCAGTAGGCAAAAGCAATATTGCACAGAGAGTAGAGAATGACAGAAAAGGGAACGTCAACAACTTCAGCAAAGTTGAGTAATGTAAAATTAAAGGCAGCGAAGTGAGGGAAGGTAGGGTGGATGAAGCACTGGGATCTGAGAACAACGAGATGGGGTTTTCCATGCCTATCGAGCTACCACTACTACATCCTACAGCAAGTGGCCAGTCTGTCTACGCTACCTGCCTATCTTATACTGGCTTGATCGTTACGCAACGACAGGAGGATTAAGGCTATGATAACCAGTGCGGTAGGTAAGAGACCATGTGTTAAAAGTTGAAAGCCTAACTTAACCCGTCTAAGTCAGGACCAGAGCATCCACTAACTACAGGGAGCGCCTAGTCTAACTTAATAAGGTCATGAAATGCGCACTTTACCAGACACTGCAATCATGTTGATTATTTGCTTGTGTCCAGCGAGAGCGGAGAGCTTCAATGGATGGTCTTATCTCGGATGATGATGGAATTTTCATTACTGATCGCTACTGGCTGCCTGCCGAGGCACCTAACCATGTCGCCCCCAGACCTTAAATAGGGACGTGAGGCTTAGTCTACTTTGTATTGCATTGTAACGTTGGATGTGGCCAATACTCAAAGGTTTGGCTACTATACCAACTCTCTTGACACTGTTAAATGCATCGAGGTACAGTTTGCTTGGGTATAGTAGAAACGTATGAAGTTGAGCATGGCCCGTGGGCCCTATTCAGTTAGATAGCAGCATATAATTGGCACAGACAAGAATAAAAATTGATCTATAGCCTGGCTAGATCTCCGATTTAGCATAACAGATGATAATACTTGTTTACTAAGTGCTGCATACCCTTTTATGTATCAGCCAACCATCTGGCAATCACAAGTCTCTCAATGCTACAACGAAAGTTCAAGTCACGGCGTCTTTCTGGCTACCTATGCATTTATCTACATCATCACTTGGTAGGAATGTTGCCTTGTATCCACGAGTTGATCAGCGTCAGCGACTCTCGAGGCTTATCAAACGGCGCCATATGCCCAGACTCGGCAATCTCAGCATATGTAAGAGGCCCATACGACTTCCATCGACCAGCCACGTTGGTCCCCGCGTACCAGGGCAGCAATTCCCTCAGGCGCATCAATGGCTGCCCATACCAATTCAAGCCGTGATCTACAAGAAGTTGCCCACCAGCGCTGTTAACGTATAGATCCCTATCGCCGACGTAGATTAGGACACGGATACTCTGCATGGATGTTGTCAGTTGTGTGTGCATTTGAAGACGAGATGAGGTTGGCACTAACCGATTTCAGAAGGAAGTTGACGTAGTTATCACTCCGTCGCCATAGATCACCATTCTTTTCCCACTGGTCCAAAACGGTGTAACTCACGCCCGAGAAATTCACATTTGGTGGCACCCCAAGAGCTTCCTTGTTGCCATGACTGTTTAGGTACTCATCTATGTGCCCTAGTCCCGGAAAGCAGTTATAGAGGCCTTTGCAATGCTGTCTGTAATCATACGGGTTCCTGCCCATCTTATCTATGACAACGTCAGTAATGGCAGTGCAGTTATCTTGTGCGTCTTTGCAGACTCGACTTGTCATTCCCTCGGCCTCACAAATGCCGAGGTTGGCTTCGCACCACATGGCTCGGGGAGCCCACTTTTCGCATTGCGATGTGTTGAAGAGACTGTCTGGACCCGAGCATACGGTCGTGAAAGCGCCTCTGTTTTGTATCGAGAGGCGAACGAGACCGTTTCCTATCATTATACCCTTAAGGTTGATATTAGACCTGGTGGACATGTCATTTGAAAGACCCGAGAGAAACTGATACTTTGGTGGCTGGGCTTGCAGACCCTGGCTGGACATATCTAAACTCTCTTGCGTCTTCAGAATGGTACTCGCCAGAGCAGGAACCCATGATCCGCCGTAAGACTCGCCCGCGATGTAAAAATCTAGGGCTGCAAGGTCAGGGTATGCGATGAAGAATTGGCGAAGGAACCTATCCATGACCTTGGAGGATTCGACCACGCCGTTGGGCAAATGCTTCCCACGGGAATAGCCCACAGTGATGGGCTGGCTTGAATGTATGTCAGCAGTTGCCTGTGTGAAATGGCAGGTATACGAACTCAATGAAAATAAGTGTGGCATTGGTGTTCCAGCCGAACTCATTGTCGACAGTGTAACCGCCCTCTGGGGCAATGCGACAAGGTCCCAGTTCCAACAGATTTCCATAACCAGCTGAAGATGCCCCTGGACCTCTAAAAGACGTGGAATAAATTAGCCTCATCAACAGACGCAAAGGAACAGGTAACATAGCCAAACAACATACCCGCTCATCCAGAGAATCACCGGATCTGTTTTGGGATCATTCTTACTCTCAAATGACCAGAAGAAGATGGACGACTCATCGGCTTCGGTCTCAATGAAGCCTGACGTGCCCGGTGTAGAACTATTACACACCCTTGCCGTGTCAGAACCCAGGCGCAACGTAAAGTCCGGTACCCCGGAATGACCTGCAAAAGACTTTTCGGTCACGCGAGCAGAAGCACGAAAGATTCCATTGACTGGTGCAAGGAGTCCACACAAAAGAACGGTGACGAATTTGGACCCCATTGTCGGGTAAATAATGGATGCGCAGTTGGTAAGACAAACCTGCGTGTCGTTTAAGTCTAAGCAATGTTATTTATTTGACATGTAAGCGACATGCTCCGACCGCCCCGCGCTGCGCTACTCTACAGGACTCGCTTGTTGATGATAAGCACTGGACTTGACTAAACCAAAACGGGTGTTCAGGTGCGCATGCCGAGGGTTATCCACTATGATACGATGGAGACAGGATGACAGGTACGAAATCATCATGGATGTACTTTGTGAGACATCTAGAGCCCTTTATTTAATACTTTTTTGTAACGATACATCCTCTTATAATCACAGCATACCAATTGTCAGAATGTTTCTTTTGCGCAAGATTAGGTGGCCACTGCTCTGTCTAGCTGCCGTAACAGGCTACGTTGAATGCCAGCAGCAGCAAAAACCTCTGATGAACCAGAACCCCCTCAGCTATCCCACTTTCACCATCCGCGAACAAACAGATCAACTTTGCGATGCGGGTTCTCGTTTCTGGACCGGTACCGTCAACATTACGGCTGACAAGTCCATGTTCTTTTGTATGAGCGCATGCTCCTCATCTCTTGTACAAAACCCTCTGCTTACATTGACACAGGGTTTTTCGAGAGTCGACATGACCCCGAGACGGATCCCCTAGTACTCTGGATGAGTGGGTAAGTTACCGAGAGCTCTCTTCTTACTCGTGATTGCTGAATTGCCTTTTTCCTCTCGGCTAGTGGACCGGGCGCAACAGGAGAATTGGGCTTGACAATGGGAAACGGCCCTTGCATTGTCAATGCTGACGGCAACTCTACGAGTCGTCGTGAATTTTCTTTCACAGACAGAGCCAATGTTGTTTATATCGAGTAAGTCTCTCCTTGCAACGATTGGAACTCGCCCACCCTCTTACACTTCTAGTCAACCAATTGGTGTGGGATTCTCCCATATAACTGATCGCGACGACATTGCTGTCACCCTCCAACAAGGCGCCCGGGATGTTTATTCTTTCCTTTCTCATCTATCAACAAAAGTCTTCCCCAATCTATCTGGTCGCCCTTGGAATCTGGCCGGCGAATCGATGGGCGGTCACTACGCTCTCGGCTATGCGCACTTCATGGCTTCCCTTGAAGGCCAGGCGCCTCGTGTTAACATTTCCTCGGTAGTGATTATAGACGGTTACGTGGATGCTTCACGTCAGAGCGTTGGGTATTATGATTTCTTCTGTAGTGACTGGGCTCAAGACGGTCGCAAGGCCCCTTTGATGAATGACTCGGCCTGTGTGGAGATGGCGGCTGCTGTTCCTTCTTGTGAGCTACTGGCCAGTCACTGCCGCGAGTCTTACGATATACTAGTGTGCGAACAGTCATTTATGGCCTGTGAAGAGACAGTAGGCAAGCACTTTCTAAGTGGTGTTGTTCCTGGGGGATGGGACCCTTACGATGGTACGTCACAGTCAACCAATCTCTTTTGGTGGTTGAAAACCGTCCGTTTCCATCAAGAATGGCTGCTAATAGAGAGTGTTCAAGTCCGTCATGTCTGCGAGACACCTCCTCTCTGCTCAAACTTCGCTCATGGCCGCTCTTGGAAGTACTTTAATCAACCTTGGATTCAAGAACAGCTCGGACAGCTCTATTCCCCTTTTGAGCTTATTGATTTCGAGACCAATATGCGTTGGCAGCAGGCCAAGAGTCTCTACCTTCCAGTTACACGAGAAATGACCTGGCTTCTAGATCATACCGATATTCGAATTTTATTCATCAACGGAAATGATGACATTGTCATGTAAGTTAAGACATATATTTCACACAAGTCTTCCAAATGTTGTGCATGACCTGACCATGGATTTAGCAACACGCCTGGTCAAATGCGACTGTTGGATGAACAGCCCTGGCACGGCCAAGCAAAGTACCGAAGCCAGCATTATGAGGGTTGGTACTTTCGCAAGGGAGATATCACATCCAATATCGAAGGTCATCATGTGAAACGGGGGGGCTTTTGGAAAGGGACGGATCGCCTGGCGCTGTATTCTGTCGATGAAGCTGGGCATTTCTCACCATATCATCAGCCAGAAGCAGTTGGTGCAGTGCTGAAAACCTGGCTAGGCACTTCAGGCGACACAAATTAAAGAGCTGAGTTCTCTGGATTGCTAAACAAGTGGATCTATAATATAACTCCATTGTCTACCCCTTCCAAGTTGCTCATGCAATTTTAGTGCCTTGTATTACATAACGTTATTATTATGTGGAGGAAAGCTGCCAGAATTGATTCATTAGCAAGGACATACTCTGAATCATTCGAATTGGCGAGGTAGCTACAGGACTGTGAACTGGGGCGGTTATAGAGGGACAGGGCCCTGGAGAGGGAACCTAATAGCGCTGTGGCCCTGTAATTAATGCCGACCTAGGGCCCGTTTAGGATAAGGCAAGAGGTCCATGCCTTTCAAATCATGATGGACTCTTACGATTGATCGATTGTCCGAATTATTATACATAATTATGCATACTGATTGACAGGGCGGAATTATCAATCATGTAACAAGTGTAATTAAGTACAATTTTCAAAACTTAAGCTTACACAAGAGACTCCTCAATAATTGGTATCAGATCGCCGAAATATTGGCCGTTTGCTTCACGGCCAAATGCTATGAGGTGCTCCCCCGCAGGGGCCGAGAACAACGAGTCTTTCGGCGCCCACTCGTCATGTGTGTGACAAGCCAGGAAGACAGTCCGTCCTCTTTCTGACTCTTGTTTTATGGTCTGTATAAACGCCAAGAAGCCGCGTAAAGGGTAGAATGGTCCCTCTGATACAACATGGTTGTCCATAAAGCCTCCAACAATGTGGTCAATCAGGTCATACGAAACGCTGCCTGGAACGATGAGGCCAGTTAGGTAAAGGAAATGGAGTATGCCTCTTCGGAACATGTTCTCTTTTGCACATCTGGATAGGTCCAGGCCAATCGCAATACGTGCTATCAGCCTCGCCCAAGGCTGGTGCACTATTGATTCTTGTTTGGGAAATTGCCGCTCATGGTTTGTTTTGGGATCCAATAGTCTGCTGAGGAGTCCAGAGTCGCACAATATCTGCGCAAATGCATATTCGACCATTTCCATAGCCCGGCCATGACTAGAAACGACCAGAGGTTGGAGCTTGTGAGACGAATCCTCCCTGCCTTTGCCTTGGTCTTGACACTCCGATAGCAACTCGGGATAGAAATCCTCAGGCGGTAGGCACTTTAACAGCGTTGATCTGAGATCGTCATGGGTCGCAGTATCATCTTTAGAAATTGGGGGGATGTGATTGTTCTGATCAGTCGTGTTACCTTTCAGGATGGCGAACCAGTCTTTGAATGATTTAAGGACGTCGAGTGTGGTTTCGCCAGAATATCCAAAGGACTTGACAAGTAGGACTCGTCGCCAGACATGTTCGGCCTTTATACCTATCATGTGGATCATCTGGGAAGACGTCAGAAATCTTGTTTCCAGGTTGTTGATAAGTGATCCTATTAGATGCTCGGGGACAGAAATGTGATGATGAAGCAAGGGCCAGGTGGCGAAGGACCGCAGATGCAGCCACCATTGGAAAAGAATATCTGATTCAGGCAAAGACAAGATAGTTTTCTGCTCCGTCAACATTATATCGTCGAGCACGTATAGCGTCTGCCATACGCTACTGACGGCACTAGTCTCTAGCCCGTAGTATCCCATCAAGAACATGGTGATTAGACGAGCCTGTAATGGTAGTAATTCCCCCGAAGGAGATTCTAACAAGGTTGTACTCTGCTTGAGAAATATGTCTGCTTTGTCGAGATGCGTTTGCATAGGGTTCCAGGTACCATCATCAGAATGTCTCCCCTTGATATTAGCGAGGTTCGTTGCCGCAAGTGCCAATGCAGCGTAGTATAGCGGCTTGCATTTCAAAACTAAGCTCCATAGATAGGTGGGCTTCACAGGCAACGCCTTAACAATGGTTAGCTTGAAGTGGGCCAGGTAGAGTCTATGGCCAGCCTCGACTTTGGCGGGTGGTGGCTGTGCTGGCCGGGATAGACTTCTTAGAACTGTGCTGTCAGCCGAATAACAGTTTAGAGAATCGTCTGGCGATGGTAGTTGACACTGGTCGATGGTGGGTAAAGGTGAGAGAGTTGATTGTTGGCCCATAGCGCGATGTGCAGATATTTGTTCAAGCTGAGGTCGAGTTGTACCAGTAGTGACAACAATATTGTGGCAACTGCCATCTATCTGTTGCTCACTCAAATCTTGTTCTGACGAGGATACTAGGGAATCCCATGGAAGTTGCGTCATGCTCATATCCTCCAAGTTGAACTGAAACCCAAGATCATCGATGGAATTATTGTCTGCGCTACCCAACTGACACATTTCCAAGTCGAAGTCAAAATAGTTGGCACCGACATCCGAATCGCTCAGCTCAAAGCTCTGACTGAACAGAGCAGACTCATGAGCAGCGCCGGTGACATTCTCAATCGCGGGCTCGTGGGCTCCAGGGGAGCTAGCCATAACCATGATGGTATCCTCGTATTGGTGCACTGTCCTATCTGAGGCTGTTTGTAAAGTAGGAGAGTGAGATTGATACTGCTTGTCAGGTGAGATATCGAGTGCGGGTGAGGGTTGACTCAGAGTCAAAGGTGTCGTTGCAGTTGCAGGGGGCGTCGAGTTTGGAAGAGAGCTTCGAGAACAACGACGGTCGTTAGCTGATTGGTTTGCGATTCGATGGTCGACTTTATCAGCTGCCCATTGTGTGGCTTCTCGAAACTTGAGGGGCATGGACGTGTATTCGCACTCAGTTCCAGCTGATAGGCAGCGGCTACAGAGTGGCTTTTTCTCATCACACTGTTGTGTCGCGGTTGTGGTCAGTCAGGTCTTTTTTTTTAGATATACTCAGATAGACAAAAAAATGGAGAGTCAAAGCAGGCAAGTGCGCCTACATGCATAAATTTTTAATTAACTGACTGACTTTTCTTCTCTTGCTGCGACATCGGGAGCATCCATTTCTACTCCGTGTAATGTCCGTCTTGTTCACGCGTGCCGGTGCTGGAGCGTGAGAATACAGTTTGACCATAATTAAGATGTCAGGCGATCTATCGATAGTGGGATGATGAATGAATGAGAGACAGATGCGGAGGGAAAAGAGGCTCAGTTTGTCTTTTGTTTCCCCGCAAATAAATCCAGATCCCCACCATTCGTCCTTTGAGCTAAGTGATAAGCCGGACCCAGCCTTTGTTATCGCGGAATAGATAACTACTCCGCAGACAAAGCCGGCCTTTATAATTCGCACAGTCTACACAATTCCACTCCTGCAAAGCAAAGCAGAATGTGGGCAGCTTTAGCGCAGTCAGTATATAGATAAATACTCGTTACTCCGGATGCATTTTCGGGGAATCATGAGCGACACCCACAGCCCGACCGTTTATCTATCATAAGTTATCTATCGTCTTGTTTACTTTTTCCTTGAGTCATGTCAACCAAATTCATCCCTTCATCTCAAGCCCGAGCCGCACTGCATCAAGACCAAGTCGGGATACTGATGGAAAAGGTGAAACTCAGACCCAAATATGACGCCAAATTTTGTCCAGACGGCGTCATCAATCTTTCCGGCGCCCTCAATTCGCTAATGGGAGATTGGATGGCGACGTATGTTGAGAAAGAGCCATTCTCTATGTCTGAATGTTTGTCTTATGGTTCCCTGACCGGGTCTCAGAACCTTCTCGGGGCTGCTGCTGGCTACTTCAACCGCTTCTTCAGCCCCTCGGAACCTGTCCGTGCTGAGCATATCTTGGCTACTAACGGCGTTACATCACTTATGGACATGGCGGCGTGGACCTTGTGTGACCCTGGCCAAGGTGTCTTGTACCTGACTCCAAATTTCTTCATGATCGACTATAACATGACTGTACGAGCCGGTGTCACCACCATCCCTGTTTCAACTGCAGACCTGTCGGATGCTTTTGGTGCCAAAGGACTGCCTGAACTGATTGAGGCATTACAAACAGCTGCTAGATTGGCCATTGAAGATGGTGGAATAAAGTGTCGGGTCCTCCTTCTCTGCAACCCAACAAATCCTCAAGGTCGGTGTTATTCCCCTCAGACGCTGGAGGGCCTTGCCTCGTGGTGCACTGGAAGAGATATGCATCTCGTGGTTGATGAGATATACGCCATGTCTACCCTGACAGACAACAATGACAACGACGCCAATGTTACAGCCTTCACTAGTATCTTGTCGACTACTAGCCGACCAAATGTACACTGTCTCTACGGTATGAGCAAAGACTTCAACATGGGTGGTCTTCGAATGGGATTTCTCATCACTAGAAACCCACTCATTAGGGCCGCCGCCTCAGGAACTGCGTAAGTTGCTAATTCATTTATTAACTTGCACACGCGTGATGCTTTATCTAAAACTTTATTTCTCTTCATTTATAGATGGTTCTCTTGGCTTTCGGTACCATCGGACAAGTTTGTGACGCGCTTCTTACAGCAGTTGGATGTGGTTCAAGACTACCTCGATATCTACCGCTCAAGACTTACAGAGGCGTATCGAAGAACGACAACGGCCTTAAACAAGTACAAGATTCCTTTTGAACGAGCTGATGGGGGATTGTTTGTCTTGGTCAACCTCAACCGCTGGCTTCACAACTTTGAATTTGAGACAGAAAAGATGGAGAGCCCTGAGATGAAGTTCTGCATGATGCTAATTGATAACGGTGTATTTTTGAATCCGGGACATGTAAGGAAAAGATGTTAGAATTTGAGACCCTGTGAAATTACTAACAGCTTTTGTTTGACAGTTTGCGCGATGTGAGCAACCTGGACAATTCCGCCTTGTTTATGCGCAGGATTCAGAAACCATTGAATTGGCCGTACAGCGTATTGCACGAGCTTTGGATGGGCTAGCCTCAGCGCAATAGGCATACAGTACAGTACACTACCACTGCAGTATAGTGGCGGGGCTTGGCTGTCTTGATGGGGTTAAATTGGATGGGTGGATGGGTACGACGCGTTACCTGATCGGGTCAACGAGACCGCAACTCCGCTCAATTGCCCGGCTAAATCTACAGCATCTTTTAAGTCGTGAACAATAGATTGCCTAATCAGATCAACGGGACCGCACCTCAACTCTCATATCCTATCCTACTGTGTGTGTGATGAACTGGCGGTGGATAGCGGAAGCAAACCGGAACCGGACATCTGCTACCTATCACGGCGTCCTTGAAGTCAATGCCCTCTTCATGATAAGTTTAGATTAACTACTTAACAAGTTGTCTATCCACTAAGAAGTTGAATCTAGCCACGCAAAACGACAATGATTACTCCCATAATTAATAGCACCAGTAGTAACAACCAGCATATTATGCAGCCTCATCTTGCCTACGAGACTCCTGAGCCGCAACGTAACAATCATCCATCGTGCGCTTGTCATCAACACCATCGATCTACTCCTGACAGCACCTTTTCATCGTTGGATAACACTGGCGAGGACTGGACCTCAGTGGATACTCCACCACGTTTCACTCTCCCCTCTCAACATTCTCATGCTATAACCCCAAACTTTGATAGTCTGACTTTAGACGATAAGCCATCTCAAGTCTGCATCTTCGCCAAATGCCTTATCCCTGGACGTTCTGAGCCTCTCCACAACGTTGCCGTGAGCGTATGTGTCCTCACTGGCAAGATCACCTATGTTGGACCTCAGACGCAGCTGCCCAAGGCGCTTGAATCTGTGCCTCGGGTCCGAGTGGGCTACCTGATGCCCGGTCTTTGGGATTGTCATACCCACTTATCTGGGCTTACCAATGTTGACTTTCCAGAAATGGTCCTGACTCATCCAGCCACATTGGGTGCTGCCATCACTCGCAGTATGCACGAGACCCTCATGGCGGGCTTCACTTCGGTCAGGGATGTCGGCTCGTATGCGACAGAGGTCGCGCCCCTGGTAGAAAAGAACCTTATTCTGGGGCCCAATGTCTTTGGCGCTGGTGCTGCTATCGGCATCACCTCAGGTAGTTGCGATGCTTGTACCCTACCCACTGATTATGTCTACTCCCGCCAAGGAGGTGGTGGCGGCGGGTCTACAGCCCAGGACTTTTGGCCAGGAGTTTCCATACTTGCCATTGCCGATGGTGTTGACGAATGTCGTCGTGCTGTTCGGCAGCAAATCAGAAGAGGAGCACGCTGTATCAAGATTGTCACCACAGGTGGTGTACTGAGCCGAACAGATGATCCAGCTTGTAGGCAATACTCAGATGCCGAGCTCGCTGTTATGATAGAGGAGGCAACCTTACATCGCCGTGCTGTTGCGGCCCACGCACACGGGAAAGAGGGCATCATGGCAGCCGTCAAAGCAGGTGTTCACACTATTGAGCACGGAAGTTTCTTGGATGATGAAGCTGCTGAGTTGATGGCCAAGCACGGCACTACCTTTATCAGCACGAGATATGTGCTTGAGGCGAATTTGAAGCAACTTGACAGACTCAATCCCGAAACGGCTCAAAAGATGGTCAAAACGGCACATACTCATCTCGAGGCCTACAGGACGGCCGTGCGTCACGGCGTCAAGATCGCTCTTGGCACCGATATCGCCGGCTCAGACCCAACATCACTAACCTGCCATGGTAAGAACGGTCATGAAGTTGCATTGGCCGTCAAGGCTGGCCTTACTCCTCTGCAGGCGATCGATGCCGGAACTATCAATTCCGCCGAGACGTTGGGACGCTTGACACCGCAAAAGGGCCTTGTGCGTGTTGGGTGGGACGCTGATCTCATTGCACTTGATGAAGATCCTTTACAGAACATCAACCTGTTTGATAGTGAGAAGAACATCACTTATATTTGGAAGGGTGGCATGCTTGTGAAGTCACCCAAGGGTCAAATGATCTGGCCACCTCTACAGAAGTCTTAAGTAGTGGATGGCTTTATGGATAAGATATCCCTATACACTGTACATCGCTTTCGGTCTGAACGATGCAGAGCTCTGTTATGTTACTGACCAGATCGTTTGTAGTAGCTTTTGCTTATCGAGAATGTCTGTCACTGGCATTTAATCGCGGGAGGCTTCGACCCCAACCCGCAGAGTAGTTGTCGTTGCATCTTCAATTAAGTCGAAAAGAACGAACTTCCGTATTATAAAGACCAAACACAAGGAATACATATGAGGAAGGGAGTATATACCGTGATAAACACTCAATATTAGAACATATTGAACATAAGGTTCTGGAAGCACAGAAATTACACGCCTTGAATTGAATGCTTCTGTTGACAGAAACCTCAACTGTTATTGACCAGATTATGAACAATGCACTATATTCCACAGGCCACCGTCGAGCGATAAAGCTTAAGGAGGTCAAACACCGTCATCAGCTTATGTTAGCATTTACCTAAACTAGGTCTCACATGCGCCAGAGCTTGGGGAAGATGATGTTGGGTGGGTTTGCTGCATGGCCTCGTTAGCGCGAGTTTCCAGCTATTCTTAAATAGAGAACCTTTGCAACAGAAATAGACCGAGTCTCGTATTCCAAGAGAGTAACGAAGACATCGAACTTGAGCTTGCAAACGCCCCAACAGCGGTCAGAATTGAGCTTTCTATTCTTGTGGGAATGACTCCTGCCAAGTCGTAGAATCATACCATCCCGGAGTGTTTTTCCGCACTTCCGTCATGGTGGGCTTCAGCAAGCGGTCTGCAGTAGCGGAACTAAAAATAACTTCACACGCTAGACCAGATAAGATAGCGATAACGCGATAACGAATGCCCCGCGAGTCAGATTTACAGACTCCAAGGATGACAGTTTGTCGAGACTCAACAAGGGCTAACACTGCACTTCAAAAGTCTCGGGTATCAACATGTCTATCAAGCCCAATTCAGCGACCCTTGTGGATCTGGGGTCATACAAACTCGATGGTACAGTCCACGGCCCGCCCCGCCGGGCGCACAATCCGATTGTCATCATCATTCCGGATATCGGCAGCAGCATCAAAGAATGGACTGCCGTTACCGAAGTTCTGGCAGGTTCCATGAGCGTTGTAAACTATGAGCGGGCAGGATATGGACAAAGTGAACCTGCCCCTTCAGGCAAACCCAGATCACCAGCCGCTCTAGCTGAGGAATTGCATCTTCTCCTACGAGCTGCCAAGATCGCACCGCCTTACATCATGATCTCTCACTCTTATTCGTCTGCCATACTGCGAGAGTTCACGAAACTGAGAAATTTAGCTCAATTCAAGGGTTTTGTATTTGTGGATGCAAAATCGGATCCGACTCTCGAAACTAGACGATTGGGCACCGATACGCTGTATGGAGACAATCATCGCTTAAGCGACACAGCGTGGCAAGCTTTGTTAGACGAAGAGGCTCGTGCGGAACATCAAGCTGCGGTTGGAAGGGAAATAGCTGAATATCAGGCGATGTCGAGTGGTGAAGAACACGAATACGGGCGTGTGCCTCTCATAGTTCTTCAGACGGACGTGAATGGAGAGGAGATATCGGACAATGGGGTGAATAAGTCTTTGTTGAAGTTGTCTGAACGTTCGAAATTACGGCCTGTGATGGCTGTTGGACGAGATATTCAACTTGTAGCACCGGAATTGGTTGCTGATGCTGTGACTTGGATTTTGATGCAGTATAGATGTTAGAGAAAAATACATGCCATCCCTATAGATTGAATGTGACTTTGCTACTGATCCTTTGTGTTCAACGCGCCAGAGAACACTGACTTTTGCCCATCGCACATTCCACTCGTCTGTTCAACGTAATCCCTAGACAAAGTCTCCCGAATAAAGATACGGAACTACTACACTCTCTATACACAGGAAAAAGTCAAATCATCTGATTCTACCATGATAAATTATTCAATCATTAGACATGATCATCTCCATCAATTGACCTTGTTAACTGTGTATTTTGGCAATTCCTTCCATATTACTCCCGGGTAGTTTAAATGCTAACGCCATGATTATTTTGACATTTTAGTGGCGCCCGGGTGGACGACCAGTAGCTTCCCCCATGAACCGCGCGCTAACCAACCAATTTCCATAAGCGCCAACACTACGCCATTTGTTTCAGGTTTACGTTTCCGCCTTCACTCTCATCAGAGTGTCGATCTTCAAAATTCTAAGACAATTAGGCGCTCTACAATAGTACTTTTCAGCTCGTCATGGCCTTGTCTCTCGACATCATGTCTCGGATTTACGATGCCGTTGCTTCCGCACAAAACAGGGCATTCAACCCTCACGATTCTTTTCTTAGCATCACCCCGCTCGAACTGCAAACATCAGGTCTTGATTCTTCTCTCCATCTCGTATACTGAATAACTAATGCACAAAGTCTTTGACGTGGTGAGTTGAATTCTTCTAGATCTTCTTGGCTAGCAGAGCCTCCCCAATCATTGGATGAGAAGACCACTTGCAGGGATCATGGACCTGCATGCGCTGATCTGTTTATAGCCGCTGAGTGGCCAGACTAGAGGCTAGAGGGATAATAATAGCACACAATCACATCACCCCCAGTCCAAACACGAGCATTTCTGCAGGTTTTTCTTTGTTTCTTCTGTTCTTTGACACACGAAACGTACAGTAGATGCGCCTTTCAGTTGAGACATGCTGTTCATGTTCATTATTAGAACGTTCCAGCAGAGCTAATGAACTACTCCATAGTTAGCAGCCTATCCTGGCCTAATGTCAGTAAAGACAGGTTATTCGTGGAGACAGGGTACGGATGTGATTGTATGGCCCGACCGCAAGACCACTTTTTGTTTGCCCACTTCACGGGCTTTCATCCATGATCGACCGCGAATCGTGCAGCTTGTATTTTTGGAAGCCCAACCTACAGCAGTCCTTTGGTAAATGACAAGGGAATATCTCCAAACCCCACTATTATCCAGCGCGTTCACCTCATCCAACCACTGACCGCCCTGTCAATCCCGTTTTGGCATCCCTGAATGACCTCACCCTGCCATCTTGACCATGCAAGCGCCCGTATTCGATGGGGACTTTCCAATTATGGACGATGCGATGGATTGACGCGCTGAGATAGATCGAACGTAGCAGTCGATCATCAACTTCAGTTTCATCTATAAAGATTCCTTTCCATCTCAGCTTTTCATTTCCATTCCTCATCAACAACAACCAGTAAACAACTTCCACTTTCGTTTTTCCTTGGTTCTTTTTTTCTTTATTACTTCATTCGCTACAACATTCGTTGAAACATTCAAAATGAGAAGCTTCTTTCTTCTCAGCGCCGTTGCCTTTAGCGCGGCAAACGCTGGCGTTTTAGATTTCCGTCGACACCAAGTTCGAGGAAACTACGATCTGCCTCCTGCCGATGCCTACCCTCCTCCCGCCAACACTCAACCCGATGTCTATCCTCCTCCCGATGTCCCTGAGAATACTGAGCCTGCTGCGCAGGAATCCTCTCAGTATGTTCCTCCTCCTCAACCTACCTCCGAGGTTCCTGTCATTGAAGTGACCACCTCTCCGGTTGTTGAGAAGGATACTACCGATTATGCTCCCCCTGCTGTTCCTACTGTCGTTACTACCGAAGCTGCTCCTCCTCAGTCTGCTGCTACTGAGACCAAGCCTGCCGAAGAAGAGACTCCCGGTGTTTACCCTCCTCCCGCCAACACCCCTTCTGACGCTTATCCTCCTCCTGAGGGAGTTCCTACTACTGAGGCCGGACAAGAGACTACTGCTGAAGCTCCTTCCGCTACCGATCTCTACCCTCCTCCTGCTGGAACTAAGCCTGCCGAAGACACCACTGAGGCTGGACAAGAGACTACTGCCGAGGCTACCTCTGCCACTGGTGCCTATCCTCCTCCTGCCAACACCCCATCTGATGCCTACCCTCCTCCCGAGGGTGTTCCCACTACTGAGTCTGCTCAAGAGTCCACTGCTGATGCCACTACCGATGCTGCCACTGCTGGTGTGACTACTGCAACCGACTTGTACCCTCCTCCCGCTGGTACCAAGCCTGTCGAGGATACCACCGAGGCTCTCACTCCTACTTCCGAGTACGCTCCTCCCGAGAGCACCGATGTCACCAAGAAGGGATCCACCGTTGTCGACAGCTCCACCGATGCTTATCCTCCTCCCGAGGGTACCGTCACTGAGTCCGCACCCGAGGGCACTACCACTGAGGCTTCCAACGAGACCACCAAGGATGCCCAGCCCACTACCGTCGAGTCCGAGAGTGCCTCTACTACTGGGTGGACTACCTCAACTGTCTACACCACCAACGTCTACACTGTGACATCTTGCCCTCCTGAGATCCCCGACTGCCCCAACAACAAGCACGTCACTACCGAGACCGTCGCTGTGTCTACTACTATCTGCCCTGTCACTGAGAAGGGTGAGACTCCTGTTTCTACTCCCGAGGACCAGGTTCCTGGATCCACCGAGAAGCAAGACACTGAGACTGCTACTGCTTCTGTCCCCGTTGAGACTGAGACTAAGAAGGTTCCTGAGCCGACTACTCCTGGTGCTTATCCTCCTCCCGAGGGTAACACCGAGACCGGTACTGCTTCTCTGCCTGTCGAGACTGAGACCGAGACCGGGAAGGTTCCTGAGCAGTCTTCCACTGGTGTCTACCCTCCTCCCGCTCAGTCCACCACTGAGGGTGCCGAGACTGAGACTGAGAAGGTCCCCGAGGTTACTGAGACTGCTACTCCCTCTGGTGCTTACCCACCTCCTGAAGGCACTGCCTCTGTTCCTGCTGAGACTGAGACCGTTCCCGCTGAGACTGAGACCAAGACCCTTCCTGGCGAGACCGACACTGCTCCTGCTGCTGGATCTACTCAACCCGCTGAGTCCTCCACCGGTGTCTACCCTCCTCCTAAGCCTCACACTGAGACCGTCGGTACCGAGACTGAGAAGTCCAGCGAGACCCAGCCTACCATCGAGACAACCAGCGAGTGGACCACTTCAACTGTCTACACCACTGCTGTCCGCACCATCACCTCTTGTGCTTCTGATGTGCCTGACTGTCCCGTTGGTCCTCACGTCACCACCGAGACCATCGCTATCTCGACTACTGTTTGCCCTGTCACTGAAGCTCAGCCTACCAAGCCTGTGACTGGCACCGAGGACAAGCCCGCTACCGAGACTGT
The DNA here is from genome assembly GCA_004367055.1 of Fusarium sp. NRRL 66335. NCBI lineage: Eukaryota > Fungi > Ascomycota > Sordariomycetes > Hypocreales > Nectriaceae > Fusarium > Fusarium sp. NRRL 66335. Next base: position 219,839 of record QHHG01000239.1, read on the forward strand.
CCCTGTTACTGAGGAGCAACCTACCAAGCCCGCTACGGAGACTGGTGACAAGCCTGCCACTGAGACCGAGGCCTCTACTCTTCCCGCCACCGAGACCGGCGACAAGCCCGCTACCGAGACTGTTCCTGCTACTACTGAGTCTGAGGAGCAACCTACCAAGCCCGTCACCAACCACGAGGGTTCCACCAAGCCCGCGACCGAGGAGCAACCCACCGAGACTGAGACCGTCCCCGCCACCACCGATGGCAACAAGTACCCCGTCCCCACCGAGAGCGGAGCTGTCTCTACCCACCCCGTCACCGGCACTGAGGACCAGCCCGCTCCTACCGAGTCCGCTAGCACCACTGAGATGACTACCTCAACCATCTACACCACCAACGTGCGCACCATCACCTCTTGTGCTCCTGATGTGCCTGACTGCCCCGTCGGTCCTCACGTCACCACCGAGACTATCGCCATCTCCACCACTGTCTGCCCTGTCACTGAGATCATTCCTCCTGTTACCAAGGTCATCATCACTGAGAACGGATCTACCAAGACTATTGCTACGACTGAGGTTGTTACCAAGCCTGCTACCGAGGAGAAGCCTACTGAGACTGTTTCTGCCACCGAGGAACAGCCCACCAAGCCCGCTACTGAGGAGCACCCCACCGAGACCGTCCCTGCTACTGAGACTAAGCCCGCTACCAAGCCTGTCACCGGAGGTCAGACCGAAGCTGGATCTACTCAGCCCGCTGTTCCCTCTACTACTGAGTGGACCACCTCGACTGTTTACACCACCAACGTTCGCACTGTTACCTCTTGCGCGCCTGATGTTCCCGATTGCCCAGTTACTCCTCACGTCACTACTGAGACCATCGCTGTTTCCACCACAATCTGCCCTGTTACCGAGCAGCAGACTAAGCCTCACGTCACTGAGCCCAAGCCTACTGAGCCTGTTGTCACCGAGCCCGCAGCCAAGACTACCGGTTACACTACCTCCACTGTCTACACCACTAGTGTCCGAACCGTCACTACCTGCGGTCCTGAGGTTCCCGACTGCTCTCCTACTCCTCATGTTGTCACCGAGACTATTGCTATCTCCACCACCGTCTGCCCCGTCACTGAGGAACAGACTGCTCCTACTCAGCCTGCTGGCGAGCAGCCTCCCAAGCCTGAGCAGCCCGAGCAACCTGGAAAGCCTGGCAAGCCTGATGAGCCTGCTCCTAGCAAGCCCGTCGGCGGCAACCCTCCTCACCCCATCTCAACTCAGGTCGTCACAACTGGCTTTTCCACCTCGACCGTCTACACAACCGCCGTCCGCACCGTCACTGCTTGCGCCCCCGGTACTCCCAACTGCAACGGTGAGGGCCCTCACATCGTCACCGAGACCATCGCTCTCTCCACCACTATCTGCCCCGTGACCGAGACCCAAGTCATTCACGCTCCCATGACTTCCACTCTTTACACCACCAAGTACTTCACCGTCAGTGCTTGTCCTCCTTCCGTCAAGGACTGCCCTTATGGTCAAGTCACCTCCCAAGTCTACGCCACAGCCACCACCGAGGTCCAGCCTCCTCCTAGCAACTACGTCCCTCCTGTCGTGGCTACTTCCTACCTCGGCCACGGCAACCAGACCTCTACCTCCTACCACACCCCCACCAAGCTGTACGAGACTCCTGTGCACACTCCTAAGCCCATTGAGACTCCTCAGCCTGTTGAGACATCTTTCGTTACCAGTGCTTCCGCGAAGACCACTGCTGGTTACTACCCTCCTCCTCCCTACTAAGCATCATGAGTCTGGAACCTTGATGCTATGAATGCACATATCTAGAATGACATATTATTACGATTTGTATGAACTTGTTTTTGTATTTAGATTTCTGTTTTGGTTTTGTTATAAAAAGAATTAGCTTAGATAGCAATAGTGTCTATACGACAATACATGTTTCCTTCAAGACATTTTCATCTACATTCGTGAATCGTGACTGAATATGCATGTGGTGACTTCTGGGATTGGTATCTAGATGTCTCAGCATCGGCCAAGAGCCGCTCACTTTTCGGATGGACATTCCGCTCCCAGAAAGGCAGGTAGAGACAGGTTTTATTATTAGACAAGAGTGATGAAACGAATAAGCGCCGAATGACTTGGGCATGTGATATGTTTCTAAAGAGCCAGGCGGGCGAATAAGTTCTAACACCGAGTCATACCTTGTAGTTTCAATCTCAACGTTTGACTCAGATACTCCAGGTCTTCTAACTCGGCGATCAACCCACCTTCTAGATGTGGCGGACAAGACCAGTTCGGTGACTGCAACCCCGAATGTCGTTATGTTAATCCACCGAGCTCATTGGTAGCTGCAGCTGCTGACCGGATAACTATCTCCGTTCTCCACTAACCTGATGCATGTCATGTAACCAAAACGATTATTTGCGCATGTGCAAGTCTCAAAAGCCCGGATCTCATTGGTATCGGGTATATGACGGGGTAAGTGTGATTTGCTGTTGGGTCGTCGTTTCTGTAGATAAGGGATATAATGCAGCTGTTTCATGAGACATCCAACTGAGGCCTAGCACCCTTTATGTATGCGTGAAGCTCTAAACAGAATACTTTGGTTCTAGATTTGGCGGCTAAAGAGAAGTGAACGCGGAATCACCAACGCTCGTGCATACAGCATGAAGGTGAACATGCTATTGGCCTGTTGCCCATGAGATTCAGTATGGGTGTGGTGTGTGTTGACAACCCAATATGGTATTCTGATCGGAGCCCGAGAAATTGCTGACTGCTTTATAAGTATACTGCTCGCCAGCCACTTGGTAAGTACTCTGGAACGCTCTTCGAGCCCATTCGCAACACTAGTGAGAGACGGACGTTTCATCACGGCACAAAATGGACTGTCTCAATCTCTCAACCGTCAAGACCCCTAGCGGCATCGCCATATCCCTTTTAGCCTTCCTAACGACATGGTACCTCACAACCTCTATCATCTCATACCGCCGCCTCCGGCACATCCCAGGCCCATTCCTCGCGCGCGTCAGCTACCTCTGGGTAGGCTATACCGCATACAAAGGGAAACAACACCAAGTCTTTACGGCCCTCGACAAAAAGTACGGCTCACTCGTCCGCATCGGCCCGGAGGTTCTTCTCACTTCAGATGTGGAACTTGTAAAGCGCATGTCTGCGACGAAGAGTACTTATGGGAAGGGCTCGTGGGCCGATGGTATTCGGTTCAACCCTTATCATGAGACTATGTTTGCTACTCGTGATCCGAAGGAGCATGATAGAGTCAAAGCTAAACTCACGCCTGCTTATAGTGGAAGAGATACGCCAAACCTCGAAGAGGCTGTTGATGAGCAGGTTATGAGCCTGATTTCGCTTATCCGGAGGCGGTATCTGTCTGATCCTGCTGCGGGCGATTTTCGGACTCTGCCTCTTATTGATGTTGTTTTTTACTTCGCCATGGATGTTATTTCCAAGGTGGCGCTGGGCACGGAGTTTGGATGTTGCACGACGAACTCGGATCCGTATAAGTTCTACAAAGGGCTGGCTGAGCATATGCCTGTTATGGCTCTGACAACTGATGTGCCTTGGATACGAGCAATCATGTACTCTTCTACCTTCTTGAAGTATTTCGGTCCACAGGAAACCGATCCGAACGGGATTGGACCTATGATGAAGTAGGTGATCTGGGAAATGATGTACGCGTGCTAATGGCTGATGTGAAGGGTCACAAATGAAAACGTTCGAGAACATTACAAACAGGATGAAAACGAGAAGGTAGACATGTTGGTAAGTATTTAAGGTTACTACAAACAACTTCACGTTCTTTGCTAACTTTGCGCAGAGCTCCTTTAAAGCTCATGGTTTACCCGAAGGTGATGCCATGTCCGAAGCACTCTTCATGTTCATCGCAGGATCCGACACGACAGCATCGGCTATCCGAGTCACCATGCTTTATGTCATGTCTACACCTCGCGTCTACCAGAAGCTCAAAGATGAGATTCGCACCGCTATACGGGAGGGAAAGGCATCTAGTCCCATTACTGCTGCTGAGTCACGGGAGCTACCATATCTCCAGGTTAGTCCATACTTAAAGACTGTCGAGCCTAACGCCATTAATCATGGGATTTACAGGCAGTCATCTATGAAGGTCTCCGCATGCGACCAGTAACAACAGGCCAACAAGCCAAACAAGTACCTCCAGGAGGCGACACCGTCAACGGAGTCTTCATTCCAGGCGGAACATCTATCGCAGTCAATTTCTCAGCCATTCTCGCTTCAAAGGAATTCTTCGGTCCTGATGCCGACGTGTTCCGACCAGAGCGTTTCATCGGTCTTTCAGGGCCGGATCTCGCCGAGATGCGTCGTAATGTTGAGATGAACTTTGGGAATGGACGATGGATGTGTGCTGGGAAGCCTTTGGCATTTATGGAGCTACAGAAGGTTTACTTTGAGGTAAGATAACAACCTATCATGATTACGGGTGCTGATATATGATTTGCAGTTGCTCCGAGCGTTTGACTTTCAGCTTCTCGAGCCGCTTAGGCCAATGGTTTCTGAGAGTTATGCACTGTTTCGGGATTATGGACTTAAGGTCCGAGTGACAGCGGCAGAAGACATGGATTGAAGATAAGAACCTGTTGTACGAGTACCAAGTGCCGATGTTTCTACCCGCTGTCCATACAAACCAAGTCTCTTTTTTCCTGTCCCCCGCGCGTCTGAGATCGATCAGCCGCAAGCCATCTTCATTCTACAGTCCCATGACCTGCCGCAGAACTCTTTGTTCCGGTGTCATGGTCATGCGGTGATATTAATATGACAAATGCCGATCTCATACCTGGGTCATAAAGTAACACAAATTGCTCTGTGGCTTGAGCTAAAACTCGTTATCCAGTAATCTGTAGCGGAGTTACGATTTTGGGGTGATACGATTAGTCTTGGCCGAACAAAGAAGTGACGTTGGTGATAGATACTGGGGTTGTACAAGAGTGGTGATAACGTATACAGATGGACTCGTCGGTCTATATATACCATTGGAAATCCCAGTGTCTGGAATCTGCCCCTCCTCTCCTCGAGGTCATTGAGTTTGTAATCTGAACTGTAGTTGTGTTCATGAGACTTTACAAAAACGTGTCTGCACCGGATTGAACAGCAAGTGAACTCAATTTACACTAACCACCTGTCAACTCCCTTTGTTATAACACCTCTCAATCCCCTTTCAACACTTACCATCAACCCATTTCCATCGCAGCCAAAATGTCGACCATGGACAGCATCTTCGCGGGCTACGCCCAACGCCAGTCCGCGCTCCAGGCAAGCGACAACATCTTCACCAAAGGCATAGTCTGGATCGAAGGCTCCCTCGTCTCCCTCCACGAAGCCCGCATTCCCATCATGGACCAAGGTTTCATGCATGGTGACTTGACCTACGACGTCCCTGCCGTTTGGGACGGTCGCTTCTTCCGTCTCGACGAACATCTTGATCGTCTTGAGGCGAGTGTCAAGAAGATGCGCCTGCAATTTCCCATTCCTCGTGACGAGATTAGAAGCACCCTTCTGGAGATGCTTGCTAAGAGTGGGATTAAGGATGCTTTCGTTGAGATCATCGTCACAAGGGGCAATAAGCCTGTAAGGGAGACTACGCCTGGGGAGTTCCTTCAGAATCATCTGTACTTACTTGTCCTTCCGTATGTTTGGGTCATGAAACCTGAGATGCAGTACCATGGAGGAACTGCTGTCATCGCCCGTACCGTTCGCCGTATCCCTCCCGGCTCAATGGACCCTACCATCAAGAACCTTCAATGGAACGACTTCACCCGCGGCATGTTTGAAGCATACGACCGCGGAGCCCAATACCCCTTCCTAACCGACGGGGACACCAACATCACCGAAGGGTCTGGCTTCAATGTCGTCTTCGTCAAAGACAACGTTCTCTACCACCCCTCCCGAGGAGTCCTACAGGGTATTACCCGAAAGAGTGTCATTGATGCGTCCAAGCATTACGGCTATGAAACTCGAATTGAGCATGTCCCTGTCCAGCTGGTTTACGAGGCGGATGAGATCTTCATGTGTACTACTGCTGGAGGAATCATGCCTATTACTACTCTAGATGGCAAGCCTGTCAAGGATGGAAAGGTTGGACCTGTGACGAAGGCTATTTGGGATCGGTACTGGGCTATGCATTGGGAGGATGAGTTCAGCTTCAAGGTTGAGTACCAGAAGACGAAGCTTTAGTCAATTGGGGTTGGTGTCTTGTATGATCACTCAGATTGTTCTACACAACGAAGTACTGATTTGACTTGTATGCCTTTCACGCCTTTCCGTCAATTCATAATCTGATCACTGAGACGAAAATATTAGGTGCTTGTCTTGTTCAAGGCGTGCAGCGTGGGTTGCGTTACGCTCCAACAAAGAAGGCGGGGAAATGCCAGAAGGATAAGACACGCCCTGTAGACGACATCCAATTTGCCCGCTTACAAACCGCCTTGATACAAATAAGGATTATGACCCTTGAAATGCGACGATAGATTTGTAATTTACTAATTCGAATAACGAAATTACAGCTGTTTTGGTCGCCGTTCTTACTGGGAGCTGAATTGCATGACGTAACGCTAGACTCCATGCAACCCTCCCCTCAGTGACGTGCAACGATATTTAATAAGTACCTTTATAACCTCTATCACAGCACTTCCTTCTGCATAACTCAACAAGAAGAAACGCGATATCAAAGAAGATATTCATTTCAGCCTCTGTATTTTGATCTCTCCCCCAAGCTTCAATCGCCTCGATACTCTATCAATTTCAATATGGCCGACGGCTACACACAAATTCCCTCTGGCGCTCAGGCCCAGCCAAAGCCTTACCACGTCTCAATTGAAGATGAAAAGGTCGAAGAGCTCAAGCTACTTGTCAAGCTAGGCAAGATCGCACCACCTACCTACGAGTCCACGCAAAAGGAGCACAACTACGGCATCACGCACCAATGGCTCACTGATGCCAAAGATGCTTGGATGAAGTTTGACTGGTAAGTCATGAACAATGTTGCAGTCTGTGCCGGTGGCTAATGATTGTAACAGGCGAGCTGCTGAGAAGCACATCAACTCATTCAATCATTGGACCGTACCCATCAAGGATGAAGCAGGCGATTTCGATATTCACTTCACAGGCCTGTTCTCGACAAAGCCGGATGCTGTTCCTGTCGCATTACTCCATGGTTGGCCAGGCAGCTTCCTCGAGTTTCTTAAGATTCTGTCGATTCTCAAGGAACGATATACTCCCGAGACGCTTCCTTTCCACGTTATTGTCCCGTCTCTGCCTGGCTATGCCTTTTCGAGCAAGCCTCCTCTGGACAGAGACTTCCGCGTTGAGGATATTGCCCGCATTGTTAATACTCTTATGGTCCAGCTAGGCTTTGGTGGTGGATATGTTGCCCAGGGTGGAGATATTGGTAGCAGAGTTGCTCGAGTGCTCGCTGTTAGCTACAAGGAGTGCAAAGGTATGTGACGTCCCAAATCGCCTGCTTTTGCTATTGCTAGAGACACTGACACTATAACAGCCGCCCATCTCAACTTTTGCATCATGCAAGAACCCTCCAACGCATCAGGCGAAATCACACCAGCCGAAAAGAAAGGCCTGGCCCGCGCTGAAGAATTCCAAACCCGCGGCTCCGCATACGCTCTCTTCCACGCTACCAAACCCAGCACAATCGGCTTCGTCCTCTCGTCCTCCCCAATCGCCCTTCTATCCTGGATCGGCGAGAAATTCCTACACTGGACAGACGAAGATCCACCCATGGAGGAAATTCTCACATCGGTATCCCTCTACTGGTTCACTGACTCGTTCCCTACATCTATCTACCCATACCGTCAGCGTTTCGCGCCTGGCACGGGAGGTTCGCATGATGGACCGGATTGGAAGATTACCAAGCCTTTGGGATATAGTTGGTTTCCGGAGGAGCTTGCGCCGATTCCTACTTCTTGGGCTAAGACGACAGGAAATTTGGTGTTTGCCAGACGGCATGAGAGTGGTGGCCATTTTGCGGCGCTGGAGAAGCCTGAGGAGTTGTTGAAGGACTTTGAAGATTTTGTGAAGCAGATTTCTGATGATGGGAGTTTGAAGATCTGAAATGGCATTTTCGAGACAGAACAATTGAAGTCTAAGGGTATAGCTTTCTACGACTCGCATCCTTTTCGGCTTCTCTGCTCAAGTGGTTTTCATAGTAGATTCACAAGTCGAGACCATATAAGTTCTTGCTCGTTGAACGAAATAATAAATGTTTTTAATTAATAATGATATCAAAGCCGTTTTAATCTTCCCTTACCCTTCTATTCTTTCCATTTCCCATTAACCGCTCTTGACAACCTCAATAATCTTCTCCACGACCGAAGGATCGGAAAGGGTAGAAATATCACCCAACTGATCCTGCTCACCCATAACAATCTTTCTCAAGACACGGCGCATAATCTTTCCAGAGCGAGTCTTGGGCAGATCCGCAACCATGAAGATCTTCTTGGGCGCGGCAAAAGGTCCAATGGTGTTGCGCACTTGCAGTCTGAGCTCAGCATGCACCTCGGCCTGGTTGGAGCGGAAAGCCTCTTTGAGACAGACAAAGGCGATGACAGATTGGCCGGTGACTTCATCGGCAACGCCTACCACGGCTGATTCGGCGACGGCGGAGTGCTCGACCATTGCGGCTTCGATTTCGGCGGTTGACAGGCGGTGGCCAGAGACGTTGATCACGTCGTCGACACGGCCGCGGATCCAGAAGTAGCCGTCGTCGTCGCGGGCAGCACCATCACCGGTGAACTGGACGTTATTAGCATGGATTTTCTGATACAGTGGAAAGGGACAAAGACTCACGTAGTAACCGGGGTAGACCTTGAGGTAGGTCTCCTCAAATCTTTGGTGGTCACCGTAGACTGTGCGGGCCATGCTGGGCCAAGAGGACTTGAAAGCGAGGACACCCTCAACACCGTTGCCATGGAGCTCAACGCCAGAGACGGGGTCGATTAGGACTGCGTCAATGCCGAAGAATGGCAGGCATGCGGCACCGGGCTTGGTGGGTGTGACACCAGCCAGGGGAGTAACGGCGTGAGAACCGGTCTCAGTTTGCCAGTAAGTCTATAAAACCAGTTAGTCTCCTATCCATAATTCCAAAAAAGCTATAATTTCACTCACGTCAACAATATGGCAGTTGCCCTTTCCAATAATGTCGTAGTACCACTTCCAAATCTCTGGAGCAATAGGCTCACCAACTGATCCAAGAACACGCAGACTCTCAGTGTTGTGGTTAACGGGATCAGAACCGGCTCTCTTTAACAGACGAAGAGCAGTAGGGGCAACGTAGAAGTGCGTAATCTTATGGTTGGCAATAATATCCCAGAAACGAGAAGCGTCAGGGAACGTCGGTGTTCCTTCGAAAACAACGGTAGAAACACCCAGAAGTAGAGGCGCGTAGACAACGTAGGTGTGGCCTGTGATCCAACCAACGTCACCGGCGCAGAAGTATTGGTCCTGGTCGTGAATGTCGAAAACGTACTTGCCCGTCGCGGCGGCGCCTACAAGGTATCCACCTGTCGTGTGCAAGACTCCCTTGGGCTTGCCGGTTGAGCCAGAGGTGTAGAGAAGGAAGAGAGGGTCTTCGGCGTCCATGGCCTCGGGAGCGATGTAGCTGGGCCACTTGGCGACTTCCTCGTGCCACCAGTGATCACGGCCCTCGACCCAGTTAACATTAGCACCGGTTCGCTTGAAAACAAGAGTCTTCACACCCTCGAGGGTGCTGAGCGCTTCGTCGACGATCTTCTTGATTCCGATTGTTCGGCCACCACGCTGGCTCTCATCGGAGGTGATAACAACCTTGCTCTTGGCGTTCTCGACGCGATCTCTCAAAGATCCAGCTGAAAATCCAGCAAAGACGACAGAGTGAACAGCGCCAATTCTTGTACAAGCGAGAATAGCGACCAGAGCCTCGGGAACCATGGGCATGTAAATAGCAACGGTGTCGCCCTTCTTCACACCGAGATCCTTAAGAGCCCAAGAGACCTTGCTGACCTGCTTGAGAAGCTCTCCGTAAGTGATAGACTGGCCATTGTTTCCATCGTCAGTCTCGTGGATGATAGCGACCTTGTTGGGGTCCTTGAGCGCATGGCGGTCTACGCAGTTGAATGAAGCGTTTAGCTTTCCGCCCAGGAACCAAGAGGGGTTTCCCTCAATGAGAGAGCCGCTCTTGACGGTGTGGAAATCGCGTTCCCATGTGAGGAGTTCGCGAGCGAGGTTTCCCCAGAAAGCATCAGGTTCTGTCACAGAGAGCTGGTGCATCTGCTGGTACTCCTCCAAGCCTGTCAAAGTTAGCCTAGCTCTCAAATCTTCACAATTGGGGTGAATTGAACATACTGCCGATATGAGGCTTGCTGGGGTGTCCTGAAAGTCACTGTTAGTATGCATTTAACGATTCAATATCGTGATTCTACGCACGTGCAAGCATATTGTCGGGAAGATCTAAACTCAATGTCAGCTCAATTATCCCCGAGCAAAATTTTATAAGGGGGTGGGGGACGTACACAAGTCCTGGCCATCCCCGCTGGTGGCAGGTTGAGTGGGTAAATTTTGACGCATGGTGTGTGTAAATAGCTTCAAGGTATCACAAGAAAAGAAAAAAGAAGCAGCAATTAATAAGAAAAAGAGTTTGTAAGAAGTAGCGGTAGTAAGTAAGAAAGTATTGAGGCTGAAAGAGGAAAAGGGGCGGGCGAGCAGGGAGTGTTATGTCAGCCAGTCAATTTCGGTGGATTTGTAGGTGAATTCTCACCGAGAATCGGGAGAAGGCAGAGACGAGAAGAGAGAAGATGGGTCCTTGTCCCCTTTGGTCCGTGAGGATGATCCCTGCTGATGGATGGATACGATGATATGACGCAGGGCGTTCGTTCGTCAGTTTGGTGATCTGGTTAATTTTTGGAATGAAAAGTGGTTTTAGACCGCCAATCAAAAGTTGAGGCTGCAGATCAACAAAAAAGTTCAGTGGTTGAGATGGATGGAGAGTCTGTTTGTTTGCGCCACGGGAATTACTTATTGTTGGTGGCTTAAATACTACGGATTTATTTAAAACATGGCTACGTATCACAAATAAACCACAGTATCCTGATAGCCTAATCACATGTATCCGTACGATCACTCGATTGTTCCTGAATAAAATTAGAATCAGACACTCTTTTTTCTGCCCATGATTCAATGTACCGCTTACCCAGAAAGACTTAACAGCCTTGGCGATCATCCCACTTATTCCCCCAAGCGGAAATAATCACAGCAGTTCGTAATTGCACCGCCAGCTTGGATTCGCTTTCCCTTTGATAGACCAGGCATGCATAGCATTACCACGTGGAACGAGTCAGAGGCATAAGCAGGAACCTTGTCAATATCAGCTTGTGAAGGGCAGTGCCTTTATGCGATTACGATGAGGTCGAGCTTGATGGTCAGGGCTTTTTCCTTCTATTTGTCTAGGGTACTCTGAATTTGTCTCTGGGCTGGGTTTTGTTGGGAACGTCTCCCAACAAAGACAAAATTAGAGCCCACTGTGGAAAAAAATGTGATTGATGGTTTGGTCACCTGACTTGAGTCTGTCTGGTGATGTTGCGACCATGCCATTTTATTTTATTACCTGTAAGCCAAGATCATCATGGATTGAGAGTCCGAGGCTTGTGAAGCTTGTGATGCAATTAATGCTTAGCGCATGTGAGAGCGACGATCAGTGCATGTGTCAAGCTATCACATCCGTTGTTCCGAATGACGCATCATGATTCAGACCTCACTTACTCGTTTAGAATGAGAGCTCATGAGAGGATGAATTAATGACTTCACTTTTGGAAGAGATATAAATGAGTTTCGGTAAATATTAATAATCACAGGGCTCAAAAAGTATGAAGATCGTATATAATTCTCAGCGTAGTCTCAAATTGACTTCTGTGATGAGCCGCTCATCCGCACCAGCATTATGAACCATCTCGGCCTCGGATCTACTCAGGCTTTCTGCCATATACAACACGCTGTCGGTAATACGGATGGAACTTCCCGGACCGAACCTCCTTCCTCAGCTGCGCACAGTAAAGCGAAACTTCCTCTCTCGACCAGCCAAGAACGATATTGGCCATATACATGACATAGCCCTCGTAGTCCTGCTCAAGAGTAGCCTGAGCGAATTGACCAATCTCCTTGAGTCGAGGGTCCTTTGGCCAATCCCCAATCGGTGCCTAAACATGTCAACACCGTACTTTCATAAAGTAGGTAAAGGGTATCGCATACCTTATGATCCCAGGTTTGGATGTCCACAAAGCCAGCCTCCTCCATTCCCTTCTGCTGCAAATCCTTGTCAATAATCTCAAACGTGCGGTTCAGTTTCCTTCCGCCTTCAATAAAGAACTTTCCCCATTCGTTAATAGCACAATCCTCAGTCACTGTTCCATCATCGCTTTCCATTCTTGGTGAAGCTTCGAAACTCTCGCACCAGCCGCCAGGTTTACACGCTTTATAAGCTTCGCGGAACAGGGCGTTCCAGTCACTGATGCTTCCGTACATGTAACGCATGTGGACGTAATCGAAGGCCTCGGGTTCAAAGGTCCATTCTTGGGTACAGTCTTCGATTTCGCTGGCTTTGTTAGAGTGAGACGATAAGAGTTTGGGTTTGGGATTACAATTTAAGATTCGGGGGAATCCAGCTTGGTTGAATTGGGGAGATATCGGTTCCAGTCACTTCGGCGTTGGGATATTCGTCTGCAAAGTCGCTGACTAGGTTAGTCAAGCCTTTTGGTTGTGAATATGGATTTGATTACATAGCCCAGATACCTGTTTCCGAAGTCAGCGTGTTATCTCAAACATGAGTAGGCTGGCACGAGATGCTCACCAGTTCCTGTTCCGATATCCAATACTTTCTTGAACTTCGTTAGTAAAATGAGACCACTTCCCAGAATGCTGCACATACTTGGATGTCATCTTTCAACGGAGCTAAGTGGAGCTTGCCTTCCAGCGACAAGGACAACAAATGATGACTATTAGTGTAAGTCCATGTCTCTCATAGAAGATAACCCTACTCACGCCATATCCATAGACTCACTATGATGCTCATCGTTCGGTGTCCTACATCTTGTCAGTCCTGAACATCCCTCCAGCAACATGCATACCAGTAATTAGCATTCCCTCGCTCAGAGTGATATGTCCTTCCATTTATCGTGCGGTAATGAAGAATACTTGATGACATAGACTCGGTCGAGCTGGCTGTATCAACGCCTACAGCCGAGTCCGCATCATCTTCCTCCTCGGGCGCATTCTTTCCAATATCAGCGATGCCGTCAATTTACTTGCGGCTTATCTTACCCCGCCAGTCAAGGTAGCCCAATGTTCAGGACCATGGAAGTCTTCGCCGGACCCTTCGGCAGGGGTCTGTTCTGCTGTTTGTCCGGGAACAGGCGACGACGGGGCAGGCTGTGCCGGTGAGCTTTCAGCTTCGGTTGGGTGTTCTGCCATCTCAGAAATCCTATCGTAGACGTATGTGAGTTGCGGATGAGATTCTCGGTTCAAAATTGAGGAGAGTTAAAGTGGTATTTGACAACACAGCTACGTTACATCAGCGTATGAGAGCCCTGCAATTCCCACCCACATCATTGGTGTTTCGACCCTGGTTTGTGCAGTTGTTTCCATTTCTTTGGGCGGTCTTCAGGTTGATCAATTGCTATTCCTACGGTGAAGATTTGGTGGAGAATTGTGATGCGAACCCCTTGACTGCATGCCACGTCACGCCGCTAGTTCTCATCTGTGACCTTTTGGTCCTATCAAAAATGTGATGATATGATATTATTGTAGAGACATTGGGTATTTGAACTATATAAGCGGACTGACACGATTTACAGATGACATATTGAACACGCTCTCCTATATGTGCGTAAAAGAGAGGATCCACAAGTTACTCCTCTCACAGACAACACCTCCAGCTATATGTATTTCTTGGAAAGCGTCCAACTGCAACGATGTTCTTTTCTATTGATTGAGCATTTGCGTCTCCTAGCACTTTCGCCACAATCAAAATTAATGAGGGAGCAAGGAGGTAGAAAACATACCCCGAAAGGCCGTAGAGGTAGTGAGTGACCCAGACCTATCGTTTTATTCTCAAGTCCAAATAGGTCCGTAGATAGGCTTTTACAGATTCATTCGTAACTGATTATCTCCAGTACTACTTATGGTTCACGAACTTCCTCATGACCCGTATACTAAGCTTAAATTCAATAGTGTAGATGCATTCATGATTTCTTTGAATTGTATGACTTGCAAAATAACCTTTAAAAAGTCCAACTAGATGATTTACTCATGCTATGGGCTGTGTCGAATATAGTACAGGAAGCCTGAAGCTCTGTATTCAGATGTTACCTTGATAGTCGAAGAGCATCGGTGCGATGCTAGAACGGTCAGTCTTGTTGATAGTCCACTAACCAATATTGAAGAGTCAGGCAAACGGTGTAACCCTCTTGATACTGCTTCACTTCCTAGTACATGCATTACATACCTTTTGGCATTCAAGCCAACAAAGACGGCTTGCCAAAGATATGTAGCTGTAGGCATGCGCGTCGACTTTTGATGGCCTATAATTCTTGTCGATGACGAAGAACTCAAAAGTATGGAAATAACTTGGAATAACGGATGTTAATAGAGGCAGGACGAATTAGATGTTGAAGACAAGTGTAAGGAGAGTAAGCAGTGACGCATGCAAGCAGTCAAATTCCACCAGCCCTTCGAGCCCGTTGCAGCCGGATGCAACGCAACTGGAACCATAATTGTGTCGGCATATGTGGAATAAACATATGTCTCACGAACGGCAGTTGTACTGTTGAAGTTTGATAGCTCATTATCTGCTTGTCTATTCAAGTCTCTGAGTGACAGAGCCTTGCAATGCATACAAACAGAACAACACATTGATTATCTGCATGATCCGTACCAGACAGTGACGCCCTTCTCCCTGTACTTAAGATACTACGACGCATTAATACTTTGTTCTAGTTATTAGCCGAATCATAATCCAGAGACGGTCATTCCTTAAGTCTGCAACAACCGAGACTATCCGAAGTCAGGTCGGCACGCCGAGAGAGGTCTTGGCTCATGATCAGAGCTCATCAAAAGAAGTTAAACAAAGGGCAAAGAAGAATTCTCTCAACTGTGATGAAAAAAAAAAGACTGTGCTCTCTCATTTTCCTAGATGTTTAAATTTTAACTTCTGTGCAACGCATACGATGGGAGACAGAAATGTCAAAGGCACAGCATGTTTAGAAACCTGGCACGAGGGTACTCGACCCTACAACCAAGAATAACGATGTAGGAATGTCCACAACCTGAATATCCATCTCGATGCGTACAAATGATAAGCCTTTATCAGCAACTTCTGCTTACTTTACCTGCCAATTCATTGCTCCCGTTACCATCTGCCGACGACGTTTGCTAGCTCCAACACAGTCATGTCGCAGAATTACGTCGGTATTAGCGCTCCTCGCCTCATTAACTGCATAAGTTTGCTTATGCACATAATTCTGACAACTTTTATGTACCAAAGCATGCTTTATACTTCACTTGGCTGCATACCTGGCTCATTTGCCGTGCTCACTTGCCGACGATAGTGGATCATCTTCCCCAAACTACCCCAGAACAGGCTGTGGGGGCAAAAACAGCCGCAGCCGAGATATCAAGCTCGTCTAAGTCAAAGTGATATAAGAACACCAAGCCAAAGCCATCAAAATGTAGTAGACTCAGTAACTCTTTTCAACATCTTTTATTATCCTGCCATTTTTAATTGTGCCTTCAACATGCACAGCGGCTTGGTTGAAACTCTTCTCACTGCGCTCGCAGCGCACTGGGCGCTGGCACTTACAGTAGTCACCCTTGCGTGGCTCGTGAGAAACAGATACCATCATGGTCTGAATAAATATCCTGGGCCTTTTCTGGCTTCTATTACAGACTGGTGGAGGTTCTGGGATGTTTATGGACAGAGACCTGAGGTTACGTTGAGGAAACTCCATGCTAAGCATGGTGATATTGTTAGGATAGGACCTAACACTCTCTCCTTTTCGGATCCTGCTGTCCTTAAGCAGATTTATGGCCTTAGCAAGGGCTATGTCAAGGTATGTACTTTATCCTTGTTGGTAGCCGCGATACTGACTCTATAGTCCGACTTTTACATCGTTCAACAATCAGTGGTCCAAGGCCACCGTCTAGCATCCCTCTTCAGCACAACCGACAATGACTTCCACTCCTCATTCCGCCGCAGTGTGAACTCTGCCTTCTCCATGAGCGCCCTTGTCCAGTACGAGCCTTTTGTGGATAACACCACCAAGCTCTTCCTCGACCAGACAGAAAATCTCTTCGCTAAGAAGTCTGATGTCTGTGATTTTACGCAGTGGCTACAGTTCTACGCTTTCGACGTTATTGGCGAGATCACTTACAGCAAGCGACATGGCTTTATTGAGAAGAATGAAGATGTTGAGGGTATCGTCGCGTACCTGTCCAAACTCTTCCTCTATGTTGCACCCGTTGGACAGATCCCCTTCCTTGATCTTCTGTTCCTCAAGAATCCCCTTTACCTCAAGCTTTCTCAGTGGGGTCTTTTCGACTCTACTTTTCCTGTTGCACGATTTGCTCGCGCTCGTATGGCTGAACGTCTCATTCCTGAGCTCCACGCCAACGATGCCTTGCCTACTAGCAACATCAAGAAGCAACCTCTCGGTCAAGATTTGCTGTCCAAGTTCATCGCTGCTCGCGAAGCTCGTCCCGATTTCATGACCGATACTCTCGTCCAGACTATGGCTGTCTCCATGGCCTTTGCTGGTTCGGAGACTACAGCCATTACACTGTCTGCTGTTTTTTACTACCTTCTTCGAAACCCTGCTTGTTATGAGAAGCTCAAGAAGGAACTTGACGATGCTGCCAAGTCTGGTGCTTTCTCTGACTATGAGACTGGTCTTGTCACATTCGCCGAAGCGCAGAAGTTCCCCTACCTTCACGCTTGTGTCCAAGAAGCTTTCCGCATGCATCCCGCCCCTGGTCTTCCCCTCGAGCGAATTGTCCCTCCTCAAGGCGCCGAGATCAATGGCGAGTTTGTCAAGGGCGGTACTATTGTCGGTGTCTCAGCATGGTTGATCCACCACCGTGAGGAAATCTTCGGCCCTGATACCGATACTTACCGTCCTGAGCGTTGGCTGCCTGACCCTAGCCTCAACCCTGAAGATGAGGATAAGCGTATCAAGAAGATGACCGGTATGATGTTCCAGTTTGGCATGGGTAGCCGAACTTGTATTGGCAAGAACATTAGTCTTTTGGAGATTTACAAGGTTGTGCCAAGTCTTCTGAGAAGATTCGAGGTAAGCTCCACTCATTCTCTCCTTTATGTAACGATATACTAACTTGAGACAGATTGGCTTTGATGACCCTAGCAAGGAGTGGAAGATTATCAACGCATGGTTCGTCAAGCAGACTGACTTTAATGTGAGATTCACAAGGAGGGAACTGGTACAGCCAGAATTCTCCGAAAAGTAATTCTAGATATTGTAATAAATAGAATATTCGTCAAACTCCTATCTTTTTGTCATGACCTAAGCAATGCTGCTGCTCTTGATGATAGTTCCAAAAGCATCGCCAATTTCGCTCAGAGCAACCTTAACAAGCTGCTCAGCATCAACGCCAGGAATATTTCGATCACCAACAGCGTCTTCGGGAATCAAAACATCGAATCCACGCTCAGCAGCCTGTCGTGCAGTAGTAGAGACACAAACATGGGCCTAAACTCGAGTTAGCTTCACTCCTCCTCATGACTCTCCTTGACTTACCATATATCCAGTAAGAACAACCTTCTTCTTGCCTGTCTTTTCCAAAACCTCCTGGAGATCTGTCTTGGCAAAGGATCCAGGAAAGTTCTTATGGATCACCGCCTCTCCATCTCTAGGCTTAAGCTCATCAAACTCCTCTGCAAGTTTTGTACCAGGAGTGAACACAGGAGCGCCCTCTGGAGTAGCATGCACGACGTGTATGATACTTCCGTTCGCTGCTCTGTACTTCTCTAGGAGTGCGGCGATAACTTTGCGAGATTCAGAGACGTTGGTGACTTGGAGCTTGCCTTCGGCATATTCGTTTTGGGCGTCGATGATGATCAGGACGCTGTCGGTAGGACTGGCGCTGGAGGGCTGGACGCCGATGAGTTCACGGAAGGAGGTAGCTGAAGCCATTTTGAGTTTATTGGTATAAATTGTTTGTGATAAAGTTGCTGCAAGTGCCCAATTGGTACTTTTATACTTGTCTGGTCTGGTGAATCATGATCCCCTCACTGGAGCACTAATTTTGAGATACCCCGGTTACTAAGCTTTAACGTGATAAAAAGGCGAATTCACGTAATTGGAAAGACCCCCGGCAGTTGATCAACTCAAATTACCCAATTAGTTACGCTATTGAAGTGGGATAGATGACCAAGCACACGTTCTAGACGTCGTCTTCAGTCTCAGGTCCCTTGGTCCGAAGTCTAGAACGACGTCATTTATTGGATAAAGTCCTTGACTCTAGCCAGAGATGGGCACAAAACCCGAAGTTGTGGGTCACTTCCTGCATCATTCTTTAAGATGTCTGACTTCAGACATTGTATGTAAAGGGAATCTTGTTAATGACATTAATATCAGGGTATTATTATGAAACATTATCGTCCTAGAAAATCCGGTATCCCATTTCCTAGCATATCCATCATCATCCATTTATGGGGAGAAACTCCATCCATTCGTGCCATAACCATATGCACAAACATTTTTGGACTCCCACTTCAGAAAGTCATTTAAGTCGTGATCCAGATTACACCCCATAGGCACTATCTCTGGCTTGACAGGGCTCTTCTTAGTATCCATTATATCAATCGGCATCATGGGGCTCATGGGGCTGGACAAGCTGCTTGCCGTAGAGCTATCGAAGTCCTCTTGACTCTCAGCCCAAAGCTGCGCCCTCTCGAGATGCTGTGATATGATCTTTGGACGAATCGGTGTAGGTGATCTGAGTTCAGGTATAGGACTATCTTTGCTTGGTCGGAGGATTGTGACGGGTTCTATTATTGCTAGTTGCTTCTGCTTGAGGACATCGGCAAGGGCTTCGAATGCCTTGTCTGTTTGACAGGGCGTGCAGTCTGCTGAAGCCATGAAGGTATGTCTATGCTCGGGAGGGCTGTTGTTGATAGAAAGTTTGGGTAGTGCGGAGTGTCGTTGCTGGACGCGTGCGCCACGAGAGAGGTTGGTTGTTTGTATTTTGAGAGGGGATCGTCGTAGGAGTGGTGTGTTATTGGAGGGGACGATGATAATTGGAGATTTTCTAATCTCAATTGGGCTTGCATTGTGGGAACTTTGTTTACTGGAAGTGGTTGAATCGTTCCTCTTGATGACTGTGAGGAACTCTTCTTTTTCTTCCCAGCTGCCGGGGTGCAAGACGGATGCAGACTGACTGTGGTGGTCTAGCGAGGGAGTATAGGACATAGAATTGCGGACATCGTGAACACCAATGCTCTGGATGAGTATCGGTCGTGATCGAACGATGCCATCTGATTTGAATGATTGTGGCCATGGTTGTTGTATTTCCACTGGTGTTATCGCTTCGGGTGCAATAACTGGACTTTCGGCAAGGGAGGAGGGTTGGCTGTCGATATCGGACTCAGGCTCAGATTCAACTTCGGAATCCAATCCCTGCTGAACCCTGAACCTCTGCTCCCAAAAGTCAAATCCATTGAATCGCTTAACCATTTTAACGAGTGTCATGAGCGATGCATGTCGAAAAGGTAAAAGTAAATAAAAGTGCAAGAACCGTTGAAGAAAACTTGCAGATGAAACGAGCGTCAATAAGTCAATTGAGATTATAATGAGACACGCAGGGAGGACAGGCAAATAATAACTATATTAATTAGACAAAGGACGCCAATCGCATTCCAGTCGCTTGTCATACATTTCTCGTATCTCATGATCCATCCATACGGACTTTTAGTTTGACTATTTATGAACACCTAAATAAAACGGATGGTAACGTCGGAGGTTGGGCATGTTGAGAATGTGACCGACGCTAGCTTTGGTGATGCTTTTGCTCTTAGTGGTTGTTTTTTTATTTTTGGTGGCTGGGTAGCGGGACCATCCACTAACACGAGATAAAAATAACAAGTGGGCTGGGCTGTGTCGTGCCAATGATCGGTCCGGCCGGAGAGAAGCGAGCGCGTCAATTGAGGCGTATTACGAGTGACGCAATTGGTGATCTGTCACTGTATCATGGGATTAGTTCGTCTGATGTTTGAACTTTGAAGGGACTACGCAACAGGCAAGGCTGATTCAGAAGACAACGTTACTGAGATGATCGTCGGATTCACATATGGCGTAGTGTTCAAAGTCGCCTTCGCTCTCGCTTACCCTATACGAAGTCAGAACAACACTTCAGTCGAAGAGAAAGAAGGGTTCTAACACGAGGAGATTGGTTGTTCTCCAAGATAACGGTCGAAGGGAGTTATTTCGTAAATTCCCATTATTCTTTACATTCAATTTGCTGTAAAAGATATTCTATTCACCCAGAATCTAAACCAAGCTCAACACATGCCAGGTGAATCGCGGCACATCCATTACTTTAATTGAATAATTCCTACTAGAAAGAATTTACGCCAACGGACTGAACCTATTCTTTCAAGGCTGGTCTCATTCGAAGTTAAGATCTACAACAAGCCATTTACATATGTGTAAGATTTTACACACATATAATGTAGTGAGAGACACTGTACTATCTGAGCTACTTCTTCACACTTGTTACCTACTGCGGGTCTGCTGTATCTTTGTTAGTGCATGAAGCCAGCTGTGTCTCCACTTGAGTCTTACCACATCTTATTGGATGAGATTGCTCGTCGTATCAATGAGAAGCATTTGCAGTTTTGGTTGGTTTCAGACACATTCCAGTAGATATCCTTAATAAACTTCGTCTAAAAGTCTTGGGAGTGGTCTTGTGACCGAAATCCAGCCGATCTAATAAAAAGTCCCAGCATAAACATGCATGAATATTTGATGGATGATGCGTATCAAAACATGGGTGACTCTTGGCAGTTCAAATAACCTTTGCTAGCCATTATTTGCGTAGTTCTGCAGAGGATCTTCCCGTCGATTCTTGGCATGGCAGGGTCGGAACTTGCCATTTTGCCACTTTAGCCGCTGACGCTTCCTCGACAGTCACAGTCACAGACAGGGGCAGTATCACGACACAACCATTGCAGTACAATCAAAACAAACGCTTGAAGATATAACAAGAGTAGAGAATAAAGAGCGGAAAAATAGTAAGCAAATTGACAGGATCAATTATCTTTAGTAATAAAAAGAACTTCCCCATGGGGCCATAACCCCTCTGTCCGAGGATCCCGAAGCCGGACGCCGCTAGTTGACTCCTTTACAGGGGCCAATAGTTGGGGTAAATCTGGGGTTCAGGGCCTTGCACCTCAGTATTTCGTGTCTTTTCTCCTCTCCTCTCATCATCAATCAATCCCGGGTAGCAACGTGCTCCGCTCTCCATGGACAACTCCCAGCAACAGCAGTCTATTCGCTTTGCCAAGAAGCAGGTCTCTAGGAAGAGAGCGACGAAGGCCTGCCTCAAATGTCGCAAGCGAAAGGTTAGGTGTGATGTCACCCGCACCTCGACGCCATGCACCAATTGTCGACTTGACGGTTGTGAATGCGTCGTTGCTCGACGTGCAGATGCTTTGTATGTTATATCGCTGTCTCTATTATTTTAGTTACTAACATATCCTGCTGCAGCCCAAGCTCCAACGGCCCCGAGTCAATCGCCTCAAATGACATCCTCCGCGATTGCGAAGCCGTCGCGTCGGCCACATCACCAACTTCCAGCAATGAGAACCCGCCAACGCCCATCGAAGAGGCTTCCTCAGCCCTACAAAACCTAGAAGAAAGCGAATACCACTCCGTACACCACCGTGATCGAGCCGATATCGAGTCGCCGATTACGCCGACTCCCAATGATCCTGTCGAAGAGCTTGAACGGCTCGAGGAATGCATGCCGACTGCATTTGACACCATGGCATCGGTCGCACCAACCGAGGAGCCTTGCGAGCCTGTCAGATCCCAATTAAAAGCGCTCTACTCGTCGATGCCGTTTTTGCGAACGCTGAATATGCGCGACTGCGATTTTAATCACCTTAATGCGCAAGGATGTTTACGCGTACCCTCGAAGCCGATTCTCGACGAGTTTGTTCGACATTATTTCCTATATATCCATCCATTACTACCCCTTATAAATGAAGCCGACTTTTGGGCTGCCTACGATCCGATACCCAATAATGTGAACCCTGGTACACCGGTGTCGATGCTTCTGCTGCAATCAATAATGTTTGCGTCGTGCACGGTAGGTCTACGCGACAATGTTTAGGCCCTGTCTAATAGTTCCAGTTCGTTCCGAAAGAATCCCTCCAAACGCTCGGCTTCTCAACCATTCTCGAAGCAAAAGAGTCCTTCTATACCAAGGCCAAGGTACGCTTGTCACCGCAGGCTGTCTTCTTGATCGCATCTAACGTCGCAGCTACTATACGACTTCTCAACCGACCCCGACCCCGTCTCCATCGCGCAAGCCGCTCTCCTCCTAACATATTGGTGCCCGACCTTCCGTTCCGGACCCCGAAAGCCAAACAGCAGATGGCTCCGAATCGCCATTCAGCACGCCAAATCCTGCGGAGCCGACCAATACGAAATGCCCTCTTTTGGACTACACGTTTCGCAGCAAGATATGAAACGACGAAATGTTTTAAAACGAATATGGTGGTGCTGCATTATTCGCGACCGTATAATGCCAATTTGCGTGAGGAGAAACATCCAGATATCCAGCGCTCAATTTGACTTTGCGTCATGCTCGCCGCTGGGATACGATGACATGGTGGACGAACTTGAGGCATCGCGCGTTTATAACATTGCGACCAAGCATAAACTCATTCTAGCCTTGGAGCGGCTGACGGAGTTGTGTGTCACCTTGACGGATATTCTGAGCTTGGTATATCCCACAGAAAGCATACCGATATTGGACGCCGCGGCGCATTCGACGGCTTATGCGCAGGTGCAGGAGCATAAGAGGTCCTTGAGATGCTGGGCTGCTGCTACAAGACCACCTCTGGCTCTCAAGGATCTTCCTCAAAATCCTGGACCATATGAAGACTCCGCAGTCCTGTTTACGAATTTGGTCTGGATTTACTTCCAGTAAGTCGACAAAATGCTAGCTCGAATGCATCCTTTACTGACAACACCACAGCGCCAGCCAAGTAGCAGTGTGCAATTACGAACTTCACCTCGGCCTAGTTCTTGGTCTCCTAACACAGAATCACACGTCCGCCCAAGAAACACAATTTCTCAAAAACAACAGACGAGATTTAAGAAGCGCCACGAAAAGCATAGCAGAATGTTTCGCTCGCCTCCATCCACACCGACTAACGCGCTTCCTACCGAGTAGTGCAGTAGCATGCACAGCCCTGCCACTCGCAATGCACATGGTCGACATCAAAATGTCGTCCGCCTCGTCAGCCGCCGAGATCTGGGCCCGACCGGAAGTCGCATCGAAACAGTCCCGGCTCAATGTTCTGATCCAAGTGTTCAGGGAGCTTCACCCGAAATATGATGGCGTGCACTCTATATCCAAGACGATCCGATATTTTATGGAGTGTGTTGGCGGCAACGAACCTGCGCAACAAATGTTGATCACAGACAACACCGATGTCCTTGCCCGAAGTCCCGCCCAATACCTCCGACTAGCCTTGACAATTGATGTGTGTCTAAGTCAAGATCGTCTTGTGCAAGATAGCGATTTTCCCGCTGCCCTTCGACGCTTCGTCAACAGAAACCAGAACCTCATGCCCATCCTTCTAGGCCAGCCCAGCATCCCAATGCCGATGCAAGTACAAATAGCAAGACCAGCACCATTACCCCGTCCACTCTCACCGAATACCTATGCAAAGAGCTTCTCAAGGTGGATGGAAGATGATCCCACTGTTGGCTTCGCTCTACAGATGGGCATCGATATTGGCACCCCACAGCATGTGGTGCAAGAAGTTACGGAACGAGCGTATTCGGATAGTACCGAGGAGGCTGAGGAGTCATCCCCGGTGTCTGAAGAATCGCAGAGTTATGATATTGCCGACAGGACGAGTAGTGTGTCTGCGCCAGAAACTACGGAAGACTTGTTGCAACGTCTGGAGGGTGCACTCAATTGGGCCCAGAATGACCAAGCGTTTTATTTTGCACAGGAGATGGGGTTGCTTTCTAATGGTATTGGGTTTGATCAAAGATATATGTAATTGGGTGTTTACTGTACTATTAATTGGGTTACTGTGGCTTCCGTAATGAATTATGACATCAATTGTATGAATATCATGAGCATATGATCGGCTCGACTTATCCCAACCTCTTGATCTTTCCAATCCCGAACACAAAATTCTCTAAAGCTCCGTCATCAACCATCTGCCCGAAGAATCTCGAACTCACTCACAACCACGTAGTTAAAAAAACACATCTAACCCAACATCCTCAAAACCATCCGAATAGTCCAGCACTGACAAGAGCCAACAAAGGCGGAAACACCCAATGCTGCGTCTCCCCACCCCCAATAACAATCCTACTCACAAAGCCATCTGTGACAGGCAAAAGAATAGTCACGCCCATCGCTTTAGCCATGAGTTTCTCATCACCAGTAGCCCAGATGAGTGTGAGCAAAAGACCGACTGAGATGTTTCGAATGCCCCAAAGGCGCATGAGGGCGTAGGCGAACTTCTTGGCTTCGGCGTCTTTGGGAAGGGGGAATTCGAGGGCTTTTAGGTGTGAT
This sequence comes from Fusarium sp. NRRL 66335, assembly GCA_004367055.1. Taxonomy (NCBI): domain Eukaryota; kingdom Fungi; phylum Ascomycota; class Sordariomycetes; order Hypocreales; family Nectriaceae; genus Fusarium; species Fusarium sp. NRRL 66335. The sequence continues at coordinate 244,695 of QHHG01000239.1, forward strand.
TCGGGTCGGAAGCTGGCATTTAGCCCGAGGAAGAAGAGGAAGAGAGACATGGGGAGAGTGGTGTTGAAGAGGATTGGATGAGCCATATTTGTTGGAGCTGTTCTGGGTGATGGGTAGATTTCCCGTAGGTAGATGGTGGTCAAGGACTGGTATAGCTGAATTGATCAAGTGCCAAACAAGGGTTGAATGTGAGAATGTATTTACACCTGAAAGCTACGAGGAATCTTCTATTATATTTGCAGTCTCACCTCTACGTTAGCTTTACTTCCACGGAAGCTCTAATCCTCCCAACGGCCCACTGCTTACTGGGGCTTACTGCTTACTACAGTGGGCCTGGAAATTCGCGAGTCCGATGTCCCATGTGAAGGATCGGTCTAGTGCTTACTGCTGATAAATAATTGTCGGCTTTAAAGCATTTTCGCGTTTCGGCCGTTGGAGAGCGCCGAAATGACCTAACTCCAGACTGCCAATCAAGAGATGCGAAGCTCAATTTCTGACTGCGTGGTTCGGCTCAATCCCAAGTTCACTCAGAGCCGGAGTAACAAAATAGTGACTATGCAATAACTTTTAACTTCTATCCCACAGCAAAATTGTTTATTCCCGATCAGGCATATTGTTAAAAGGATTGTTGGGATCCGCCCTCTCCTCTTCGACACTCTGTATCGTCTTGACAACCTTTGCAGGAGCTCCGAGAGCGATGGAGTAAGGAGGCAGACTCTTGGTGACGACTGCGCCAGCTCCGACAGTACAGCCCTTTCCAATGGTAACACCAGGGAGGACCACCACATTTCCTCCAATCCAGCAGTCGTCCTCAATGTGGATAGGGTGTCCGAACTCGACGAACTTGATCCTTGACAGGACGCTCGTTTCGTGGCCGGCTGTGTAGAGGTGTACGTTGGGGCCCATTTGCACTCTGTCGCCGATTATGACGAGACTGGTGTCTAGGATGGTCAATCTGGACAGGCAGGTCAGTAATTACACTCTTTCAGTCGAGGCAGGAAGGAGAATACCCAAAGTTCATGAAGCAGTTCTTTCCGATAGAGACATTACTTCCGTAGTCTGGCGAGAAAGGTGTCTCGATAAATGTCCCAGCGCCAACCTTTCCGAGCATCTCAGACAACATCTCAGTACGCTTCTTTTCGATCTCCTCATAGGTTCCCGTGTTAGGATCGAGGTTGTTGAATTTATAGGATAGACCGCGTGCTCTGTGACGGCCCTCCTGCAACTTTGGGTGAAGAGGGTCATAGCTGCTCCGCAGTCAGATATCAAGTTATCAACTAGGAGTGGATGGTGTGTCGTACAGCATGCCTGAGACCATCTTCTCATATTCTTCACACCAGGGGACATCTTTGAGGGTCTTGGCGATTTCGATAATTTCTGGGTCTTTTTGTTGTTTGGCCATGATGAAGTAGGTGGGGGTTCGATTAGGTGAGACAACTGATGGTCTAGTCGATGGTAGTTAGAGTATACGGGCTGCTGATTTCTAGGTTTTTGAAAGAATAGAAGTGTATAACGAGAGCAGAAAGAAGCTTGATCTTTAAAGTGTCGCGATGATGAGGTCAGTGAGGGTTTAACGGCAGAGTGGGAAGGCGTATCCACAGATCATGCTGCTCCACACAGTACATTTGGACCGGTTGTGGAGGCCGTACCGTCCACAAGATAGTGCACTATAACAATTCCCAGCGACTAAATAGCGATCTGGAGTAAATGCCCACTGAACTTGAATTTCTACACAGAGAACTTACGCCGTATCCAAGACAAGTTACAATTAAGGCAATAGATCCTTCCTATTCTAGTAAATCTGTCCATTTGACACAGCATCCCACCTTGCTACAGTGTAAATGGGACCTCCGCAAACGTGCGATTCTTGCGGAGTCTCCGCCATGGGACTACTACCGCAATGGGTAATTATCCCAACTCGGAGATCCATGTTCCTCAACTACCCTTCGGTCAGTCAAAAGAGTTCCATACACCGCAAGTCCTCAATGTAACAAGTCTGATCAAGTCTAAATCTCTTGAAGATCAAGTCTCTAGAGGAAAATAAAAAAAGTCCTTATGATTATAACCCACTCACTCATTGCAAGGAAAACAAATTTGCATAACCGGTTATATTTTGTGGATTTTAAATACTACCCAACAACCAAGGGGATCCAACTCAAACATGTCATAAAAATATTGGTGGTCAAGAATCAAGAAACAGCCTGGCCAAAACCATTCCCCAACTCAAATACCGTCAGAAGTGAATCTCCTTCCAAAGCCCGTACCAATCTCATCCCTCGTAAAAGCATTCATAGTAAAGTGATTGTAGAATATCGTAAGGAGCGTAAGTGGTCTGTAAGAACCGATGGAATGTTGTTCGAGTCCTTCAGAGAAGTCTCTTGAAGTGCTTTGGTCAAACCATTTAGGAGAGACCCCAGTAGTAGGGCTCGTCCTTGATGGTGATCTTGCCACCGCCGTTGCCAACGTTGCAGCCCTGCTTTCCGTTCTATACCCGCCAGTTAGACAGTTGCATCCAAGCCCTTGAAAGTGATGGCTACTTACGTTGTTCTGGCAACAGACCTGGATACCGTTGCAAATGCCTCCGAGGCCGCCGTTGGAGAAGGAAGCGCAGGTGACATCATTCTTGTTGCCCTGCTCGTTGTAACAGCAGTAGAGAGACTGATCGTTACCGCACTGCATGTTCTGGTTGTTATTGTTGTTGTTGGTCTTGGAGGGCTTCTCGGGCTTGGGAGGCTTGGGCTTCTCCTCCTTAGGTGCCTTGGGCATGGCAAGAGCACCGGTGGTGAGAGCAAGGATGGCAATAGCGGAGAACTTCATGTTGAAGGTTTGGTAAATTGTTTGTCTCGAAAAGAGAGTATTGAAAAGTAGAGCTGAGGATGTTGTTGAGTGAGTGAGTTGAGATTGAGTGATGAGGAAAGTTGATCGAGGAGGGAGGATGGATGGGTTTATATATTCGTATCTGTCCATACAAAACTACCTTTGAAGTTGTCGAGACAGCGCAAATGCATGAAACTGAAGCCTAGACTCTGACTCCAACCTCACAGCTGAACATCCTGGAACCTAAAACAGCCCATCATCGTGCGGTTTTGACGTCAGAGTTGTTTCTTCTCAGCTGAACATGAAGCTATCGAACTCTCTTAGAGCGTTGACGACATCGTGAACACCGATATGATGCAGAGGTAATGCAAAGGTAAGCCCATATTGAAGCCTCCAAACTCCACATCTTAGTAGATATCGTTGAATAGTTGGAGGAGCATAACATGAGGCTGAATCCAGACCTGCTCTAAGACGATAGTCCGATGGACTGGACCCATGCAGTTGGGTCAATAGGCCGATAGTCCGAAAGTTTCAGAAGTAAGACAGAGAGGTTGGGCTGGACACGGGGAAGAAAGGGGCCCATCGGTTGGCCGATACTAGAGACATGTCTAGAACCCAGCCTTGAGCTTACCTTCATGGTTATGCGTCCTTCGGAGATTCGGGTCTGCCATGTTGGCCTGCATAGTCGAGGCGGGTTGACCGTGGAGAAGTTAGTGCTGAGAAAAGAAGCAATGATTACATGTGTGTTGGGTATGCATGGTGAAGTGGCAAGCTCAGTCCGACAGTCCGACTCCGAGGCGCTTCGGGCTCAGCTTACATACAGGGATGCAGGGGCAAGAGAAAGTGAAATCTCTATACCTTTCTTGAGATATCGAGTCCGGAACTGTGTCAGTCTGGTAAGGTTGTTTTACGAGGCAGCTACCGTGAAGAGTCTTGAATGAGATAGCATCTCAAAGGTGTCTCCCTTCAATTCTCATAAGAGGCACAAAGATTGATCTATTGTCTCATCTTTCCATCGTACAATTACAGATAGCTCTCCGTAGACCTTGGAAAAGGAGGGGTATTCGCTCGTTATCCCCGAATTTGAGGACCCCTGTGGGCCAACTCAGATGCTCTAGGCCAAAGCCAAGAAAGCCGTTGGTACCAACAGACAAACAAGTCGTTGGTGTGGGGAAAGCTGGAAGACTAGATCGAGTCCAGGCACAGCTGAAATAACCGACAAGGGTATGAAGAAACGATATGAAAATCATATGGAGTTAGACAGCCACAGTAAGCGCATAGAGTAGTCAAGAAAGGCAATTAGCTACAATTTTACCAGGCAAATAACTGACCGAAGTTCCAAAATTCAAAGTTGGGATGGTTGAATGCTCTCCGTAGCTTTCCAAAGATCGTTAGTATGTTCTAGATAGCTTCACAATGCACTATTGCTGCAAGCGCTTTGACCTCACTGTATACGAAGGGGCTCGACTCCAACAAAACTTAAGCACAGACAAAGACCCCTGCCTCACTTCCGTCATACTCAGTCATATCAACATCGAGGCTTTCCAATAGATCCAAATTATCATCTCAGCCTTAAGCCTCATGTAACGCTCCAATGCCGGGTCCAAAGTCGGTCTACACAAATATCAGGCTATGTCTCGCTCTACCCGACTCATTCACAACCATCACCATCGGTTTAGCTTCTCTTGCCTCGCTCCGCTCACACTCTCTTTCTGTCTTTGTACAACAACGCTCCTCTATTCAGCTACTGATCTTAGACTAGCAATCTTTACACATCTTCATCATGCAACTTTCCACTCTTTTCCTCAGCATCGCCATGCTCCAAGGCGCTATCGCGAGTCCCGTCGTTGAATCACCTGCTGAAGTTGAGACTCGCGATCTTGCGCCTAGAGCTCCTGCTCTTGGAGATCTCCCATGGCCCAAGTTGCCGACACTAAAGAGTAAGACGATCTAGAGAATCTCCGAGTCTTTCATTCTAACAGGTTAGAAGGGGCCAAGACGGGCGCCAAGGGAGGCAGCGACTGTGGTTCTTCAGACCCCCCGGAGAACCAACAAACCACCGCCTGCTCCTCTGGAACACAGTTCTGTTGTACCACCGATGGGTCTGGCAGTAAGTATCTCACTTTGTGCTTCTTTCAAGTCTCTCTTAACACTGTTTAGCTCAAACATGCTCAAACTCTGAGGTTTGCAACGCAAAGATCATTTGCTGCAACAACAACAACGGCGTAAGTTCAAAGTCTCACACAGCCCATTCATTTTCATTGTTTCTCACGACCTTTCTAGTTCCAAATGTGTATTGGTGAGATTGACTTCAATGCGCCTGTCACTATCAACATCAACATCTACAAGGGCGGAAAAGGCGGTGGTGGTAAGGGCAAGTCCTATAAGGCTTAGAGTTAGAGAAGAGACCTAAATCTTGGAACACTGTGCCTGCACTTATCTTTGTTCACACTCCTTATGTATGATTTCGAATTGGAGCTGGGCGGGTAAATATCTTCATACTAGTACCGTACTTAGTCAATTTGAAGAACAGCAAGTCCCTCCTTACCGCATCCTACCAATTAATCGCTCCCCAATTCCAATTGACTTTGAAGATAAAGTCTTGGTCCAAGTGCATAGAGTTGAGGTCTTTGGACTCTGGCAAACGTTGTTGTTAAAGAGCTCCACAACAACAAGAGCGGAGGTGAACTGAGGTGAGCTGGGTGGGCTAAGGACTCGCAATACCTCAGCTGTCGTAGCTATCCGAATTGGGATAGGAGATCCGCCCTACGATCTCCAACATTGCCTTCAGCTTTCCAGATCTGCAGTCAGTGTTGTCAGTATCAACTAGCTAGAGCCTCACCTGAACCGTGCATCCTTAGCGGTCTTCTCCATCCGCTATGAGCCAAGAGGCTAGCATCGCACGCGAATCCTAACCTAGTGTGGTATCACCAAGTTTGAGATCACCGACTAGGTCTCTGTCAATCACTCCGCGTAGACTTGCTTTGCTGTTAGCACATATCCATTACCGCTCAATAACTTCAACAAACTGATTGAAGTCTTGTCTTAACTAGAAACTTCAAGACCCTCGCTTCTGACAGACCACCTCATCCGATTTCACGGGCCCTCGGACCCGTGATCACGAAGAAGGCTGAAACTAGTACCTGAGTAGGCTGATATTCTGGTCTCAGGTTGGATCGAAGCTACAGTGGCGGGAACAATGAGAGACGGACCCCTGTCAACTCTAAATCCAATGGCCACCTGTCTAAATTTAGTCGGCAGACGACTTGTGAACGGGGATTTCCTGTTGAGGATCTTCTGTGATGTTTGAGGGATAGCTCAGTGAGGGGAAACCCCGCAAATACAAGATGATCTCTATCACATTCTGTAAGAAAACGATCAGTTCAAATCTGTTCTTTATTCCAAGGCTTTCTGGGTAGTTTCTTAGAGATGGGCAAACTTCACCACTGCTGAAAAACTCAAGTGACTTATGCATAACGCGGCAGGTATGCATAAGTCGAGAACGTGGCCGACTGCCAACTGAAGCTCTCACGCCTCACAGCTCGGGGCCGACAGTCCGGAATGTTCTCTGCATAATAAAAAGGCAAGAGAGGCTTTTTTTATGACAGAATTGCCGGTCTTCCCGTTCTGTTGGTTATTTGTTTGCTAGGTGGCAAGGATTATAAAGTTTCACTACTGCAAAGCCCACCAATGGGGGGATTGATAAACTCAATAGTCTCAGGCACGCATGCGATAGTCTCTTTGTTTACTTGCGAATAGGAAAGAATGGGGTAAAAACGAGCCTTGGAGTGCCACTTACAGGTGGGCTGCCGGAATGATTCGCGATTCGTTCAATTGACCTATCTCCCCGGAGTGACTATCGTGTATCACATCTACTGGTCTCGAACTCCACTTGGCAAATGCCGGGGTGATCGATTCTAACCAAGACACGGTCCCAGATGCCCGGTCTCAGGGTCCAGAATGGTCTGATCAATACTGCAGAGCATTGTTATCAGACTCTGGATCCTGGATCCGGGGGCCATGGGCCGACACCGATGAGACAGTGAGTCCACAAGTCGGATTATCGGGTCGATAACTTGTCCGATGTACCGTTTTGCCATTGGGTGCGTTATGTCTTGCCGTACAGCTGGAATGGAGGTTATGAGGCTTGAAGGGCTGACGAGAAAGTGACCGAAACTTCACCAGCCAGCGTCCTTCTTTGTAAGACCTTGCATTGATAGAGAAGGCTGAGGTCGAGTGTAAAGCGTGCCCCTCAGCGGCGACGACCCGTGGCAGAACCTCCTGTACGTCCACTCTCGCTGTGCTACAGATCTCTCCCAATGACACAGGACAATGGGGTGTACAGGTAGTAAATAAAGAGCGCGTATGTCTGTAGCGGATAGCCGGTTAGCTTGTGGTGATACGGCGCTGTGGTACTCGTCCGTAACTTGTGCGGGGGTTTGCTCAAATTTACGGGGTCAACTCAGCTCTCCCCGTCCTGCAAAACTCCAGGGTAGTCTAAGGAGCGACGATAATGGTTGTTGAGCATCAGATTATGCTGTCGGAACAGAGTTATCGTAGTGCTACTATACGTTCTCCCACGGTGAGTTTATAGTGACTCAGGGTAAACATCGTTCAGTCTCGTATAATAGGATAGAGATAGCTGAATACTTGTTCCGAAACAAGCAGTCTGGTTCTTAAAAAACAAAATATGGACTCTAGGCTTTGGTTATGTTTACTAGGTTGGCTTTTACATCTTCACATATGACTACGACCAGTCGAAATAAAGAATGCCGAGTTTCCATTCTACATCCGGACTATGAACCTGTTGCAATTTCAATACCATATATATATATATTCAATGGGATAATACCAGAATAACTAACAACTAATTCAGCTCTTATCATCTGCCGCCGGCCCGTTATGAACAGCACCACTTCTTTTCAACATCCCCAGAACCTGCGGACTAACAGCCTTCCCAAACATCTCTCTCACATCCTCAACAAGTTCTTCGGGCCTCTCGATCGAGGCAAAATGTCCACCACTAGTGTGAATCCTTTCAAAAACAACAGGACCCAGTGTCCTACCCCAAGTCTTGGGAACAAACACAATATCCTTGGGAAAGTATGAAAGACCCAACTGAACACCAGGGATCCAGTCATTGACCTTTTTAGTCAACTCCTGGTCCGCATGTCGACTCTCGTAGTAAATCCTCGCACTAGCTGCTGGACCCGCCTTGGAAAACTGGTACAGTGAAACCCACGTGAGAATCTCATCATCAGTCCATTTGTAGTCATCTGTCCAGTCATGTAGCTTCTCATAGATCCAGGCTAGAAGAGCTAATGGGGAATCGGCCAGGCCAAAGCCTATAGTGGATGGCTTGGTGCTCATGATCAAGTTGTACGCAAGGCCTTCGTTGAAGAAATTCTTCATCTGCTCGATACCTTTCTTCTCTTGCGCTGTGAAGGGGAAGAGCCAGAAGCGGAGGAATTGCCAGGGCGTTTTCAAGGGGTTGGGAGGGCTGACGGCTGGGATCATGTTCATGTGAGACGCCAGACAGTGCTCGGGATATTGAGCTCCGATCATCCGAGTGATTATATAGCCCCAATCACCTCCTTGTGTGACTTTGAAATAATTAGTCTTCTGTTTTTGAAAAGGGATTGCTAGCTTACCGTATTTATCATATCCCAATTTCAACATGAGCTTGTGCATGGTCTCACCATATCGCGGGATGCCAAAGCCACGCTTCGATACTCCATCAGAAAAACAATGATTTGGCAACGATGGCGCAACAACATGGAACGAAGGTCCATCCTTGGGTTCAGTCAACAGAGGAAGCAACTTGAAAACCTCTGCAAAATTCCCAGGCCCTATATAAGAGATTAACTTGATGTTCAGCTACTAGAATGATGATGTCTATACTCACAACCGTGAAAAAATAGTAGAGGAATACTATCTGCCTTGCTACTCCTCTGGTGCAAAAAGTGAATCTCAAGATCCCCAAAGCCGTCGACAGAAACTTTGGTTGCGAATTGAGGGTGTTGGTTCAACTTGGCTTCTTGGGCCCGCCAGTCGAATCCATCTTTCCAGTACGCAGCAAGACGCTTCACGTCGCTGAGACCTGCCCCGTAGGTCCAGTCATCAGAGACCTCGTCTTCTGCGGGGAATCTCACGCTTTCGAGTTTGTCTTTCAAAAGCTGAATGTCCGATTCTGGAACATTGATGCTATATGGTTTGATATCATCTGCCATTGTGGATGGGCGCGAAAGGATACAGCTAGCAAACGAGAGATGTCGGTGAAGCTATCGCGGCTGTCTCAAAGGCGGTATTAAGAGTCTTGATGAGTAAAATAGTTTCCTAAGCTATTGGAATTCGCGCAAAGACTGTCATAGTGCTTCGTTGACGTCGTCACCTTCACTACCCCTGCCTTTTCCATATTCTAAGCGGGCAACACACTGCCTAGCTAGTCCCATCAGCCTAAGTCAAAGCGATCAAATCCTGCAATAATTCTAGTCTCAAGTGGCGTAGATCCGCCGCAACCCTGTATCAGAAGCTGGGAATACGGCGAGATAAAGGATTCGAGCGTTGCCTATCCGGACAACACACGAGTTGCCGGAACCGAAATTGCGATGTTAACCGAAGCGCATGTATGGTGGGTAGCATTGTAATGATGGATTCACATTTTCCCTCAACTAGAGAAGCAATCCCTAAACATACTGATGTGCAAGGGGCTAGCTATTGTATCAGAATCCTTCCATGAACAAAGGCAGATGAAAGGTCCTCTGAACGTCATGATAGAAAGATCTCAAAGACCTTCTAGCCCGGTTGAGAAGCCAATATGTCTGTATGGGCCGATTTTATTCCTTCGCAGATCAATCCTTCGAAAAAGTGGATGTCGGCGTTTAGATAACGCTCAAGGCCCAGCAACTGGCCAAGATTATCTCTATCCACTGAGAATCGCTAGAAGATGAGGTATTATGGGTCAGGTTTCTGAATGAATCTACTGAGCCACAGGCCTGATCAGCCTTGTCGGAGGTCGCAAGGAAAGATCTAGGGCTGTCAGGGAAGGGGATTGATTTGGCCGTCTGGGTTACATCCAGTCATCCGCAGATCAACTGAAGTCCCACAACTACGAATTGGAGATATTATGGGCTTTCGAATCAGCGATGCTAAGGCATCACCATGGCGATTGGACAATTCAGGGTATATGATAGCGGAGATGGATTGGGTGGCATGAAAGGATCAAACACAAGGTTTCGGTACTTCACGATATTCCCTATAGGGGGATTTTCCCGCAAGGTCGCCGATCATAAGCGGCGAATATCCCCCTGTTATTTTCTTAGCTCCTCAACCGGACCATGAATCCTATCTTGACATGGATCTTGCGCCTCTCAGATGCAGAATCATTACGGTTGTCCCCGCCGAAGACATACCTCTTTATCGACACGCCATCACCACCCCAAGATGACAGTTTTCCTTGGTCAAGATAAAAAAAAGCTTGGCCCCGTTACATTGTCAGGGTGGTGGATACAGACCTGTATGCCGCGTGGGGTTGAGGATGACAATCCTTGCTGACGGTTAGACCCCGGGTAGCTTTCTCACCCCCATGGACTTACACCCTCTGACGGAATACTCAGTATCAGATCTCTGGGCGTAAGAACAACCTGTATTACGGGATGTGTGAACAGGCAAAAGAGAAGACTCGGGGTTGAAAACATAAAAGCAGCAAAAACGTACGACAAGAAGCGGAAATATTCATCTTCATACTACCCACTTCAATTTGTTTACCCCAGCACAATGGACTTTACATACCGCTACTCGTTTGAGCCTACAGACTACGACACTGACGGTCTGTGTGATGGTGTTCCAGTACGTATGCACAAGGGTGCAGACCTGGATGAAGTTGCCATCTTCAAAGCCCAGTACGACTGGGAGAAGCATGTTGGTCCAAAGTTGCCCTTTCGAGGTGCGCTAGGCCCTAAACACAACTTTATTTGTCTCACACTACCTGAGTGTTTGCCCGAGAGGTTGGAGATTGTGTCTTATGCTAACGAGTTTGCTTTCCTTCACGATGGTGAGTGATGCCTGCCTTATTGTTGACGATTGCTGACGAAGATAGATATTACTGATGTTGAGTCAGCCGAAACAGTGAGTCTAAGTTCCTTCCTTCCTGGTCAATAGCTATGCTAACTATGTACAGGTCGCTGCTGAGAATGATGAGTTTCTTGATGCCCTTCAACAAGGTGTTCGGGAAGGTGATATTGAGAGTCGCGCTTCTGGAAAGCGTCATCTTCAAGCCTGGATCTTCAAGCAGATGGCCGCTATTGATCGTGACCGAGCTATAGCAGCCATGAATGCTTGGGCTACTTTCATCAACACAGGTGCTGGATGCGCCCACGACACAAACTTCAAGTCACTTGATGATTACCTTCACTATAGATCCACTGACGTTGGATACATGTAAGTCAAACATTTCATCCAAGGAATAATTACTAACAGGTAACAGGTTCTGGCATGCTCTTATCATCTTTGGTTGTGCCATTACCATACCTGAGCATGAGGTCGAGCTATGTCACAGACTTGCTCTCCCAGCCATCATGTCAGTCACTCTGACAAATGATATCTGGTCGTACGGCAAGGAGGCAGAAGCAGCTGAGAAGTCCGGCAAGCCTGGTGACTTTGTCAACGCTCTTGTTGTCTTGATGAGGGAGCACAACTGTTCTATCGAAGAGGCCGAGCGCCTCTGCAGAGCACGAAACAAGATCGAAGTAGCAAAGTGTCTCCAGATCACAAAGGAGACACGTGAGCGAACCGACGTTTCTCAAGATCTCAAGGACTATCTGTACCATATGCTGTTTGGTGTCAGTGGGAATGCTATCTGGAGCACTCAGTGCCGAAGATACCACATGGATGCACCCTGCAATGAGAGGCAGCAGGCCAGACTCAACCAGAAGAAGGAGGAGCTCTCTTCTACTTATGACCCTGTTCAGGCTTCCAAGGAAGCATTGAAGGAATCTGCTCGTCCTGAGATTCATCGGCTGCCTACTCCTGACAGTCCTGCTAAGGAGAGTTTTGCTGTTCGACCTCTGGTCAATGGTAGTGGGGATTTTAATGGCAACGGCTACGTCAATGGTCATGAGACTAACGGACTACCCAAGCCTGTCAATGGAAACCCCAATGCTGAAGAGCGTCCTGTTTTCGAGAGGAACAGCTCGGCTAAGCGTGCTACTTCGGCGGATGACATTGATTGGACGGCGCACAAGAAGGTGGACCACGGTGATGGTCACAAGAGGACTCTGTCGGATCTTATGCTGCAAGACTTGCCTCCAATGGAAGATGATGTAAGTCGAAGCCAGCCATCTTGCTGCGCATCGCTGACCGGATCTAGGTTGTCATGGAACCATACCGATATCTCTGCTCCCTTCCCTCAAAGGGTGTTAGAAATAAGACTATTGACGCTCTTAACTTCTGGCTCAAGGTCCCTGCAGAGAGAGCAAACACCATCAAGGCCATCACCGAGAGCCTCCACGGCTCATCACTCATGTAAGTCACCCACTTTATAGAATCACCCTGTCTTACTCACATTTCCAGGCTTGATGATATCGAGGACCACTCTCAGCTGAGACGTGGCAAGCCTTCGGCTCACGCCGTCTTCGGCGAGGCTCAAACCATCAACTCTGCCACATTCCAGTATATCCAGTCTGTGAGCCTGATCAGCAAGCTTCAGAGCCCCAAGGCTTTGGGCATCTTCGTTGGTAAGTCATCAGTGAACCATGGTATACTGCCAACGCTAACGATTGCACAGATGAGATTCGACAACTGTTCATTGGACAAGCTTACGAGCTTCAGTGGACTTCCAACATGATTTGTCCATCTCTGGAGGAGTACCTCCAAATGGTAGACGGAAGTAAGTGGACTCCACGATTAATCTGCAGGTCAGTGTACTAACCTTGTTAGAAACCGGTGGTCTATTCCGCCTACTCGCACGTCTCATGGCTGCCGAGTCCACAACCCAACAAGATGTCGATTTAAGCCGCCTTTGCCAACTCTTCGGCCGCTACTTCCAAATCCGCGATGACTACGCTAATCTCAAACTCGCAGATGTAAGCATATCTTCCATTGCCGATTGATCTCGCCTAACAATAGCAGTACACCCAACAGAAAGGCTTCTGCGAAGACCTGGACGAGGGCAAATTCTCCCTTCCCCTCATCATCGCCTTCAATGAGCAGAACAAAGCTCCCAAGGCTGTTGCGCAACTCCGCGGTCTGTTGATGCAGCGCTGTGTGAATGGGGGTCTGAGCTTTGAGCAGAAGGTCCTGGCGCTGAATCTTATCGATGAGGCTGGTGGCATCGAGGGTACGGAGAAGGTTTTACATTCACTTTATGGGGAGATGGGAGCTGAGTTGGAGAGATTGGCTGAGGTCTTTGGAGAAGAGAATTGCCAGCTTGAACTTATTCTTGAGATGTTGCGCATAGATTAGTCAGTTATGGTATGATACACGAGAAATTGAAATTGGAGTTTAGCATCAATCATATCTCGTATTGAACTTGGACTTGCTTCATTGTTTGAAGGTGAAAGTGTTGACATAAAGCACAAATTTAACATCAATTACATGTACTATGAAATATTCAGTCATGATCAGAAACTGGTGTTTTCCACATCGGAATAATTCAGCACACATTGGCATGGCAGATGCTGGTTTCTTCGCTCACGACTTGATTGTTCATGTTAAAATTTGATGTGATCTTTAATCTAAATGCGATGCCACTGTGGTTATCACAACTAGAACACCGACTCATTCACTTACCCTATACCTTTGTCTTTATCTGCGTGTCACTCCCTTCAGCTCATGGCTCTGCGGCACGATGATGAACACAAAACAAGGAATCAGGCACCTTCCCACTCCGGAGTCTTATGTCAGACCATCTAATCTACGCGCGTTCAGTTGTTAGTCCTTTCACTCGTCGCCATGTCAAGGTTTCCACGCTCGCCGCGAGCCAATAGCATTTCATCCTATCCGAGGCTCTATCACGTAAGATGCCAAGCTGCAAATGATCAATAAACCAAGAATTGCCATGGTCTCTGCTGGAGAGATGGGGATAATACGAATTGCCTATAGTGGCAGAGTAGTATCGCACGGTTGCCCTTGCATGCTGACAGGGGGGTGTGAACATCGTTGGAAGACTGCAAGCTTATCTTACACATCCACTTCCCCTGCTACGGCACGGTCCGCGGACGCGGTCAGCTTAGCAAACTAACTCCGCCTCTTTTTTTCGTAGCTCGTAAAGGTGTCATGGAGCGACGGGATGTCAACATGAAGATCTTGGTATCAGCTTACGAGCAGCGCCGTATTGCTCGGCACTGGATATCACCAGTAGACGGCCCGTAAAGCCATGCAGTCGCCGCTTATTTCCCAACCCCTCCTCATGACCAAATAACATCCGATTTCTGTCCCCGCTAAAGGATCATGATGCACTTCGCTTGCCGGGATAAGGATTGTCGTTTCTCCACCCCAACTCGCCTTGTAACTATGCAGCCAATCCTTTCCGACAAGTATGTGCTTCGCAAGGTCCCCCCACGTGTTTGTCTTGTGTCACCGTTAAGATGCATCTTGGACACAATCCTTCAAAAGAGCCTTCCGATGGGAGGGTGTGTTGCCAAGGTAGTTGGTGAACCAGGGGTAGAATCCTTCCAGGAACCCTCCGGCAGTTATCCACACTTCACGCTAAGTGAGAGAAACCTTCCGCGCCGGCATTGACCCTTCTGTTGCGATGATTGTATATGACCTGTCCTAGGATTGATACAATCAGTGGGTGTGGGATTTATCGTAAGGAGCTTCAACAGGCGGGCGCGTAAGAACAGTGACGAAATAAGGATTCGGTAAAGAGGAGGTGGCGTTTTAGATGTATTCCTTCTCGGCATTACATGAAGGCAGATAATCTGTAATCTCGCTGACATGGTTTCCTAATAGGTATCCAAACTCAAAGGTGACGTACCAAGAAGCTTCATAGGAGTCCTTCCTATACCCCGAGACTCCTCAAGACAAACTCAACTTGCCTTCTCTCTCTCACTCAACTGGTATCGCATCTTCAAGATAACATGGAAAGGCTCAAGATGGACAGCCTAAACATCAACATCAACGACTGGTTCGAGAGGGACCTCCCGAAGACTCCAGACTGGAAGCTCTTCGCTCTCGCCAGTCTTGCCTTTGTTGCTCTGCGCTTTACTTGCACTGTTATCTACCGTCTTTACATCTCCCCTCTTTCCAAGTTCCCTGGGCCCAAGATTGCTGCTGCCACTCATCTCTACGAGTCTTATTATGACTTCTGGAAGAAGGGACAGTACTACAAGGTCATCCAGCGCATGCATGAAGTCTACGGTATGTTGACCTTGTGAGTGTATCCGATGGTTCTAATTTCTTTCAGGTCCAATTGTTCGTGTAACGCCTGATGAACTGTCCATCAATGATCCAGACTTTTATGATACCGTCTATGTCAACGGCAACGTTCGTCGTACAGAGTCCTTTGGTCACTCTTTTGGTGGTGGACTTGGTATCGAAGGTTAGTTCCTGCTCCTACCACCCAGAATCCCTTTCTAAAACCTTGATAGACACCTTCTTTGCCTCTCAAGACCATGACCTCCACCGCAAGCGAAGAAAGCCTATTGAGCCTTACTTCTCCCGCAACGGTGTCCTGAAGCTCGAACAGCTCATAAATGAGCGTGTTGAGAAGCTGTTCAACAAGTTTCATGAGCTTTCTGGTACTGGTGTCGTCGCTCGTCTTGACTATGCCTTTGAGGCTTTCACTGGAGATGTTATGCAGCATATTTGCATTGAAAAGCCTGAGTCGCTTCTCAACAGCGATGACTTTTCTTCTGAGTGGTATGACACGTCTAGAAATATTCTCAAGATATACTAAGTCACTTTCAGGTTTGAGATGCTTCGAAACGTTTCTTTGTCAGTGCCGCTTATGGGCATGATCCCATGGCTTGTCCAGTAAGTTGCCTCGCCTTCACCTCGGGTTATCACTAACCATTGGCAGCATTCTCAAGTTCATCCCCGAGCGTCTCATTATATGGCTCGCCCCAGAAGCCGCTCATTTCCAAAACTTCCGAGTTGTAGGTCGTTTTTCCTCCCAATATTTGCAGACACTAACTGCGTACAGCAAGCTGGCCGTCAAATTGAGCAAGCGAAGCAAGAGAAATTTGATAATGATCGAAAAGGTATCGCTACAGTCGGTGGCAAACCCACTCTCTTCCGCTTCCTCGTTCACGAGAGCGGTCTTGCACCTGAAGACCTCAGCACCGAAAGACTCCAGAAGGAAGCAATGGTCCTTCTTGGCGGTGGTACAACCACTACTGCGCGCACGGCTACCATGACTTGCTTCTGGATGCTGAGTATGCCTGAGAAGGGCCAGCGTCTTCGTGATGAGCTCAAGGATATTATGGCAGAGTATCCCAAGAAGAAACCTTCTTTGACTGAACTTGAGAAACTTCCTTATCTGGGAGCTGTTATCCAGGAGAGTTTGAGGTACATCCACCCCCAGACAGGGTTACCCCTGCTTAGCGTACTGACACTTCCTCTTTCAGAATGGCTTATGGATCCATGCGACGTCTTCCGCGCACCTCGCCCGATCAAGCTCTGCAGTTTAAAGAATGGGTGATCCCTCCCGGGGTAAGTGACACGCTGAATTGGGGGCTGAACCAACAAGTTCAGCCTCAAGATTGATAAGCTCACGCGCTAATGCTTGTTTCAACTACAGACTCCCGTTGGCATGAACGCCTACTATCTGCACACTGATCCCGTTGCTTTCCCTGAACCAATGGAGTATAAGCCTGAGCGATGGCTTGGTGATGTTACGCCTGCCATGAAGCGCAGTTTCGTGCCTTTCTCCCGAGGTTCGCGACGATGCCCTGGCTCCAGGTATGTCTCACCACCATTTTCTGTATACGAACGAATGCTAATTCGTGCACAGCTTGGCTCTGGCCGACCTTCACTTTGTCCTTGCGGCATTGTTCGGACCAACCGGTCCCAAGTTTGAGCTTTTTGAGTCGGACAGGTCTGACGTGGATGCTATTCACGACTATCTCATGCCACTACCTCGCCTGGACTCCAAGGGTGTCCGGGTGACCGTTCGATAGATAGGAGATGTCTGGATCACCGTTTCGTAAGGAAGATTGAGATTCTTAAGAGAGGAATGATGCTCCCAATGTAGTGGTTGAGCAATAAGAACCTTAGGGCTAGATATTCTATAGTCTCTCATTTGAGTGGAGATATTACGTTCTTTACAAACAACACGTTCGTCCCAAATTCCGCCAAAAGCTTGTACACATCAGGTCTGTAATGAAGGGGAAATAGTGCCCGGCACCTCTGGTTGTATCACCGAAAATGAGTAAAACTTCCATCTTGAAATTTTGATTTACAGGAATCGAGCGGCACTAAGATTCAGTAGATAAGGCCTGTAAATTTGGTTTGTCTGATGGTGGAATACACAGATACGGTCATTTTGTTATTTGTTAGAAGTGCACTACTATGGGTAGTGCTGTCGCTGCAAACATCTTGAACTCAGTCAACCACCTCGTTTTGACTCCTCAAGAGAGTGCATCAATCTTATCACTGTTTACAAAAAGCTTCTTTAAAACTTCGGCATGTACTATCCGAATAACTGGGCGTGAGTCCATGTTCACATCATGAGTCATTCCTTATTTAAAGCAATTTGAATTCAGTATTTTATCTAAACGAATGACTAAGTCCAATGTCCTTCCTTTACTCAAGGTGCAAAGTCCCTCGGCTTCAGAGTCAAGATGAGCGGCTTCTTATCCCAAGCAAGGAAGCACTTTTGAGAAGAGTGCCAATCTTCCTGGTTGGGTCCCAACTCATAGTCAAACCGATACAAGATTCGACTGACGACAACACGAATCTCGGCATGAGCAAGATTCTTACCAAGACAATCCCTCATGCCGAACCCAAAAGGTCGGAACACTGAGCGGTTGTCATTGGCGTACTTGGGGTTGTAGAGCGGGTGAGATGGTTGGAGCCATCGCTCGGGGATGTAGTCATCTGGGTCAGCGAAGTTATCAGGATTGTGGAATGTACCCCACTGGTAGATGGACACGATGACCTGTGATTGTCAGTGAAAGTATTATGGTTTGGGTAGGTGGAAGGCCTCACTCCTTTTGGAAGGTATTTGCCTTCGATCTCGGCGCCAGGGCTAATTCTTGGTGGGGACTCGGCAGCAGGGGGATAAACTCTCAAAGCCTCGTCGACAGTAGCGTTGAGGTACTCGAGCTGCTTGGTAGTCTTCATGTTGATCTCGCTCTCACTCTTGAAAGAGGATCGGACCTCCTGCACCAATCGTTGATAGGCTTGGGGAGAAGTACCAAGGTAGAAGAAGAATCCTGACAGTGCAGTAGTGGTGGTCTCACTGGAGGCACCAATCAAGACTGGACAATCGACGAGGATCTCAGGGTCTGTGAGACCCCCACCATCACGGTTACGACGCATCAAGAAGCTCATAAAGTCTCGACGACCAGGGGTGGGTTGCTCTCCAAGCTTCATACGCTGCATGGCGTGATGAAACGTCATGTTCCGCTGGTCCGTCTCTCGCTTGATCTGCTCCTTTCCAGTGAAGAAGAAGTTCATGAGGGGCTCAATGACAGGGTAGTGCTTGACAAAGCGGTTCATGGCGTTGCCCTTGACGGCCCAAAAGAAGTTGGACACCCAAGGGTGATATTCCTGCTTATCCAGACAATCAAAGGGCTGGGAGAAAACTAGCTCCCCTGCAATGTCGAAAAGAAGAAAGTTGATCCAATCAACAATGTTGATAGGGTCGCCCACCTTGGCTCGCTCACTCAGACGCTGCAGAAGCATATCTGTGTAAGGCTGGATAACGATTTCCTGCTCAACAAGGGCTTGATCGTTGAAGGCAGACCAGAACTGTCGACGATGACGACGATGGTTTGTCTGATTGGCGCCAAGGATACTGAGCCCATCACCGGGGAAGATGTACTCTGGATACTTGGGAAACTCGTCATCTTTGCCTCTCATTGCGTAGACCTGGAACCAGCCAATACTTCCATCAACGGCGAGGCGGTTAGGACCAATGCGCACGATGGGACCGTACTTGCGGTGCAAGGGTGAGACTCTCCAGATCCAGGTTCCTGAGATGTTGCTCATCCAGCGTTCGGGGATGTTGGTAACTGCGAGCCATCTTGGACCAGGGAAAATGGAGAGGGGATGGAACCAGACGCGGTAGATAGCGATGGCTGCCAAAGAGGTGACCAGCTTTGGTGCTGTCAGTAACTCCCAACTTGGTATCGGAAATCGAACTTACAGTGGCCAAGCTGATAATGGCAAGGGCCACGAGCTTGTCATGGTCGATCTTCAGAGCGAAACTCGGAAGTTCCATGTTGCGGTAGGAGAATGTCATTGCTGCCGACTGTGATGTTCTGAGCAAGTGCCACTCTTCCCTCTCGTTTCGTCTGTATTTATGTCCGTCTGATCCCGAGCAAAAGAGAAAACATCATCTCACCCGCAGAGATCTTCGTAATCCTACATCTTCATTGTCTTGTTTTTCCTGATGTCAACTTTTGGTGCTTATTCTCTTCTTACGCAACGGCCAAATCCTTTGTAAATCTGACAGGGTGGTTGTGCAGCTTAGATACACCCCCTGCAGCAGTATCCGTGCCCTGGTATTCGGGCCGCAGTATCTAGACAGGGGTTGAACCAGGCCGGAGAAAACATCCGCCTGGCAAACTGGAAGGGTAGGGTGTATGAATCAGTCAGCCACAAAAATCTTAACCCTCCGAGAGTTGACGATCTGATCTCAGGAGAACGTGGGTTGAAAGGAAGCGGGGAAGAGGGGCTGTCAGATCCTACACAGGGATCCGTCGTTCGATGTTCGCGTTATTTCTCCTAGTCTTTTTCGAGGCTAGATGGAAGAGGAATATCGTAGCGTTGCTTACGCCGGGCCCCATGTTTGTACTACCAGCCCGGCATGAAAATTATAGCGCGAATCCTCCCAGAAATCTCCCGAGGGTACGTCATCGGCAGAGAGCTTTCGCGCTTAGATAACGAAGCCCGCTTACTGAAGATCCCGAAAGTGAGCCTAAATGTGGTTATGGTGACATGGGGCGCTACTAGTCTAGTGGGTAGTTTTCTATCTATCTCTTGGTCCTGTCGTGGGGTGGCTGTGATGCAGTTCCGGGGTAAACAGTAAAAGCAGGATATGACAGTAAGATTCAGCCCCATCTTGACCAGGCGGATAGATACCGTATGTTCCGGCACAAGCTCGGAACCGGAGCAATATAATTGGCTAAGATAGGACTGGGATGTGTGTCATCTTCTTTTGTATCAAGTGCTTGGGACATCGTCATATTAGTCATATTCAGTGCGAGACTCTCTGTCACTGTCGTATTGTATGTCCGAACGTTAGACTAGTCATGATAGTGTGTTAACGTGATGGTATTTCCCGGAATTCCGAAACCCGCAGCTGTTTGTGAGAGTTTGTTGTGGTAAACTCAAGACCTCATATGGTCGGGACTACGAATCAGCCAAAGTTAACCTCAAATTGTTGAAAGCACAGTTAAAGGCATTCGTTCTCTTGGATAGTTACAAGTCAAAATAGTAGGTGGAAACACATGTCTACAGAATCATGTGCGAGTCATAGTAAATCAAACACAAATATCATTGAAAAGTTCTTCCAAAGCTATTCTACGGGCAAAGCTAAACAACCCGGTTGACCTTCAAAACCCTTCCAATAGCGTTGATCAAAGATGCAAAGAGTTCGACGAACCACATAATAATACTGCTTGTTCCAACCATGGTCATCGGAACAACCGTCATGAAGAAGGCGCCGAACGCACCCTCGCGACGAGTGATAGTCTCCCAAAGCTCACCACCAAGAACGTCCACAGCACCATCCCACTGGTACGGTCCAACAACGCGGAACTTGGTGTTGAACTGAGCTCCCGTTAACCATAAAACGGGCAGACGCCACCAGAGACCAGGATGCTTAGCACCAGCATTCCACCCAGCGCGAACGCCGTCCCAGAAGCTGGGGACAGCATCCATGTCTAGAGCAAGCTGGTAGGCATAAGATTCATGGTGAACGCCGTAGTCAATACGCTTGTGGCCACGAAGCTTGAAATGGTAGTCTTCCCTCGAGCTGAGGGACTTGGCCATCTCAGGGTTGATGAGAGTCATGAGCCAAAGCTGGGCTTGAAGCTCAGCAAGAGGAGGAATAGCGCCGTAGCCAGGACGGACAAAGCCGATGAAGCCAACGGTAGGATCATTGCGACGCCAGATGCAGCGAACATCCGCGTCTGCGCAGGTTGGATAGTTTTCACCGTTCTTGTTGGCTTCCTCGAAGAAGGCAAATTCCTGACGGTAGCCAGTGGCATAGACTACCATGTCTGGCTTCACGGGGCCCAGCTTCTTCATGCGCTCTGCCTCAGGACGGCCATTTTCCTTAAAGTGCATGATGCCCTTTTCGTCAATGTGGCTGGGCCAAGGGGCTAGGTCGATGTATTTACCACCTGGAACCTCCTTGACTGGGACTGTCACGAGGGCGCGGCGGATACGCTCTACTATACCAGGGTTGGTAGGGCGGTAAGGTTCGCTGATGTAGTGAAGACACCTCCAAACAGCTTTGTTGAAGAAGCCTGTCACCCGTTAGTACCTCAACTGTCAATTTGTTGGATATCAGGATGACTTACTCTGAGATGTGTGGAACCGCTCTTTGTCAAGACCTCCAACCCACTGATCAACACCAGCGGTAGTACCAGAGCAAAGCCAGTTGGCAACCTTGATGTTGAAATCTTGGAATCTCCAAGTGAAGAGACGATCTCTCAAGAAAGGAGGCAAGTACGAATCAAGCAGAGGAGCTTGCCAGCTGACATCAATGGGCAGTTCCTGAGCGTTGGGGTTAGGCTTGTTTCCAAGGCAAGGGAACAAAATGGGATTGGGAATTTTCTAAAAACTCAGTCAGCTTTGGTTTTCAATGTCTTCTGAGATGATCTTACCTTTGGAGCTCCGAGGAATCCTTGTCTGTGACAGAGAACGACGCGCTTGGTGGGTGAAGTAACAGCAAGATGAGCAATATCCATACCCGTTTCACCAGTACCCAGAACCACAACGTGGCTACCATGAGGAAACTCTTCTCTCTTCTTGAACTGAGAAGAGTGCTTGACAATCTTCACCTTGTCAATACCTGGAACATCAGGGATGTTAGGCGTGACGTGAAGTCCAGTGCAGACAGCGACAGCATCGCATTCCCATGTCATATCAACGCCATCAGGACCACGGTAGTGAATGACATGACCACCAGCTTGACCTCTTCTGATTGAAGTTACAGAAGTTGAAAGAGAAATCTCAGGCCAAAGGTTGAAGTGGTCTGCGTACTCTTTCAAATACCGGATGAACCTTTCAGCGCTGAGAAAGTCTGGGTCTTCAAGATCTGCACGCCAGTCGGAGAAGCAAGTCAAATACTTAGAAGACACGAGCTACCACAGAATTAGTACAAGTATCTTCTAAATATCTGTTGGGAGGCTTACCTCTGCATCCTCGTAAGTACGCTTCGTAAAAGTACCACCGACCGCATCTTCACGCTCAAAGAGTCGAGCTTCAATAGGGTCAATGTCAAAGAACTTGGTAGCTTCTTTGAGATACTTCAGCGTAGTAAGACCACCAGGGCCAGCACCAACGACAGCGACGCGCATATTGAAACAGATAGACAAGAGATCAGAAAGAGGTTGAGAATGAGGTTGGCTCGTGATCAGTCGAAGGGAGAGACTTGACAAATAATAGCTACATATCGCAACGAATACGCGCGGGTCATCTATAAGCTTGTCTGTAATACCAAGCTTTACTGTGGCAATGGAAATCACAAAACCCATGCAAGACGAAGGCGTTATCGAATCCTTCAGTTCAGCGGACCTGTTTACTAGAGAAACTCCCCTCGGGGGTGGGTACGTAAGATTCTCCACGACATCCTTGTTAGTTGCCTCGCGGATACCACACACCTCGAAAACAACGGCAGAACAAGAATGAGACAGTTTTCGTAATCCTTCGGGGATGTTGATGACGAAGGTAGTAAGCGGGACCCACCTCCGGCCTTGGTGAATGCGAGGGCGCCTATTTGGGCAATTCGAGTTCAGATTCGTGAGAGTACCTGGTATAAAGGATGGAACGGCAAAGTACCACATACCTAGCTGCAGCTCTTCGTAACACGCTTGAACCCATCTCCCACTCTATCAACTCATCTTCATTTCCTCATCATGTCTCAAACAGGCCCTCAGATCATCTTTGGCACAGCATCCATTGGTTACGGCTCTCTTGTCGAGGAAGATGCTGTTAAGCAATTCCTCAAAGTAGCTTCTGACAATGGTGTTAAGCAACTTGATACCGCTGCAAGCTATCCTACTGAGGAAGCTACTGGCCTGACTGAGGTTCTCCTCGGAAAGGTCAAGTCTAGCGATGAAGACTGGGTGATTGACACTCGAGTTGCTATCAGCCGTAACCTCCAAGGCGCTTTGGCACCTGAGGCTATTGACAAGAGCTTGAACACCAGCCTGGAGAAGCTTCATCAGAGTTCTGTCAATGTTCTCTCAGCTCATATGCCTGATCCTGCTACTTCACTTGAAGATCAGGCGAGAGGGTTCGATGAACAGTTCCGTCAGGGAAAGTTCAAGAAGGTGAGACATATCATACATCACTGCTATCTCTGACTAACTTCACATCAGCTGGGTCTTTGCAACTGGCCTCTCAGCATGATTGAGAAGTACATCGAGATCTGCGACGCCAAAGGCTATGTCAAACCCTCAGTCGCCCAATACATGTACAACTACATCTGGCGTGGCACAGAATCAACCATTCTCTCATTCCTGCGCAAGCACAACATGTCTCTCCATGCGTACAGTCCCCTCGCAGGCGGTTTCTTAACCGGTAAGCCCACAAGCGGCGACACAGCAGGCACACGTTACGGCGAGCCCACTCATCCCCTAACCATTTACAAGTTCATCTACGACAAGGAGCCCTTCCACCAGGCTGTCAAGGACTTGTACGGTCTGATCAAGGATGGTGAAGTTGAGAGCACTTCTGATGTTGCGATTCGATGGTTGTACTACCATTCTAAGCTTGAGCCTCAGGATGCGATTATCCTGGGTGGATCCAAGATCGAGCACTTTGAGAAGAATGTTGCTGCTGTCAAGAAGGGACCTTTACCTGAGGCTGTGTTGAAGGCTCTTGAGGGGCTTGGGGTTAGTGATGCTGGTATGGGTGATGGAAATGTGTTTGGTTCGGTCTTTGAACAGTAAAGAATACCATAGCTTTTCTAGATTAGCGTCGGGGTATCGGAAGACTACTTGAGTTTCATGAATGGCAGAGCTTCCAAATCAAAATAAGACAGCGGTAAATAGCAGAAGAATTAGCAGCTAAAAGCATAAGAGACGAAATAACTTAGCCACCTTATGCTTTCTTAGGATGATGCTTAGGCGATTTTATTATGATAGCCTAAGCCTTAGAGAATCGTTCTCTTACTAACTAGCCTTCACCAGGCTCACCCTGACTGAGTTTGCCTCAAAGTCTTCCAAATCTTTGACCATCGTTGTGAGGTCATTTCCTTCTCCATGGAGATTGACTTTGTGTACCCTTTCCTTCTCATCCTTTTTGGTGCGTTTCAGCCAGTTGAATTGGATGATGGCTTCGTAGGGCGCTTCGCTGCTAGACCTACTGGAGCTCTCACTAAACCCGTCGCTCTCATTCTTCTTTGAGCTATCGTCGACGTGACACGGCTCGATGCCTAAGCATTCATTTGAGACCCAAAAAGCGATGGTCGAGATACCAGTGTAGTTGCTTGTTCAGACACAACATGTTCCATGCCTTGTCGCTGCTTCTGAGATTGTCCTCGTCGGCAAACAGAGCAAGAATCTCTTCTCATCCATCAGGGTCGAAAGATGCTTCTGCAGCACCGATTACAGATACAGCGAGCTCAACATTCTGCTTCATGTCGTTCCAGGTTTGAGGGATTATGTGCGCCACATCTACCTCTGCAGTTTTTGCAAAAATGCATCGCAAAAGATCCCGTGCTCGACAGAGCTTCTTTTCGGCGTCAGCGTCCCCCAAGGGTTTGTAAGAATCATCTACAGAACGAGATGGCCAACAAGGGGTAGAAGCATGTCTTGTCTTCTTCGGCTCGTGCTTCTTGGAAGAGGCATGCTTGGGTTTCTTTCGGGCACGTTGGCGGCTGGAACTAGGGCCAAGTCTCTTGGACTGCGTATAGGTGCTTACAACAGTGGTATGACCGGCCGTTCTCGAATCCGGGATAGGACTTTGGGTACCTTGAATTCGTTAACATGACACCCATCTTACTAGCATTAAGGTATCGCCTTACAGCGCCTGATCAGGAAAAAAATGACTCCATGTGTCTCAAAAAGTCGTCTGATTCTCGTTGATGGCTGAGGTAGCCGCCCGTTTCTAAACTGTGCATGAGAACGATCAGACGGACCATCCCGATGGGTCGCTCGATGACTCCGGATCCGGTGGGTCCTGCTCCGGTGGTTGAAAGCCCGATAGCTGCTACCTACGGCTTAGGTGGGGAGGTATGTAGCCGGGGGCCCTGCCGTATCGAGAGGACGTCTGAGGGGACTCTTTGGGGACCTGCGTCACTGTTATCAGTACAGTGACGGCACGATATAGTAGAAGAGATGACAAGAGACGATGTGGCGGACGAGAAAGTACAACTGGTGCTAATAAATGATCGCTGTTAGGGCAGCCGTTAATTCAAGCTTTTCCGACTCATAGGTCCCAGGGTATACAGATAAAAATAACACAATAATAATCACAGCCGTTGACACTGCTATATCACTGTAGGAAAACTGCTAGACAACCTTGATTTTACCCTAATGTTTGGTGAGTCTTAAGCTGCGTCTACTAGCTTAGTAACTCAAATAGATTATCATGGTCGATATAGCTGCCAACAGTGCTATAAGAATAAATTAAGTCAGGCTTTTGAGATAAGACAACAATTGAACCCGATACAGGGCCACATAAGGTGAAAGCTTGACGTGATTTGGCTCTTGCAATAGCTATGCTCAGCGGTAGCGACGGTCGAAAAGAGACATTCATTTTACAGTTGATAGTAAAGGAACGAAGTTAAATTTGAGCAATCGGTTTGTTCATCGTGCTCAGAACAATCCATTCCCAGTGCCCTCATCACCATGACAAACGCACCAGCCAATATCGTGGCATTCCTTCCTGCAACATTTCTGAGGAGGCATCACCTCATTCTCTCGCCGTACAAGAAGTGTAACAAAATCTTGCATATGGAACCTCCGTACCAGGTAATCAAGGCTTCTCGATCTCCATAATCCCCTTTGTAGATGCGTATCCACTTCTCCCCAGTGAAGGCAGGGCGATTTGATGAACGCAGATGCACTTGCTGATGTCCCGTCACCGATATGGTCAAAGACATCCTTCCACTTGACCTCGACATACTCGCCTTCGCAATCGTGGTAAATTGTGTCGTAATTATGATTAGAGCATCTAATCCACTTGGCGCTTTTGTCGATGATCCAGAGGTCCTGTGGATTATTTCCTAAAGCATTGTATAGTCGTTGTGCCCAACATCCTCGCGCAGAGTTTCTCTCTCTCATAAGGGTATTGAACTTTTTTGGTAAGTTCTGCATCCACATCTGATCGAACTCGAATGCGACCTTCTCTATCTGTATAGCATTCAACCACTCAAACGTGATATCACCATGTTTATGGCTGCTTCTAAATTTCAATGACCTGCCCCGAGTAAAGGACATACACAACTGATATTTGCGTAGTTCTTTGCACGTCGACTTCCAATCTTTTGCTTTGATGCAAAAGATGTTTCGTTGGGGATAGGCAAGCATATGCCACCGTTGGCCGACTCTTTCAAGGTCGATAGTTGCAGGAATAGGGACTTTTTCCCAACGAGATAGGTTCTCTTGATGGCAATACCAGCGGAAAGGTTCTTTTTCGTCGATAGCTTCGTGCTGCACCTCCATCCAAAAGTCGTAATAGGTATGTTTAACAATAACCTTTCTGGACTCCTGGCAAGCCGTCCAAAGGCCTCCATCTATAAGGTACGCAGAATTGTTGGTTTTGCATGGGGACTGCTCTGTGGAGGCTATAGACCAGTTGCATGGCAGTGGAGCGACTCCATCACGATGGAAGTCGATATACTGGATACCATGCTCATTCGGGCTGATAGTGCGACATGCCTCTTTCCAAATTTTCAATCGCAGTTCTGCAGGCAGTTGTGGGAAGAGATAGAACATCTTTGAAGTCATTTGGGCGAATATTTGTAGATGGTTACTTCAAGGTTCGCGAAGAGGTGACGGTTGTGATGGCTGATTGTTTTGTGTGGTTGTGAAGAGGAAAAGGCCGTTGAGCAAAACAGGGGTGGTCATCAACTTCTTATATCATTAGGGTCTAAAGGTTGACAAACGAGGTTTCGCCCAAGCCTCGAGATCGACAGCTACTTTCCTGACTCATCGCTGAAGAAGGGTTTGTCGTGACTTTGGAGACCAATCGACTCGTGAGGGCTTGAAAACTGTTGGTGTACGTCAAAGAGTCTGATCCATGTGCAGCGCCATTGTGCGAATCTGTGGTGATGTGGTAGTTTGGAACTAGTCGAGCAGCAGGCAATGAAACGTTGAACAGTGGAAGCTTCAGTCACAGAGTGCTATCGTATGTTCAGGATAAGCTTTTTCAACGATTTTACACTTTCTTCGAAGCATCATGACCCCGTGCTAACACGAGACCTTTGTCCATTTTACCCTGTCCAAGGAAGGATCTAAAGTGACCTTGAGCAGGAAATTCATCAAAGAGAAACTCAAGATTGTCGCGTGTGTTGTACATCATAAAAACCTCTACCCTGCACACCCAAAGGCACCGTCGGTTTTATGTAACGAAGAACTCAGGCATATGAACATCAGAACATAGGACATTGTTCTATAATTTGAGAAATATGCAATCATATTATATTGCATCTGGGAATTACAAATTCATTGTCGCATCTCAGTATTATTTTATGCAAACGGCATCCATCATGCAGATGACTCCGGCCTACTCAAAGACCCATACACTGAATCAACAACAATGAGCTAGGCTATGCAGCTGCTTCTGTCTATAAAACAAGATAAATTACTCCGTCTTGTCATGGCGCCATCTGTCTGCTATCGTTCTGCCGATGTCCACATGTCATTTATCATATACGCGTATCGACCGCGTTTTGAGGAAATGTCCAACCTCATTAGACGAAATACGCGTAGCGAAAACAAAAACGGTCAACCTTCCCCGTTCCGATCCAAAAAGCAATTTTGAGACCTATAAATGAATCATTATAGTGCAGGGGAATTTAGAAGAGTTTTTGTTCTCGCCAAGCTTAACCTCCGAATGGATGGTCCATGTGGATCCTGGGGGCGCGACATCACGATAACAAACCTTGAAGTCGCGATAAGTTCTTGAAAGCATGGAATTCTATCTTGGTTACCGAAACTTAATCGCATCAGTTGAGATAACATTTATGAATATTCTCTATGCTATAAGCAAGGAATTCTTAGAAACGCAGCGCTTAAAGGCATTATTTGCCTAGCCTCGCTTAACAATTATGGTCCGCGTTTGAAACACGGAAACCTCCAAATACAGCAATTCTCCTTGTTTCAAAACTTAATCGCAGAGTCTAGTGTTTCCAAACTTCCCCAACATCCAATAAAACTCGTTCTTGATGTTACAGATCCATCCTGTGGTTAATTCTTCCGCTAATGATATGACAGCTGTTCGTATGCTGGCCAATTCAGCTCGAAACAAAGACGGAGATTGCAAAGGGGCCATGATCTTTTCTTTGGATCGATACGAGACTTGGCATTTGAGGGAGCAGAATATTAAAACACCATGATTTCTTCGTGATCTTTGCAATTTGCTCTTCAGTCCTCTCTTCAGACAATAACATTCGTTTCTTTTTTTCTCTATTCTTTTCATTCGTTGGCATTGACTGTCATTCCATTTTACTACACCTTTACTCTTTTTACCAAATTGTCTGTTCATCAAGATGTCTTCTTCCGTTCTTTTCGCTGCTGGCCTCCTAGTGGGTGCCGCCCAGGCTTACACTCAAGTTAACGCCGCTTCTCCTTTCATGCTCAAGAACATCGATCCTATCGTGTTCCCCGGCCAGCACGGCAAGTCTCACTTGCACTCGTTCTTCGGCTCCGATGCCGTCACCGTCGACACCAAGACCAGCGCCGAGCTTCAAAAGGGTTGCACTAACGCCGAGAACCCTAACGATTTGTCCGTCTACTGGATTCCTACTCCTCTGTACACCGCCGATGGAACCAACTACGAGCCTATTCCTGTCATGCGCTTCAGCGCTTACTACAACCTCGGCGAGACACCTGCTGAGGTCGCTATTCCTCAGAACTTGAAGATGGTGGCCGGTGACGCTATGGCCAAGACCCAGGCTGATATGCCTCCTGAGGCCAAGGCTGAATGGACTTGCGAGAGCCAGGCCGTTCCTATCGGAGCCAACGGTTTCCCCACCGGTACCTGCGACACCCACCTCCAGCAGCTCCTCTACTTCCCCCAGTGTGTCAACGAACAAACCCTCGAAACCGGCTACAAGTCCCGCGACCACGGCACTCCCAACTGGTGTCCCGAGGGCATGAAGTCCATGCCCCAGCTGCGCTTCAGCATCCGCTACGACCTGCGCAAGGTCCTTCCCAACGGCTGGCAAGGCGAGGCACCTTTCAAGCTCGCCTGTGGAGATGCTTGGTGCTCGCACGGCGATTTCATTAACGGTTGGACTGAGGAATCTGCTCAGAACATGATTGCTACTACTGCTGAGAAGCAGCACTTTGCTGCTGTGACTGGTGCTCTTGGTGCTCCTGATGCCGGTGTTCAGTGCCAGCCTCGGGATGCTGATCCTGCCAACGGTACTAGCGATTACAACGAGAGTGTTGCTGCTATGAGCAAGCGGGATGTTACTGCTTGGGGATGGAAGAGCAAGTCTCGCCTTGCCCGCTCTGCTTAAAGAGTTTGGATCGAGGTAGATCTGAAGATCATCTAGAAACATATTAATGGGACCAATCCGAGATTCATTCCCCATACTTGAGCTTGCCCACACCTGACTTGTTCGTTGTTTATTGTCGATGGATGTCTTGCTAGCATTGTCTCTAACTTTCAGAGCGAGCATGGTTCATTGAGGTCCACTAAATACATTCCAGTTAGAGGCTCAGGTAAGTGAGAGGAATAGTCTTCCTGGATCTTATGCTACTAAAAAGAGATACACTAGTTAAATATGAGATAACACAACTGAATTATTCTGTCTCCTCCTCGTCTCCTCTGCTTGGCGACCAATCTTTCTGATACCCTAAAGCAGCTTTAGCTGGACGCCACAATCTGTTTCACTACGGTGTGGCTGAGACCTCAGATCTGTGGCACACACATTGACGCTGCAGTACCTAGCCCAGTGTCTCACTCTCAGAGTCTCACCCAACGATGACATTTTACCCTGCGTCACAGCACAAGTCTCTTCGCAAAAGGTCAGGATTTCCTTGCTGAATGGTGGGTCAGTCATGATAAAAGGCCCAATATTTTAAGATTAAGGTAAGCTAAATGATTACAGCCCACCTTTTCCCTGACAGGCAGATTATATTTCCGGGTCTATCTCCCTAACTGAAACCTGAGGTGAAACTTGGCAAGCTCGAACGCTTTGAGATTTTTTGTTGATATATACGTAATGATCAGCCTTGTTTCTGAATGGAGAAAAAGAGAAACGAAGTGGAATGGAACGAACTGGTGTTGGCGATGTGTCGTTGTGGCAGGCGAGATTACAACGGCGTAGGATTCTGTCAGACTTCGGATATTCCCCATTTAGGATGACAGGTGGTTACCAACTCGGTGCAGCTGCTTACCTGTCATACGATCACTTACCAAACTGGTAACCAGAACTTTTGAATTTTGACGATTCGTTGTAACGTTGCCATGATCTGTTCTCGTGTTTTATCTGAAGCTGCTTTCTGTTTGACGAAAGGCCGAGTTTCTGTCCCCATGTTTCGTCCCGTGGAGCACAAGCGAATTGTTGGCAAAAGCTTGAATTTTTATTATGGATCATATTTGTGTCTCCTGATGATCTGCATCTCCATTCCATGTTGGTCGCGTCGTCATCATTCTTTGTCTCCACAAGTGAGTGGCTTTATTCACTTCGAGTCTCAACGGTCACTTATTTCTGACCATCAGATATCAACCAACTGCAAGCCACCAACAAGACAATGGAATTAAACTTCAATAATCTATTTAACTCAAAGTTTAGCTTTGATCATCAATCGTAGGGCTGGCTAGTTCGGGACATCGGTTCTGTAACGCCGGCATGTAGAGTACCGGTTACAAGGATCATCTACCCTGCCAAGTCCCATAAGCCGCGTAACAGCGCCGTGACCAACATCCATCCATCGGAAGCATTGCCCACTAGAATACCAGTTCAGAGATCCTTCAACCGCTGTTGTGGACTCGAGAACAAAGGGACCCTGTTCCTGCTTATCTCAGGGGATGGAACCATAAAACTGATGATCCCGCACATCAAGGGACCCTTTTCTTGTGACTGTAACTCTCGTCGTTCTTTTTTGTTTCTGTTTCGCTATGGCTGTCGCGGCTACTCTATCATCACGTCCTGCGCTGAGGATAGGAACTGTTATTGCCGTCGGTCTTTTCTTTGTTGTCGTTCTTTCTACCTTCTTTTTTGACTCTGCGAGATCACCTGTTCAGTTTGCGCACGACAAGGCTCAACAGTACTGTGGCTCGTCGCAAGTAACGTAAGGAGCCCACCTCTTGACTGTAGATCGTTACTGATAGACTTTATAGTGTTACTTCTTTTGTATCATCACCTAATACTCCTACTCCTGCTCCTACACCTGAGGCTACTGGCAACTGCCAAGATCCCTACCGACGACCGGGATACCTGTACATTCCTACCGATAAGAAAGCTTATAGAGATACACAATGGATTCCATTCACTGAAGACCTCCTCAACTCTGAGCCGCCAGAATATGCCTCTTACCCACCTAAGCACGAGCTTGTCTTCAATGACACTGCCGTCGAACCCGAATTCCTTAATGCTGGTAGCAACCCCCAGCAGTGGATGCGCATGGCCGTCGTCGAAAGCCGTCGTCGATACAAAGAAGCCAACGTCCCACCACTTAACGCCACAGTGGATCAGTTTGTCAACATGAAGGATGACAACGGTCTAGGCTGGCTCTGGGGTCGTCGCGTAGTCATGTTTGGTGACTCAGTGGATCGTTACAACACACAATTCTTCTGCGAAGAGTTCGGTGGCAAGATCAATCTTCCTATCCAAGATGAAACAGCTCGTCAAGCTAAGGGACTCTGCGAGGTTCCCGCCTTCAACTTCACCCTCATCTACTACCACTCCGCCGGCTCCTTCACATATCGACCTGACTGGTGGTGGATCGAGAAAATGAAGGACGTCGCCTGGGAAGAACGCTGGGATAAGTTCTGGAAACCCCACGAGACACCCATTAACGGCCCTAGAGGTCACCCCGATTTGATTCTCTGGCAGAATGGACTCTGGGACCAAAAGGCGTTGTGGCTGAGCGGTAAAGCAATGGAGAAGGAGGCTGGGCAGCACATGACCAAGAGTCACAGGAAGATGGCATGGGAAGAAGTCCGTTTCGTCGCTGCACGTATCAAGATGATTGCGCAACGCCTAAACAACGAGTTCGGGAAAGACATACCGATCATGTTCCGAGCTTTGACGATGCATAAGGAGAGTGGAATGCAAGATGCCGTAATGATGGAGATGGACCGTCTTGGAAGAGCGGTCGCTGAGCAAGCGGGCCATGAGATGTTTGAGTGGTCCAAGCTGATCCACCTCCTTGGAGACCTGTATCAGGATGGTTTACATCCTGGTAAGGGCCCGGCGAGTTGGCTTTGGGGTAATATGATGTTGGAGTCTCTTGCGAGATCCGCTGGGGCCAAGGTTGGAGGAGATGCGAGGGCGCCATATTTCGATGGATGGGAGGCTTGTCATAAAGAGCTATCTGGGTGGGGAGGACGATGATGAATTATTGTATAGAAAGCTATAGAGGCAAAACGCCATAATTTCATAAATCTGTTAAATCATCTGATCGAATTGCGATTACTCTAATTTTGGAACCCCTTACAAAGGATATCTGGCTTCGGAAGCCCCGAGGTGAAATTTGTGATGTTCGTGATCCATCCCGGGTTTGTTCAGACATCATGCACTCAAACGCAGGTTGTGTTCTTTGGTCCCAAATTTAATATCTCTTTGTTTTCAAGAGCACGTCACGACTTTGTCTTTCATTGTTGTTCGCCGAACAATGCGAGTGGCCGTTCAGCCTGACCTCTCAAGTCCTTGGTTGATTCAATATCGGCTCGAGTACAAATGTAACCACGATCCCTTCCATGTTCTTGTCTTGGATCAAACAGTTTCAAATCGCTTCAAATCACTTTAAAACGTCTATCGAAAAGTCAACAGGTTAATAAACCGAGAAACTAACAACAAATCTTTCAACAACAATCTTACAAAGTAACACTACAAAATGTCAAACTCTCACCAAAACGATGACACCACTCCTCCGGTCTCGAAAACCGTGATCACCTCTACGAGACCCCAACAAAAGGGCACCCTTGCTCTCCTCCCTACCGAGATCCTTTATCAAATCGCAATTCAAACCAAGCCAGTTGATCAGGGTCCGATAGAGACCCGCCTCCCACGTATATTCAACGAGGAAACCACAGAGAAGCGCACTACAGAATCCAGCACTCTCTCAGTCACAGATTTGAGGAACCTTGGATTAGCTTCTTCCAATCTATTCTATCATATCTCCCCCTTGTACTATCGCGCAGATAACTTCCAGGTCTTCCGCTCCGCTCTCAAGAATGCTGATATCGACGCTATGAGGAGGTGCGCTGAGTTTGGTGCTGCACCTGATATGCATTGGGATCTGGAGGTTCCATGTGGTCAAAGCCATGTTACTCACAGGCCAGTCGATGTTCTCTTAGAGTCTGTTCAACGTGGCCTAGCCCCCATTGAGGAATCTATTCAGGCTTTACAATGGTTAATAGACCAGGACTTCGATGTTTATGAGCAGAAGCTACATCAAAATGACGTGATATGGGCCCGAAAGTCTGGTAGAAAGAACTGGATGCGAATGCTGGATCCTTTGTTTAAGTCAAAAAGCATGCCGCAAGTTCTCATCCGCTCCATACAGCGAAGTACTAATAGGAATCAAACAGAAGGCATCTGTCAAATGATCCGTATGCTCCTCGCCCATGGATGTCTGTTGCCTTACAACATGGATGACCACAAGCCATTGGACATAGCTCTGCGGTCTTACTGTCCTCCCCACTTTCTTGAACTCTTGCTCGAGCAATACAAACAACATGATGCTAGTGTCAAAGATTGGAGGGATGATTGCCCCGAGTCGATGGTTACATGGGTTGGTCATGAACGTTATATGGATGACGATTGGTTGACAGAACGTGTACTTCAGCGCTGGGCGCAAAAGTCCTGCTTGGGGAACTTGACTTGCAATCTTTTCTACGATCTCATGCTCATGCGTCAGGGGTGCAGAGACAAGTTTTACGGGGATATATCTGATGTATTTGAAGAGAAGGTCAAGTTGCTGATAAAGTACGAGTTCGTAGACGAGACTGAGCAGAGGGCTTTGGTTGGTATCGTCGAATCTCTACGAGATATCACTCGTATGACGGATCCATCGGGAGGCCTCGACATTGATCGTGACGGAAAGATATGCTGGACTCGTCTTTACGATGCTCTCCGTCTCTCCGCAGCAGACGAAAATATTGCAAGCGTACTGGAGACGCTAGAAGGATCTCAGCGAATCCACCGGTTTGTATTCGACGAGACACGGAACCCCTGGTCGACATACTACAAGATGACACTGAAGAATCAGAGTTACTGGAGTGACCTTTCTTACCCGTGGCTAAAGGGACAGGGCTTACGCAAGCAGCTTGGCCGGGTCGAAGATCCAGTTTGGGAGGAACTAGTTTCAGAAAGCTCATTTGAATGGCACGAGTTTGACTACGATGGATATGTCAGCAGAATCGGGCAGTTGTGGATGGAAAAGCAAGAGAAGAAGAGAAAGGAAGCATCTGCGGAGGGGGATGGAGAAGAGGATTTGCTCGAGGATCTGAATGACGGAGTTACTGGGTGATAGCCTACGAAGGCGAGATGTTGGTCATTTTTAGCGTCATGAGGTTTAGATACTGCTCATTATAAGTCAATGAGAGTATATGTATACTTATGTCTGGGCAATTGTGTCTGCATGCAACCAGGTATTAGAAGAATTGGCCGCCGAGAGCACAGCAGACGAAATAACTCACTCAACTTCGGCTGTCAACTTCGGCTAGCTTCACGTTAGGCTACTCAATTTTAGTAGCCCAAATGGCATGTGATAAGTTCAGTTTGTCTTCATGTTCAACAAGTAGTTGTCAGCAGTAAGTCCCTGAGCCACATAGCGATACTGAGGCGTGATTGCAGTTTTTATCTGATTTATTAATGTCAGGACGCGCCTTACTCAGATGCCAAGTGCCGAGCATTACCTGAGGTCAGAGAAACCATCCAATTAGAAGCACTCTAATAACCTTATCAACCACAATAGAATCTTGCTTCCTTTTCTAGAAATCACGAGTTCCTTTCAATAATTGCTAAGATCTAGATTATTCCGATTTCTCAAATGATGTCCAATCAGAAATGGCGGTCTATGTTGAAAGGGTTGAGATTCGAGACCACTTTCTTAAACAGTAGCCTCGGGTTCTCTAGCCGCATTCTACATCGGGCAGTTTTCCGCCGTCTCACAACCCAAATGATCGACCACCTACAGAATAAGTCAATTGATTGCGATAGAGGAGTTAAGCTGATAGTTATTAAAAAGCATAATAATGTGACCGGAGTACTGCTTCCCACAGACTCACCACCAATTTCTGTATATCCTCTTCCCAGACCTCTCATAATACTACCACCATGCGATCAAAACGAGTCATTTCCATCGTCACTTGCCACGCAGAAGGCGAGGTCGGCGATGTCGTTATCGGCGGCGTAATCGACATCCCAGCCAAGACAATGCACGATAAGCTCGTGCACTACATGGCTGAGAAGGATGATCTACGAAAACTTCTCCTTCAAGAACCTCGCGGTCGCCTAGAGATGAGCGTTAACTTGGTCACTCCGCCTTGCCGGCCCGATGCCGACGCTGGATTCCTTATCATGGCTCCTGGTGACTGGGTTCCTATGTCTGGCTCCAACTGCGTCTGCACAACTACAGTTCTTCTCGAGACGGGTATCGTCCCCATGATCGAGCCGGTTACAACAGTTAGACTTGATACTGCTGCTGGCTTGGTTGTTGCTACCGCGGAGTGTGACGATGGAAAGTGTAAATCCGTTTCTTTCGATAATGTCCCAGCTTTCGTCTACGCTTTGGAAAAAGAAATCGACGTCCCCGGCATAGGAGTTATTTCAGTGGACATCGCCTATGGAGGACAGTGGTACGTGCTGGTCAAATCAGAAGCACTGGGGATCAGAGTCGAAACCATCAATGCCGACACTCTTGTCAACATTGGAAAGAGGATAAAAGCAGCCGTCCTCGCCAATTGCATGCCCACACATCCGGACAATCCCGCCATCTGCGGCATCAACAACACCATCATCACAGAACCGTTAGAAGACGGGCCCAACGGAAAGACCGTAAAGCACACTGTCGTCGTTACACCTGGCCGCCTTGACAGAAGTCCCTGCGGTACTGGAAGTTCGTCACGACTGGCAATTCTTCACGCTAGGGGGCTCATTAAGGAGGGTGAGGAGGTTACGTTTAGAAGTATTATCAACACTGAGTTTGTTGGTAAGATCAGGGGAACTACAAAGGTTGGGGAGCTTGATGCGGTCTTGCCGACTATTAAGGGACGGGCTTGGATAACGGGTGAAAAGAATGTGCATCTTGATCCTGAAGACCCTTTTCCTACAGGTTTCCTGCTAAATTAATAAGTAAATACAAATCAACGTTCATAGTGACACGAATTCCAATTAGTCTCTTTGGTGATATAACATGCCAACTCTAAGGTGCAAGCTATGGCTTTAGAGTAAATTGTCAATTTAGAACCCGTAGACTCATTATGCTTGTTGCTTCTAGCGCATCATGAAAACAAGCCAACCGCGCAAAACTGTAATACACCCGTCATCCGTTTATCTGAGCAAAGGTCTCATCTGATCATGATCCGAAAGAAACGTAGATAAAGGTTGAACAGGATATGACAGCTCGCAATGAGATCCGGACCAAATCCAAACTTGAAAAAGATCAAATAAAATTCAAATTAAATGATATGCTATGCTAGGTATCTCCAATTCTACAACTTCGCTCTCGTCTCAGTAACCTTTCCAACCAGCTCAACAACTCCCTCAGCACAACCGTACGAACCCATATATCCCCATCCCGAGTGTCCATAATTATGAATCACCCAAGTTTCATCATCAAGCTTCTCCTCCTCTAGCCTCATACCACCCTTACGGTAGGGGCGGAACCCGACGCCATGCCTAATGATGCTCAAGCCAGTAATGCCCTTTCCACCAGCAATCTCGGGAATCAGATCAACGACTCTCTGCATGATTCGATTAGCGGTATTAGGATCAGGCTGTGTGTCCCAATTGCCGATTTGATAAGTTCCACCAATAACGGTGCCTCCGCCTGCAGCTCTTTGCATAGCGTAGATCTCCTCGCCACTCTCATCCAGAGCACTGGAGCACATGAAGAGAGGAAGATTTTTAGGTGTCTCATTTCTCACAACGACGACCTGGCCTCGCGCAGGAGCAACCGTGGTATCCTCCACACCGCCAAGCTTCAGCGACCCAAGACCAGTAGCATTCACAATGATATTGGCCTTCTCGCCAGTATGGCTAAGATACTTGGCTTCGTTGATATTGGTAAGGATAGCGCGCTTGACGGCGACGCCGTACTTGAGGCATTGGCCAAGTAACCAGGGGAGATAGATAGCTGTGTTGATGCAGATACCCTGGTATTGAAAGCCGGAGTCGTAACCGGCGGCGAGTTCGGTGGGAGTGTTGTCTCTGAAGTTGTTGAAGATGTCTTTGAACCAGGGGTTGTCAGCGTAGAAGTGCGCTGAGAAACCCGACTTGGCAGATTTCATGTCCCTATCTCGGCGGAGGACGTGGGTTGCTGGACATATGATTAGCCATTGTATCAGATGTATGAGAGATGAAGCGTACTCTGGAAGTGGATGCCTGCCTCTGGGGTTTCTTCGACGAGCTTCTTGAGAGCAATCCAAGTTCTTCTTTCCCAGCGGCTGGCTTCTTTGGGGGCTAAGCTGTGAAGACTATGTTAAGAGACTGAATTTCTGAAGTGAAGATGTAGACCTACGGGATGACATTTGCTCCAGCCCATGGTGAAGCGTATTCAGCATCGTAGTCACCGGGCATGTGTTTGCCTACAACAGTGACTTTGTTGCCCTCCTTGGCCAGAAGTAAGGCTGATGTGAGGCCAATCACACCGGCACTATATCTATCAGCTATCTTGTCTCATGATCTTCCATGAGGTAACAGTTTACTCACCCTACAACGACAACCGTGTTATTCGACATGTTGATTATTCGATTATAATAACGATAGAATATCGCCTTCTCAGAAGGATGGAAGATAAAAACAACACCATAACAACAAATTAGAACACGATATCTAAAGACACCGACCATTTTAAGTCTATCGCATTCGCCTAAAAGACATGGTACTTGATTGGCTATGTCGCGGACGCATGCCCTTTTAGAATTTGTGGATTGGTGTCTGTTCAAAAGGGCATCTGGGGCAAGCTGGGGTAGTCTCCTTAACTGGGGCCACTAGTGCGAACTCAAAGAGATTTGCTTTCGCGCTGGCTTTCCCAAGTTGAAAGATGGTACGAGGGGTCTTGTGATCTACTAAAGATAGCGCTTGTAGTTCTGGGCCCGTAGGGTTCCTGATTGAATTGACTAAACTATAATTAATTTCGTAAAGATGGAGGCTGAGGCTATCTAGACACCGAGTTATAAAGGGAGATTAAAAGAGTCAGCGTATCATATAAATTTAGATAAATAGGACAAAGGCCTTTTGAATAACAGAGCAAGGAGTTAGTGATCCCCAAAACTGAGAACGCTCAGGGACCTGGACCTGTCCAGTTACCCTCCTCATCGAAAGTAACAGTCTTCTCGCCAAGATGATTAATCTCAATCTCTTTCGCCGGTCCCATCGTTTCAGTCATAGTCGCAGACTTAGCATCGTCCGAGAACCACACGTAGACCTTATTCTTCGGAATGATTTCCTCCGAAGAGCCTGGTGACATCTTGCCTGCGTGGCTAGTATAAACAGGCACGAAATGTCCGTCTACCTCGCAGAAGAGGACAGCAGAACACTCTACTTCGTTGGTGAAGAGGAAACCATTCGAAGGAGCATCGCTGCTGAAGCCAGTGGAGAGAAAGCCGGTTTTGGGGACATTTGTCTTTGTGCCGACTTTGACGTCGATTGGGTCTGTGGATGCAATGACTAAATGTCAGTATGTGTTGAAGTAAGATAGTCAAAGGTTTCTGTTACTTTCTCCGGAGTCTGTAAGAAGTCTAGCAGCGATTTTGTACTTATCGGTCCATGAGATCTGAGTGCTGGGTTCTATATCTGCATAGAATTAGTGATAGCTATATACTGAGAGTAGATAACGCGACGTACCGTTGGTACAAGCCACAACGTTATGATAAGTTTTATCTCCACCGTTGGAGAACTCCATGGCAAAGCAGAGCTTCATGTCTGGGACAGAAGACCATTGGTTTTGCCACTTCTTGTGGAGGTTAACGCGGATAGAATAAGATGTCATGATGGATAATTATAAGAAACGGTTTGAAATTGAAGAAGATAAATCAATACAAGTCAGAAGTTGATGTTGGATATAAGTCAGGAATATAAGAGAAAGTGGGAAGAAAGGAGAGGACCATTATGTAACTTTATACAAATTTCTCTGCTCAGCTTCGTTGCTGGGAAGCCTACATAAAATGCAGCATTGCAAAGTCTGGACCATCCAGGACTCAGCTGAAAGACTGGCTACATCGAATAAAACCTTTTGATACGTCGGAATGAGCATAGTATTTTGAACCAGCGATTGAGTTCAACACCTGAGATAGTTAAACAATCCATTGGACAGAAAAGAATCGCAAAGTCTCACATGTAGGTTGCATGTAAGCATTAAACGCTGACTAGCGGCAGGTTATATCAGTAGGCTTTTGAGTTTTGCTTGAAACTACCCCACTACCTAGCCCAAGTGAGTTTACTTCTACATTCAGCTATCATCATAGATCACAATGTGTTAGAGTTTCGTTTTAGGCCTGAGAAAAGCATGCCTTCTTACGAAATTAAAAAGACTTGGTGTTGACTAAAAGGGTCCGAACAGGTGCATGTACTCGAGAGACACATGTGGTGAAGGCGTTTACACTTAGGAACTAAAAGAAAACCACGAGTGCTGGCGCAGATTGAGGATAAAAATGAGGTCTTCTTGATATTTGAATAGTAGGATTAGTCGAACAAGGTAGAAGTATGACTATTATGACTTCGGTGAATACATGTGATAATATGTCTCTTTTCCTCGAGCATGAGAACTGTGACCACTATCAATTAATAGATCCAACTGTCACCGATCTTTCCCCAGTCTTCTTCTATTTCTCAGCCGGCGAATGTGAGTGCTCAGTACGCTCCTCGTGAGTAGCATGACTCAGCTTAGCCTCGACATCACCCTTCTCAGCCTTGTTTGTAACATGAGTAGCCACGCGCGTCTTCCAAGCAGGAGTACCAATGTACTTGATACCATTGGGATCTTCAAAGATATGAGTCGTCTCCTCGAGAGTCTTTCCAGCTGTCTCGGGGAACATGAAGAAGACATGGATGAACATGGCGACGTTGAAAACACCGAAGATGATGTAACTCTTCCAAGTGATGTTCTCAAAGGCGACAGGTGTGAAAAGACCGAGAGCGGTGTTGAAGGCCCAGTTAGATGAGGTAGCGAAAGCAACACCCTTGCCTCGAAGACGAAGGGGGAAGAGCTCAGGAGGATAAGTCCATGAGGCGGGACCCCAGGTTGGTGCGAAGGAGGCGACGAAGAGGTATGTGCACGCGATCAGACCCTTTGCTGGACCTCCACCGACGCTCATGGAGACTTGAGGTGACTCGCGCTCGTCCTTAGGGATTTCGGTGCCGTGAGCGGCTAGGATACCTGCGTTGGCGAACATCCAGGTGCCCATGAGAGCGGCTCCGATGAGGAAAGTTGGACGACGACCCCACTTGTCCATCCAGAGAAGAGCAGGGATGGTCATAAGGACGTTGATGATGTATTGGATAGAGGAGGCCAGAAGGTTGGCATTGCCCGAGTAGCCCGCCATAGAGAACACGTAGGAGATGTAGTACACTGATGCTTGTTAGTATATAAAGTTGAAGTTTGGTATTGGAGAACTTACTCATAACATTCATGCCAGTAAGCTGTGACCAAATTTGAGTAAATACTCCGATGATAGTTCGGTTCAGCATTCTAGGCTTGAAAAGATCGAGATACGTGACATCCGCAATCGAAGCCTCGAAAGCACACATATCCTTGATATCCTGCAGCTCAAGAGTCACAAATGGATGATCAGGGTCTCCATGTCCATGCACAAGCGTAAGCACAGCATGACACTCATCCCAACGATCTTTCCTCGCCAACCATCTCGGCGACTCAGGAAGAAGCATCATCATGAAGAAGAGGAAGATGCCAGGGACCATCTGCAGTCCCCAAGGAACTCGGAATGCAGCGGTGGAGTAATCGGCTGAGGTGCGTCCACCGATGTTGGCGCTACCGTAGGAGATGTAGTACATGATCAAGATGCCCCAGGTGATGGCCCATTGCTGCATACCGATGAAGCGACCGCGCTTGGATGGGGGAGAGATTTCGGCGATGTAGACGGGGACTTGGGCTGATTCGATACCGACGGCGAAACCGTTGATGACACGGCCGACGACGAGCATGCCGATGTTCTGCGACGCGCAGGAAATGATAGAGCCGATCATCCTAACTTGTTAGACCTATACTTGACAAAAATTGTGCTTGGCTTACCAGATAACACAACCAAGCATGATAGAGTACTTTCTTCCCAACCGATCACTGGTAAAACCAGAGCATAAAGCTCCAAGCCACGAACCAGCAGCCATACTGGCCGTGATACCACCCTGATTCAACGACGTTGGACCACTGCAGTCCAGATCATCGTCGAATGGCGGACCCTTAGGTCCTTGGTTGAAGTAGCATTTGTAAGAGTTCTCACCCAACTGGGCAGAAATAGAGGAGATGTCAAAACCAAAGAGTGCACCGCCTACTACCGCAGTAGCAGCGATCACGTAAATATTTCCAATAGGCATGGTCACTTGAGTTGTGAAATATCAGGTCAACAACCTGCCAGCAAAAAAGAGCAACGGTGTAACGAACATGTTATATATGCCCAAGCCCAAGGCATCGGGTTACACTTGCCCGACCTTTACCTTAATCAAAAGATCCTTCAGAGACGAGCATGCGATGCCGAGCCTTCTGATGATGGAGATCATTGCCTGTTGCTGCACAGAAGGATCCACAAGGTCTGGGGTTTGATGAGACGTTGGTAGCCGAGCGATTGCACCAATTGATGTCTGAGGATGACGTAGGTTTGTGATTCTACAAGTTTCTGACTTATTAGTTGTACAACGCTGAAACGCTTTGTCTTACTGTACAAGTGGTTGTGTTGTTGTGTTCCTCAATTGAAGCTTGAACATGGTCGTTGTTCAACACCCTCAGCATTGAAGCTCGCAAAAAAGACCCAGTTCTCTCCCCATATCCTTCTCTTCTCCATGAGCTCAACCCACTCAGCTCCGAAACGTTACATACAAAATTCCACCCGTATTATCCCAGGGCTACGGAAAACATGTCTCTTTCGGCGAGGTCCCGCAGAGTAAGTGGTGTCATTGCCGATCACATCACGATCAAGGCACTCTC
Source organism: Fusarium sp. NRRL 66335 (assembly GCA_004367055.1). NCBI lineage: Eukaryota > Fungi > Ascomycota > Sordariomycetes > Hypocreales > Nectriaceae > Fusarium > Fusarium sp. NRRL 66335. The sequence continues at coordinate 287,585 of QHHG01000239.1, forward strand.
GGATCCGAAGCGCGTACCATGCACTGGAAATGTTCCCCAGATCTCTCCACACGAGAAATAGGTCCGAATACAGAGAATAAGCGCTGCAATGAGATGCAAGAATCGCTCTGGGTCTACGGGGAAGCTTATTACCTTGCGGAGAATAGGATTTTGTCACATGCGCTGTCGTGTTTTAGCAAGCGACGACGGGATGGTGAGGATGCCTGGTTTTTAGTCAAACCACAATTTGGTCCTGTGACGGATCACGAACAACAAATTAATCGACCTTCGCATAGTCGCATTGTTTTGCATTTTGCCTAAATCGAAGAATTGCTTCCATTGTGTTCATCCCTTTCTTCCGTGACTCTGTTCCAGCCTTCTGGAAATGTTTACTTGTCATGAGCTTGGTGGGCAGTTTCATGACCAACCGAACTCTGGCGATGCCAAGTCTCAGAACACCAGCAGCCCTCACTTGGCGCGTTATTCCCGCCCGAAGGATTCTGTAGTTGTGATTTATGATGTCAGCTCATGCATATTCGCAACCCTCCGATTCAGCATTTTACGACTGCCTTGTTGTTCGCATGGCAGATGACAGACTTTTGACGAGACAGCCAACTTAACCTGGACCTTTTGACAGACAGCTCAATTGAGTTGCATGTTTGTACACACACGGGGTCACCGGGTCGCCAATTGAAGGATTGGCCTGTTAGAAAGTTGGAGTATGATGCTACGCTTCTTGCGATGCTTGTTTCTTGTGCTCACATTTGCGACCGGTGTCTTGTCGCACCTCCACGCCTCAATCTTAACCCAGTTAACCTCACGGTCGCGAACGTGTATCTCTATAGTACAACGCTTCCAATTGACTTATACCAATTTATACAAGGTTTAAAAGACTGCCTCAGTTGATACAATGCTGTTGAGAGGGTTTGTGGCGCAAGACTGGACGTCCAAGTAAAATTGCCCGAAGCTTGCCACGCGAAACGCCGCGCCGCACCAGCCCGGAGCTAACACTGCCGAGACTACTACCTTCTTTGAGGTTGGTCTTATTCCAATTGCCTTCAGTCAGACAAATTCTCCGGGACGATTCAATGTCGCGCGCTGTACAGAGACTTCTATATTGTCAAGAAACGTTCGCGCTGTGTGTGTTCAATCGCTTTTGTGTTCAATCGTTTGTATGTAAATGCCAAAGGCATCGTCTATTGTACTAGAATGCCATCGACTATGCTATGCTTCCAAAACTCCTCGTATGCGGTGATTCATCTCTATTCCCAATTCCATAACCCAATGCAAATGCAGTCATACTTCATAACGTTGTCTCATGCCCCAAACTCCTCAATCACACTCCTCGCCTCGGTAAAGTCATTATCAACACCAACATACCCCATCTCCAACCCAAATCCTTCCGGTCCACCAACCTTCATGCCCTTATCCGTCTTCCACAGCGGATGTGCAGGTAGCGCAATGACATTCACCCTCAATCCGTAACGTAGATCCTGCGATCCGATGCCCTCGCCGTCTTGGCCGAGGATGGAGATTAGGTCGGGGACGGTGCAGACTACTTGTTGAGAAGCTTCTGTGCCATCGGCGTCGCTGAGGGCTGCGTAGAGGTATTCGTTTTGGAAGGGAATGATCATGTGTTTGTCGGAATCAGGGAGGGTTTGGTTAGAGCCGTGTGTTTCGCGCTCGTCGGCGCTGAGCGGAGCGATGACGACCGAACCCATTGTGTAGCCACCGCCGATGTATCGTCTCACATCAACAATCTTTCCCGTGAAGAGAAGCTTTCCAGCGCAAACGTCAAACTGCCATACATTAGCGAAGCTTCACATGAATTCGAGTAGGTCAACTTACAATCGCATCCACATAACTGGTCTTCTTCCGTCGCGCGTTATGGACAGCGCGACCGAGATACCACGCTTGAGAAACAGTGTTGGGAACACCATGCGACTTTATCACCGAGCCGGGAAGAGGGTTGGCGCATACTGCGCAACCGAGACCGAGTTCAATGACAGTCGTTCGGAGGAGGGACTCTAAGCGGACGGGGTTGTCGGTACTCTGTTGTTCTTAGTATGGAACTGAACGGTTGGTGACGGGCGGCTTACCATTACGACGCTGACATTGCCTCTTGCGTCGGAGAGAACGCATGGTGTCAGAGAGTGGCCGTAGACACTGAATGTGGCTGCATAAATTAGTAAAGGGAATGCAGGATAGGATATTGGGGGCATACCGTGATACATGGTTGGGTAGGCTCGACCCATAGCATCACCATCAACGACGGGCACATCGAAGTGCACAGCCGAAGGGAAAGCACTCATGCCATTTCCACCGCCACTACACCTGTTAGTCCATATCTCCTCCTAGCTGGCAACTGACTTACATTTCATCGATATACATGCCGTCAAAAGTCTTGTTCCCAACGACTTTGTTGACAGCATTAATTCCCGTAACAATCTCATTCCCTCCCGCAATGCGCTCGTTGATCACACTCGGACTTCCATACCACGAGCCAAAGCAAACCATGGCATCATCGTCCAGAGCTTTGGGCGAGATGACTCTCATCTTCTTCTCGGGGTTCTTTCGTAGTGCGTCGAGACTCTTGAGGTATTCGTGGTGTGTTGGGCCTCCACCGCCTGTTCCTAGAACACCACATCCTGTGGCGATCATTTCGAGGTCGACTTCTGAGAGATACCATGTTCCGTCCTGGACATCAGGTTTGTACCCATCGAGATCGATGTGCAGGGATGGCTTGTATGTTGGTACTAGAGCATCAGGTACACTGACCTTTTCGCCCTCGTCCTCCTCAAACTCATGCATAATAGACACAGGTGGTGAAGGTGGTGGTGTGAGTTCCTCAGGGATAGCGAGATGGCCAACAGCGCGAACTTGTATCCGGATCGCCCCGTTGGACATGTACTGAAGCGGCATCTTGTTGATCTCGACGATCTTGACATCACTCTTGGCGGCACCCTTGGCAATAGCGAGATCAATTGCTTTCGCGCACGCAGCATCGACAATTGTCTTTTCGGATCGTCCTTCAGGGATTTCTACCACGTCGATTTCGCCAGAGACCTTGGCAATTGCGGCACCGACAGCATTGGCTGCACCTTGGTGTATCGGAACGATGCATTTGTCCACACCGGCGAGGGTCTCGGTGACGAGTAGAGCGCCTCCACCAACAAGTAAGACATGCACCGGAGCTGAAGAGACCTTCATCTGCTCAACGACAGTCTCGAGCATCTTGTTCAATTCCTTGCGGCCATTTTCCACGATTAAAGGCGGCACATCGCTCACCAGAGAAGCATCTCCCAGATGAACTTTGCCCAGCGCAACAACGATGTCACTCGCCGTCAAAGTCTTGCCGCCAAAGATCTTCGCTTCCTGCTGTATGCAGTGACCAACCGATCCAGGCCCGATAGTCACATTCTCCGTCTCGGCGTCAACTTGCACTTTGCTCCCCCCTCCAAGACCAATTGAGACAACCTCGGGCATAGAGAATGCAGTCCGAACACCACCCACTTCGACAAAACCGGGTGCTTGACGGGGAAACCCAGAAGGAAGCAAAGCGCAAACATCCGTGGTGGTACCTCCAATATCGACGACAAGGATTTGCGGCTCCTCCTCTTCAGCTTCCTTGTGATGATCCAGCCCAGCAAGGAACGCGGCACCGGTCATACTATTCGTAGGACCACTCGCAAAAGTCTTAATCGGGAATTCGGCAGCGGTTTCCGCATCGATCAGCGTTCCGTCGTTCTGTGATAGGAAGAGTGGGCATGTAAGTTGCAGTCGATGCATCGCTCGCTTAAAGCCTTTCTTGACGCGATGGCCGGTCCTTAAGATGGAGGCGTTGAGAATGGTGGCATTTTCGCGTTCTAAGAATCCTGTTGGGCCGATGTCGTGAGAACATACGACTTGCAGTCCTGGACATTCCTGTAGAATAATTCGTCGACATTGTTCCTCGTGAAGACCATCGTGGTCGAGTGGTGAGAATACTCCCACCAAAGCTATGACGTTGATACCCTTGGCGACAACATCCCTGGCAGCTTGTCGAATCTGGTCCTCGTTTAACGGCAATATCTCCCGTCCGTCAATCTCCAGTCCTCCATCAAGATAATAAACCCCTCCGTCAAGTATCGTCCTGAGTCCAAGGGGAAAGTCGGCAAATGGTGGTAATTGTCTAGTAAACGGTCCGCATAACCTTAGTACAGCGACACGGTCAAGTCTTCTGGCGTCTGCTTCTACAAGAGCGTTGATGAAATGTGTTGTCCCTATCGTAACGCTGAGGACGCAACTCTGATCAACATCGGAATCGCGAATGACTGCTCTTATTGCTGCTTCAATACCGCTGGTGATGTCTTTTGTTGTGCTTGCTTTGTGAGAAGCCAGGACGCCACGACCGGGTTTGTTGGTAGCTCGTATGTCGAGGATTGCGGCGTCAGTGTTTGTACCTCCAACATCGACTCCGATTCGGTATAGGGAGGGCATGGTTTCTGTCTTTAGTTTCGCTAGGCCTGATAGCATGACATAGTACTTGGGTCGGGGAAAGGGTATTCAGTATCTTTATGTATGTCAATCCATCCTTTTTTTCTCCTCCTCTATTCCATTCCCCCGAAGCAATAAGAGAGAAAAGAAAGAAAAAATAGTAACTCCGATGCTTTCCTTTTTCGCTATCCATGGTCTTGTCCTGAAGGAGGGGCAAAAAATGGGCAAGTTGGCCGACGCCAAGCGGAGCAAAACTTGCCCGATCGAGTGGGAGTGGGAATTCATGGGCTCCATTCCCCTCCGGTAGTTACTCTCCGGGTTTCTGTCACTGTATGCTTGCAGATGCAGGTAAGCTGAGCCTGCAGCTGGTTGACCGAGAGGGCCTGTACAGTGACGGAGACAGTGACAAGGAAGGGAAAAATCTGAACCACTCCCTCGGAGTCTCACATTTCTATTTCTCCGAATGGGATCTGATGATGGGTTTTGATCGAAACGGACCCTCACAGTCCCCAATGACCCAATCTTGCCAGCTGCCGCCAAGATAACATGATGGTCTGTGATCTGTTCAAGCATTGAAATCGTAATCTCATCTTCAGCTCTGGTCGATCCTGTCCCCATTTTCCCATTTATCTCCCAATTTCCCTGATTATTGGCCAATGCGTCTCTTGGCCAGCAAGCCTTTTCTCTCTTCCGCATTCCAACAAATCTATTGTTAAGAGCAAAAGAGTCTGGGGTAGGGGGTACGTAGCACTGTTGCAGTGGCTAACCCGTAAGGAATGGGTTCGTCTCATCTCGTTTTCTCCAGTAAAGATAAGGCTGATCAAACTAAAGCTGATGAAGCACAAACTAAGTTTCGAGGGGGTGCGTCTGTGTGTCTTGGGTCTGGTCTCTTTTTTCCCCATTCCCCATACCCATAAACCCCTTCCCTCTTCCTTCACGAGAGCAACCAAGCTACTGCATACACTATTGATTTTGAGTCTTGATTCTGGCTTATTTTTTCGATCGGTCTAGAAAAAAGAAGAGCTCGCCTAATTGAGGCTATTCCAACTTCTCATGGCTTTAACAAATTTTCTTCAGCGAATTGAGCTACCGCGTGGCTCGCAGTTCATCGTACGTCACTTTTTCCGTTTCTTGTCCTTCGCCGAGACGCGCTCAGCTCAATTGGATTGCATCGTGTTAACCCCCTGGTGAAAACAGAACGAGGATGTTAGACCAGTAGCAAGCGAAAGACGAACTTGGACGTTTCTTACGTTCCATAACTTCTGTAAGTTGCTTATTCTTGTCCCAAGTCCCCATGAGGCAAAGCAAAACATGCATGCATCTGCATATAGGCGAATTGTTTTTGGCTACTCCTCCTTCCTTCTCTGATCTGATCTGATCACTGACCGCTGTATGCGACATGGAACAGGGCTCTTGATCAATTGCAACATCGCTACCTACTTGACCGGAAGCGCACTTATTCCTTTGGGGTTGACGTGGTGGCAGGCGATTATCGCTATTGTTTTGGGCAATGTCATTGCGACGGCCGCGCTGATTCTTGCTTCTTTGGCGGGTGCATATTATCACAGTAAGTCGTCAATTGGATGGTTGGCGATTGTTATAGCTGACAATTGCAGTTGGATTCCCTGTCTTTAGCAGGGCTGTTTGGGGAATCTGGGGCTCTCAATTTGTCATCTGGAACCGCATCTTCTTGTCCCTAGGTATGCTCCCTCTACCCCTCTTTCAGCACATCAATTAACAATTACAGTCTGGTACGGCTTCCAATCATGGGTCGGCGGACAATGCACGTATCTCATGCTTCTGTCATGGGATCCCAACCTCGAGAAACACGTCCCTAATACGATCCCCGCCGAGACGGGCATGACATCCGCCCAGTTCCTGTCCTACTTCATCTTCTGCGTCGTTACGCTGCCGTTCCTATGGATCCGACCGCACAAGATACAAAAGTTCTTTTACTTTGCCAGTTCAGTTACCCTCGTCTTCTTCGTGGTGCTCTTGATCTGGGCGCTCGCGACGATGGGGTCTGATGGCTTTGGCGATACGATTAGTGACAGCACGCCCCTTCCTACGACTGGCGGACCGAACAGCGTTACTTGGCTATTGATTTCGGGAATTATGTCGACTGTTGGAGGCATTGCAGCTGGAATCCTTAACCAGAACGATTATGCGCGTCTTGCGAGAAAACCCGGAGATGCCATTTGGGGCCAGACTTTTGCGTTCCCGCTCTACAGTATTGGCGCTTCAGTTATCGGCATTTTGGTTACGGCTGCGACACAGAAACGAATGGGCGAAGCTATCTGGAATCCCCCTACGTTATTCGCAGCTATGCTGGCCAAGGATCCAAGCTCAGGCACCCGAGCAGCTGTCTTCTTCGCTGGCCTGGCCTTGTCCATCTCCCAAATGGGCAGCAATCTACCAGGAAATGCACTCTCAGGCGGCATCGACCTCGCCTCTGTCTTCCCCAAGTACATCAACATCCGTCGCGGCGCGTACTTGATGGCTCTCCTCAGTCCCATCGTCAACCCTTGGCGACTCGTCAACACAGCGACAGTCTTCCTCACAGTCCTCTCAGGCTACAGCGTGTTCCTGGCCCCCATGACTGGCCTGATGGTCGCCCACTACAATCTGGTGGCAAAGGGCAAGATCAACGTTGACGACTTGTATGTGGGTCACAGCCGAAGCATTTATTGGTACAGCGCTGGCTTCAATTGGCGTGCTTTCGCAGCGGTAAGTTCCATCCATTTTGTTCCGCGCTTTGACGCGGAGTTTATGGATCCTGCCGGACTTTTTGCTAACTGACCTCTTAGTGGATTGTAGGTGTCGCTCCACAGATGCCGGGCTTCATCGCTGCCGTCAACCCTTCAGTGCAGATTTCAGACGGTGCAATTGAGCTGTACCGATTGAATTATCTCTTTGGATTCATGATCAGTGCGGTCGTGTATTACGTGCTTCACTTGGTTGTTCCAGAGAGAAAATTGGACGAGTTTGTCAAAGACGGCATCTCTGCGCAGGAGACGCAGCAAAAGTACCATGAGAGTTGGAACATGCCGTACACTGATGGTGAGCCCGGGAGCCAAGAGCGCATCATTGTCCCGCACAATAAGGGGCCTGATTCCTTGGCGACATCTGTTTAATTTAGGGATGTTTGATGTTGAGGCGATTGGATTGATTGGATTGCGAGCCTTTGTTTTAGAGTTTGTGTAATTTCAAGTCTAGAAGACCTTGTATTATTATGGAAGAAGTCATTCCCATGGCGCTGGGACCAGATCCATGATTCAGCAGCGTAGACCCTGTATTGTGATCGTCAAGGATCGTCGCCCGCGATCAGATTCTCAATCTCCAGGCCGTCTTGTCTCGGACTCAAAAGGTCCAAGCTATGTTTGTTCCAACATAATTTGCTACAGAACCAACAACTAGTACGTAATTAGACCTTTTTTGGTGATCATATCTGCATTCGGTCAAGACCGCTCCATCAAGTGCCGAGACCAAAGAGAAGCCAAAGAGAAGCACCCCTGGGGAGCCCCCGACCCTTGTCGGCCAACTTATCTTTCCCCCCATTCCCTCCTCTCCATCACGCCAGTTTTTTTCGCCGACACGAACTCGCTTGCTTTTCTTTACTTTCCCTTTTCTTTGGCAAGTTCTTTTTTTGTTCGCTGACCAGTCTCCACGCCGCCCTCCATCCCTTATCCTTACCTATTCTACCGGCTGGCTTCGGGTACCTGAAAGAAGAAGAATTAGAAGCCCCATCTCAGGCACACGATGGACCATTCCATGGATCATGTCAATGTTCCTCCCCCATTGGATCATGGTCATGATCAACATCATCCTGAAAGGGCAACTTCTTCGGCCACTCCCCGCAAGTTCAGCATTCGCAGTAACTTTGGTAAAGCGCGTCAACCCAGAAGTCGCAAAAACAGACCCTGCGACGCGTGTCGGCGCCGCAAGACGGCTTGTGTCATAACTTCTGAGCCCCCATGTGAGAGGCGCCCCCGATTTTCCATCCCCACTGTTATTCATTCTATCATTGTTTCATTACCGTACTATCGGTTCTACCTCTACTCTACAGAGTACTCTACTACCCTTGACTTGTCGCATCCACTTATGCTATCGTCTATACATACCATCTATACTATAACCCCAATCAACTGACCAATGCATCAATTGTAACTCAGGCCTGTTTTGTAAAAGCAGAGGATTAGCATGCCAGTCCCTCTCCGATACCGACGCGCCGGGTCCTCGGCCCGGACCTTCTTCTACTTCGGGGTATAACATCCCTGGCCCTGGAGGGCCATCACCTTCGGGTGCCGAATCCTCCAAGAGTTATGACGCTACAAGTCCAGCATCAGTCACAGCTTCAACCTCCGTCTCTGTCACTACCTCAGCCATTTCTCCCTCCGTTGCCTCGGAAGCAAATCGCCACAGATCGGAGCCAGCAGCCGTTGTACACAACGGCCTTGTCCGGCCCTATCTTCCGCCTGTTCCTGGACAGAGTCCTTCGGGGCTAAACACACTCAGCCTTGATCCACCCCGTCTTGAACCTAATCAGGAAGTTGTATATGCTCTTGAAGATGTACCCGGCAGGACAGCCCATGCCATGGCGTTAGCCTCAGAGCAAGATCCTTACTTTCTCGACGCCTTTAGATCAGTGCTACTTAGTGAGAGAGAAGGCATCGACGCCAACTTTGTTCAAGTCTATCATGGCGGACCTGACCAGGATGATTACCCGATGCACTTTTTGCTTCTGCTGGATGAGTTCCCCGATCATAAGAACGAAGCCACAGCGATGGCTTCCGACTCTATAGAGCGCCTCGTTTGGCCCCACGGCCCGGCCCTCGTGCGTCTTTACTTCCGCCACGTCCATGCAGGATTCCCCGTAGTCCACAAGACTCGCTTCCTACGTCAATACGCAACATCAAAGCTCGACATACCCTCGTCACTACGAGGCGCTGTGTACGCCCTCGCTTGCGTCTTCTGGTCCCAGGATGCCGGTCTCGCCAGGATCCCATGTCCTTTCAAGCAGCATGAACTAACCAACAATGCTCAAGAGGCGCTACGACGGGAACTCGAGGCACCTAATTTGTCTCGGCTAATGTCATGCTTGTTGCTACTGCATATGAAGCCACCGGAAATAGACAGCGTCGAGACCCCGTACACCTGGGTGATGGCGTGTCAAGCAACATCCGTCGCGCAGATGCTGGGTCTGCACCAGGATCCTGACAAGTGGAACATTGCGCCTTGGGAGAAGAGGTTGAGAAAGAAGCTCTGGTGGGCGACTTTCTACACAGACTGCTGGTCAGCAGTGGCCCATGGTAACCCTCCGCATATTAGCTATGAGTCCTTCACCACGCCCCCGCCGGACATGGATGATCTACGGTCTGGTGAGGATATTCCTGATGATCTGCGGTACTTGATTGATCCTGAGGATGCCACATTTCGCGTCGTGGACGGTGCGCGCTTCCTCGAGCAGATCACTGTGTCGAGGGAGATGCGTGCTATCCTGGACTGCAGCCAGTAAGTTCCACCCCGGTGTGATGTCTGCATGGTCACTTACATGAAGCAGTGGTGTACGATCGAACACACAGACACGTCAGCAATTAATACCCATTCGAGAAACGCTCAAGGAATGGCCCAGTCTTATCCCGAGCTGCCTAGCTGTAAGACCTTATGCTCACAACGGTATGTCACTTGCACAGTTGGCCGATCATATCTGACATCTATAGGACCCCTGCATATATCCTTCTTCGCGACACAGGTGCTGCTCTGGCGCGGTCTGATGTTCCCCGCTACGAGAGCCGCAAAGGTGACCCCCGGCTCGAACCTCCAGAGGTGGCTCTCCACCGCGCTTGCCGAATTCGAGCTATTCACGACGTTTATGTCATATATCACCGAGGAAGAACTGACCAGCTTCTGGGGTCGCTGTAAGTTACTCACACCCAGTCCCAGACATTGTCTCGTACTAACGCAATTTAGTTGCCCGATCACAACTCATCCTTTGCGGAAACTTCTTGATCTACCTCTTCCTACTAGCCAGTGACCCGCGCGACATTGAGGCAGCTTACAGACTATTGGAGAAGTTCCATTTATCGCTGCAGAGACTGGGTGCTACGGAGGATACAGCTGCGCAGGTGTTCTTGAGGCCTGTTATTCTGCGGATTGATTCATTCTTTATGCAAGCTACGGAGTTGATCAAACATGGGAGGACAGTGAAGCTTGAACCACCTGTTATGACAGTGCCTAGAGGGGAGTAGTCAGATCATGACCTAACTGCATGATGGCTTTCCTGTATAACGAATTGAATGACCTGAAAGAGACGACCTGATCAATCATGCTGGTGATATGCAACAAGTCTCACACTTTGAGGATATGTACAGTCAGTACCACGTCACCTCAAACATGCGTGTCGCACCACCTTCGGCGAATACATGCATATTTACAAACTATTGATGCAACTAAACAACCCTTGTATCCGTAGTCCTGTCTTACATGCGTGAATCTGACGTCGGCCAACTTTGATCAATTATCAGATTCCCTAAGATCGACGTGCTTAGCTTCGGGATAAAAAGACGTTGACCCCACCTCGCTTATTTTGTTCGCCGATGATGCTCCAGGGGTTCAGGATTGTTTGTATTGCCTCAAAGGAGATGCTTGCATTAGTATCATGCACATGTCTTGAAAGTTGGCCGTTCAGCCTGTTTTCTTTTGCATGTTGCTTTTTGGATGATTTGTGTGGTGTTGGGATGCTTTGTAAGGTGTCGGGCGATGTGACGATTTAGTTGGAATGGGTATAGGGTATGTTTGAAGGAAGTTCAACCATGACTAGGTACCCAGCTTCAATTGACCTTCAAAGGCAATGCTTACTAAACTCGGTTTTTAATTCAGAGGCAAGTGCTCATTGTGGATGACGGAACTATGGTAGACGTAGCTTGAACAATTTACCTTGCCAGCCATTTCAGCAACTCCGCCATAAACTGATCATACCCGTCAACAAATGAGACATGCCCAGCATCCCGGATAATGACAAGATCAATATCCTGGCTCTTACCCGCCTCATCAAAGCTCTTCTGGATCTCATCTCTCATTTCACCCATACTCTGTGGCAAATTCGCATCCTTTTCACCAACAATACAAACAGCATCCTCAACAGAATCACCGATCTTCGACAAGCGCGGTCTCAGGTCAAACGTCTTGCTACTAAGCGCGTTACAGCATGTTATGAACCCATCAAGAGTCGAGCCGGACATGACCTTTCGCATTCGTTGGGTTTCTTCGGGATTCTTGTCCATCCAGTCCTTTCCGAACCAGCGATCCATGGTGCTTTCGATCATTGACTCCAGGTTGCCTGCATCCCTGGCTGCGGCGACGCGAGTGATGAATGTATCTTCTGTACCTGCGTTGATGGGCGATGAAGAAATCGTGTCGCAAATGGCGAGCTTTTGTACAATATTAGGATATTTGGTTGCGAAGTAGACACCGGCTGATGCTCCCATTGAAACACCAACCCATGAGTGAACCTTGTTGATTGATAGGGTCTCTAGTAGGTGATGCACATCGTCGGCCATTGAGTCAAATGTGGTGGTACTCAAGTCTTTCGGTGCTGATGAACCTCCATGGCCAGGCTGGTCATATCGCAATGTTTTGTAGCCATTGCTGTGAAGAACCTTGACAACGTGATCCCATACTGGTAGCGGTGCTAAGAGCGAATTGGAGAGTACAACAAGAGGCGCATCGGTACTTTTTGCGGGCGAGTCCAGCTGATAGTTCAGTGTCCTTGAGTCGGGAAGAGTCAAAGTACTGGCCATTCTCAATCGAGGTCTGGCGATAAGATAAGGCTTGGAACAATTGACAATTGATGAACGAACAGCCCTACAAAATAACATGTTCGATATGATGTATTGGTGGTGTTTAGCCAATCCCCATAATTCCTGTCACCCCTCATCCCCATCCCATCAGCGGCTTTTTAGGCCTGACGCCATCTACGTCTTCCATCGGAAGCATACATCCGACCGCGGAAAGCAAACCGAAACCGCTCAATTCTAAACCCCCAGTCCAGCAGGAAGCATCGATTCGATGAATCCCCTCTATTGTCTTCGACAGAGTCAGAACTTACCATGTCAGCAGAATCCTCAGCGATAGCCGCCAAGCGTCGCTTAAGGCGTATACCTGACGAATCCCGTAAGAGGAACGCTCAGAGCTGTGATCGTTGTCGCAAGGTGAGTGACTCTCTTGCGTAACACACAACATACCACACCCAATACAATGGAGGACCCCTGGCGCTGATTGTTTGTCTTAAGCGAAGGTGCAAGTGTGTGCCTGATCCTTCGGGTATTGGCTGTGTAAATTGTGTTGAACATAATGTCACCTGTTCATATACCGCGCCGCGCAAGACGCGCTTCTACGGCAGTGTTGATGATTTAAGCGATAGGTTTGTGCTACCCAGGTGCCGATCTATCCCCATCGTATAAGCTCATGGCTTGCCAGGTACCGTTGTTTGGAAGCTCTCGTCAAAGGTGCATTCCCAGATGAATGCCTCGATAATGTCAGTGACCTTGCGCAATTGGGCCAGCGCTTGGGCTACAAAATGCCCAATGTTACAGACCCCAATCGCAAGCTTCTGAAGGTCGAGGAATTGGTACAAAGTCCACCGGAAAATGAGCGCACGCCTTCAATAGGGCCCGAAATTGTTACGGCGGAGGGAAACAGTGCTGATACATCGCCGCCTGATAAGCAAAACGAAGGACCCCAATCATCACTCGTCAAGGACAACTCAGGTCACGAACACTACATCGGCCCATCCGGAACCCTCAACTTCTGGAACCAGCTGCGAAACCTTGTTGATTCGAATGATAGTCAACCCACTACCGGTCGCGCAGGAACTACCAAGTTTACCCAAGATAACACGAGTCGACTACTCGAGGCTGATGGACAAGACGATGACGACCAACCTCAACGCACTGCGCTTTCGCCTCAAGATGGACTTTCGCCTGGATCAATGACATCCGCCATCGCGCGCGACTTCACGCGTCTTCCCACTGCGGACATGGATGAGATCCTCGGCCAGTTCCCTACGAATGAGGTACTGGAGCAGCTCATTCAGTCGTACTTCAAGAATGTTCACGACGACTTTCCGCTGTTCCATCGCGCTACCTTTGAGGAAGAATATGAGTCGTTCATCGTTCAAGCTCGACGACAGCCGCGTATCCCGAATTCGAGACCGCTTCAATTACCTGACTGGGGCTGGATCGGATGCCTTCATATGATCGTCGTATTTGGCTCAATTGCCGACCGGTCAATTCCCAACATTGATCACTCTGGTCTGCGGCGAAGATCTGTCACAGTGGCCAGGGCCCTACTACCTCAGTTCATCTCGAAATGTTCCCTCACCAACGTCCGCGTCTTGCTGCTTCTGTCGCTGTTCTTGCACAACAACAACGAGAGAAACGCTGCGTGGAACATCGCAGGTACAGCAACGCGCATCTCTTTCGCACTCGGTCTTCACCGCTCAGACATGAGTTCCTCCTTCAGACCAGTGGAAAGGGAAGTTCGGAAATGGGTGTTCTGCACATTATACGCCTTCGAGCAATTCCTCGCGTCCAGTCTCGGTCGGCCCAGTGGCTTACATGAACTCGACGTCGAAGTTGTTCCGCCAAGGGAAGACTTTGTGGAAGGAGGCATAGGTACGGATGCCAGGCTTGTGTCCTGGTCTGTTAAGCTTCAAGCTATTCTTGCGCGAACGCGACTTTTGCACGGCATGAATCGAAGTCCGGGGCCGAAATTGGACGAGGTACTGAATGCTCTAGACGGGTGGAAGAAAGATATTGGAAAGGCCCCAGGACTAGATGTTTCTTGGATCAAGCTTGAAGGTCGGGCGCTCCCTTCTCTAGATGAAGACGGTGCCGTAGATATGGAGGAACTCAAAGTGTCGCTGGCCTGGAAGACGCGCCCACAACTCCGGGCTGTCTTACTACTACACATCCAGTTTCACTATATCGCTATCGTCGCTACACGACCGTTACTACTTCGAGACGTCGCAGCAACAAGGAAAGCAGACCTGGAAGCGTCCAAGGCACCGGTACCTACACATGCTGCGCAATGCGTCAAGCACGCATGCCAATTGAGCTACCTCATGATTCTTCTCGACCACTTCGACGTTATCAATGGCCTTTCCGGACTCGATATTTTCTACGCTTACTGCTCAGCTATGATTTTAATTTTACGACTACTCCGACTACGACCTGACGAATTGGTCGAAGGAGTTCGGCCAGACGAAGTCGCCCTACAGAGCAAGATTCGACGTCTTGTAGCAACTTTACGAACGGTCATCAACCACACAGATAAATGCGGCTCAATGAAGCGCCTAGCTCACGTTGTCGACACCTTCTCAGAATGTGCCAACAGCCCAGCCGATCCACCAACGACATCAAATGTTCCTCCGCAGAGCATTAACATGCCCTACCCAGTCCAGCAAATGCAACCACAGCAAGCCCCAGGCATTGGATCTATGGACGGTCTTTTGAACTTTTTACCATTTCCAGGATTCGGAACGATTGATGGCTCAATGGCGCAGTTTATACCAGGAAACGAGATGGAAATGGCTGGATGGACCGATATGGAGTTTTTAATGGAGGGTTATGGGGATGCTAATAGATCGGGATACTACGAATAGAGGTAATGAGTTATTAGACTATGATACCCGAATAGATGCTAGTGTATGAGAGGGAATTAATAGTAGGGCCACGATATAGAATCGCCAGAGTTGGAAAGCCAAGTTTGATCATTAAACTAAGCGAATGCGAAAACCCCCCGCAGGCTATAACTGTTACGGAAATACCCAAGATACCGTGTTTCAAGATACGTCGCCCCAAATATGACAAGTCACTCACTAACAAGCATTTACGAGCTAGTGCTTACGGGGCCGACAGCCTTACAGAAGTCGCTGCCCACATTGCATCTTATCCCCTATCCCCTCCTTTTGATTACCTACACACGCGAAAGCGAAAGCGAACTAAGATGGATGGCCAAGAAGATACAGCAGCGAAGAAGACCGAGGATGGTAAAGCTAAAACCCGACAGCGCCGCGCTCACACACGAAGTCGAGGTGGTTGCTCAGAGTGTCGCAGCCGCAGAATAAGATGTGGCGAACAGCGGCCTAAATGGTGAGTCCACCTGCCATCTCCGTCGTAGCCAAAAGCCACAAACTCTAACCATTTGTCAGTGAAAACTGCGTCAAGGGAAAAAGAGCATGTGAATACCCGCCAGTCAAAATTCCTCTAAGAGAACGAAGAGCGCTAGAGAGAGCGGCGGGTGAAGCTCTGCCATGGCAGGATGCGACGCCGTGGGAATGCGCGCCTTCTAAGAGTGCGAAGAGGCCCGAGTTACCTAGCGCACAGGCTTTGGTAAAACAGATGTTGATTTCAGGGTCAACGGCGAATTTCAAGAGTGTTGTTGCTATTGATATGCCGATGCGATCACAGGAGCTGTTTCATTATTGTGAGTTGAATCTGGAAGTGAGTTTATAGGCTGTACTAATATGGATAGATTATGAGACAGGCGCGTCACTTGGCGCGTCGCCGAAAGACCATACAAAGGACTGGTAAGTACACATATTGCTTTGAAAACAACCCTCTAACAGTGCATAGTCTGGCTTATATCATCTCGGATCCCGAAGCACTTCGAAGCGCAGTGCTCATGGCCGGTACTCACTTCGCCTTTAACGTCGGCAGTCTACAGGACTTTGAACCTACATTTCTTCATCACAAAATCGAAACTGTGCGGTTGGTAAGAGATTGGGTTTCTGGAGGAGACCCAACGCTCGTGGATGGATTCACTAAACAAATCGTTACTCTGGCGTACACCGAGGTTTGTGATTCGTACTTATTGCCCAAAATAAAGCTAATGATCTTAGATCTGCCGTGGTGATATGGCACTAGCAGAAACACACTTGAGCGTTGTATATGCTCTTACAAAGCGCTCCGGAATTCGACTCAACAGTGAACGAAAGACTCTCGACCAGGAGCTCTCCAACAGATACTTTCTTCTGTGAGTAGTTCAATACTCGCCGTCTTCTTGATCTTCAACTAACACGAGCAGAACATCCACCTTCATAGGGGGCATGAAAAGCGTTCTGGGAAGCATCACCCGTGCAGAGGGTATCGACAAGGACGTAGTAGCCCTCACTTCCAAAGACGTCCTCCGTCTACTTCACACATACTACATGAACGAAGGAAAGTTCTGGCACAATCTCAAGCTCAAGGCAATTCGCGTTTTCCCGGCATTTTTCAACCCACCTCACAGCGGAGCACAGTTGCTCGATATCGATTACAGACCTTTCATCAGATCTCTTCGAGATACGACCGAGAATCTAGGCGGAGATCTACACAGCGATCCTTTTTGTGAACGGCAGAATAAGTTTTGGCTAACAGGCCCTTCTTCGACACTGTATGATACCATCATCATGGCTCATCTGAACTCGATTTACTATGGAGCCGACAGCGATGGGTCTGAGGCTAGTACGCCCGAAACTTCGAAATATTTGGTTTCATGGTGCGCATTAACAGTCGCAGCGCAATTTTACATGCAAGAAGTCGTTCTTCTTTGGGGCCCTTTTAAGAAGGAAATATTTTTATACTCGATGCGCATCTTGCAGAGGGAGATAACTATTGCTATGCGGAATTGGGAGCTTGTAGAGTTTCTATATTGGCAATCGTTTATTGGGTTGGTTAGTGTTCATGCTTACGAGAAGGATGGAGAGTTGGATTCGGAGCCGAGTTTCAAGGCCTTCTTTCAGAAGATTATAAGGGAGCAGAGTAAAGCTTTGAGGTTGTATACTTGGGAAGATGCGAGATGGGTTTTGGCGAATGTTTTGTGGCCTCGCTCGGATAGTAAGGATTGGCGGATGAGGGAGATTTGGGACATGGCTATGAGTGATGGGGTTGGTAATTAGGAGTAGACATATCTCAAGAAGCTTTGGATAATAGTAAAACGAAAACATTAGAAACCTACTATGACTTTTGAAGTCTTGAGCGGAGTCTTGAGTTTAGAAGGGATTCAAAACGTGCCTTCCGACACAGGGGCAAACGACATCTTGGGAAGGGGCGGGCGCCCATGAACAGGTAGGTAGGTGCCTTAGGGGTGAGGCAACCAGACATCCTACTCTTTCCCACATCTTGGGTCTACGAGAAACTTGGTGTCTACATTACAACTACTTCTCACACAGAATTCGACACGCCTCGCTACTTACACTTTGGGTTATGTCTTGCTGTCAGCCTTACTCGGCAATTGAGGCTATGCCTGCAATACCACTCTGCGCCTGACGCCTGATTGGTGTTTCAACCTACTTCGGCTAAGCCCCGATGCATCTCAGCGTGGTATTGATTTGCACCAGCACATCTTCCGACATTAAGCTTAAGACATTCCCCAAATACCATCAACTCGGACGCTGTCACTGATTTTTTGGTAGAACGTCAATTGTATCTTATTCGCAGCACATCCGCGCCGCTGTCATGGAATTGCCCGACAGACAACAGTGTCATATCTTCGTGGTGGCTCCCGTGAAAGAAGACTACAAGACAGCTGAGCTGTTACTGCACGACACATACCATCAATTCTCGCTAAAAGCCTCGGGAGCGACATGCACCGTTGGTAGAATTGGCCCACACAACGTTGTTCTGGCCGGCAATTGCGATGACATACTCAACATCGTCTCTTTTACCAATGACACAGTCAGCGAGATACTGGAAGGATATCCCTCCATCAGAGCCGGCTTCTTGATAGGAGCCGGCGGTGTAGCGCCAGCTGCTGGGATTGCTAAGATAGGCGACGTCGTCGTTGGAACACCACAGGGCCTTGAGCCTGGAGTAGTCCAATTTGATGCTCCCCAAACAACACAACTTAATCGCCTTTCTGTCACTCATCAGATGTCAAAGCCTCCCTCTGCTGTTACATCAGTTGTTGAAAGCCTGAGGTCTTGGCAAGGTCGTCGGGAATTTCAAGAGGAACTTTTTACTAGGGCTATGTCCGTCTACGGTGCTGCGACCGAGAAAGAGAATTTGAATTGGAGCAATTCAGCCAGAGTTCTACACGGAAAGGTTGCATCTTGTGAGAGTGAACTTCCAAGAAACGAAGTGCTCAATAGGGCTGGAAACGATAGCAAGGTTCTTTGTTTTGAAAGAGCAGCAGCCAAGTTGAATTTCCAACTGCCAATTCTGACTGTCTGTGAGGTGACAAGTAATCCAAGTTCACCCGAAAACACTTTGAAACAAAAAGCAGGAACAGCTGCTGTGATATACACACTATTGGTGGCCAGCAAAATCGATCGCTGTCAACTTGAGAAACAACACGCTTTCAACGATTTATTCTCCTACGAACCATTTGAGCTCGAACGACCCGGGTTTCGTCTTATACAACTTCACCAAGGAACTCAGCCTCTATTACGCTGTAGCCTATTCCAAGCATACCTTGACGAAGAAGAAAGCATAATGCCGTTTGAGGCACTTTCATATGTTTGGGGGAATCAGAATACACCTTGCGAGATCATGGTGAATGGGAAAATATTGTCTATCACGATCAGCTTATATGACGCTCTGTGTCATTTGAGACAACCGCACGAGGATCGGATACTTTGGGTTGATGCTTTATGTATCGACCAGAGCAATATCAAAGAGCGCAGCCACCAAGTCAATCATATGGGCGAAATCTATCGAAAGTGTGAGAATGTCATCGTTTGGCTCGGTTATCTCAGCGGCAATGCAGCTGATTTCAAAATGGTTGTCGATCACTTTGCACTGCAACTGCCCTCTGAAGCTTTTAGAAAATGGCCCTGTGACGATCAACGATGGCGAGATCAATGGCAGCGAGTTCAGAAGAGCCTCGGCGTAACCGACAACACCAAAATACTCGATGGACTAAGTATCTTCATGAGCAATCCTTGGTTCACGAGAGTCTGGGTACTTCAGGAAGTTGCTAATGCAAAGAGAGCTGTCATTGAGTGTAATCTGGGCAAGATTCCTGCGAAGCTATTCGCCCTGTTGCCTCATATTATTGGTTCATCCGTCAGTGAACAATGCCAATCTGTCTTGGAGATCATGCCCGGCCCCTTGAAAACAACAAGGTGGTGGAGTCAAGATCGAAACCTTTGCACATTGCTGTGCAAGTTCAAAGGGAGTGAAGCCGCAGATCCTCGCGATAGGGTCTATGCTTTACTTGGAATGGCGTCTGATGTGGAAATCAGCGCCATCGAGGCTAACTACGCCAAAGAAGAGCGGATAATCGTACAAGAGTTATGTGCGTATATCTACGGAGGACAAAGGCCAATGAGCACATTTACAACTACTTCGATACGCAAATTGCAGTCTCAGATTTCTACAATTTCGACTCAAATGTTCACTGATAAGCTTAAGCAATACGCCACAACAGACTGTCTGATGCAATTTCTGAAACGCCAGGGCATGAGGAAGGACGTTAGCAATAAAGTCCTTCGTAAACTCCTCGATCGCGGAGGCCTCCTTACCAATGCCTACCTGGAAAAGTGTGAGACTTCCATTCCCGTCAACCTTGACGTTGCCGAACGAATTCTTCATCATTGTCAAGACCCTCGGCATACAGAAAGCGAAGCTATCCATATCGCTGTGAAATATGACTCAAGCACTCTGAAGGCATTTCTTGAGCTGTGCCCATACAAATTTGAGTTGGACAAGAAGCTCTTTGTACGTGCCCTAGCAAGAGACCCGGTAACATTTCGACTCATTTTTCAGCACTCCATCAGGCCTATTAACTTGACAGACAAGATGCTGAGACTCGCTATAAAAGCCGGTATACCGATATTGGAGGTTATTTTCGACAACTGGGCTGTCGATATTGAGACAACGGAACTCATCACCAAACAGGCCGCTATGGCTGGTATTCAAGCTCTTGAATATCTAATCACCAACTCGAGAAGCAAGATCCAGATTACAGACAACATTCTCCAGCAATCAGGAGCCGTTGAGTCAAGCTACCACAAATTGGCAGAGTTGAGGCGCTCAGAAACTGATGTCATAGAGCATGAGGCAACTGCTGCGATTGAGAGTGGAGTGGAAGGCTTCTCTGAATTGCTCAATAGGCCAGGGACCAACTTCAAGCTTACCGAAAAAATATGCATGGTTGCTTCCAAACATGATTATGCGTTTCAGGTTTTACAGAAGAAACGGCCAAGCGAATTGTTTATGTTCCGACGACAGCTATTTTGCGAGGGATCGGCTTCTCTTGAAGGTGAAGCCGATCGTATTCTAAAACAAAGAGGGTTTGAAGGGTGGGAAACCGATCAGATAAAGTTAGAGTTTTCGGTGATATTTTCACTTTTCAAAGGGCATCATGACTCCTTTGCCCACACATGATGTGGGAAAACATATCAGCACTCAGTGCGATGGTACAAAGATAAAAGCCATGAATTCAAATCTCGAGAGAAAGCCATGTTCTGTTGTTCTTTTCTATCTATAGCGTTGTTTCTGTTATAATGAAGCATCAATATCTATTTACTTTCCGTTCCTGATACAAAAACTGTGAGAACAGTAGCATATCTATCGAGTGGTTGTTAACTGAGTTCTTACGGAGTCGGGAAGCCACTTACGTTGTGCCAGCTACAACCAACTCAATGGTTTTAACACGAGTTAATCCTGAAAGAACGAGAAGATAAACCACTGTCGATATCATAACAATCAAGAGGCGCATCGGGAGGTCGTTGACGAGATTGCAGATAACTATCGGAAGCAACAATAGCATCGTGACCAAACATATAAGAAATGCCTTGGCTGTGCGCTTTATGAATTGGCCAGAGTATATATGTATGTTTGGATCTGACGAGGCATCACGACCTAGAATACCCTGCTCAGGTATCAGTGGGAGCTGATCTAGTCGTGATGACTATTGGACTTACCAACTTGGAGTGGGAGAAGAATTGGGCCAGCCTATCCTCTATCCAATCTTCGAATCTGGCAGCGGCGCTGTCTAATGTGGGAGATAGCGAGAAGAGATCTTTTTCGTCGGACAGATAAGATGTCTCGGCTTTAGCTACGCATCCGTTGCCGTCCACCCAGTTCCTTAGACTTTGCACATCTCTCACTTCGGAGCGGCCGAAGCTAAGTGTCCTACCCGTCCTTTCTACTAAGTCATCTGGAGACTATATCAGTAATTAAACGTAACAGATAGTGAGTGAGCACCTACCATATTCCGATAGATTTGATTCTATTTCAGCTAATATAGCAAGTCGATCCTGATTCCTGTCAATTCGACTCATTCCGAGAAAGGGAGGGAATGCTTCGGCATCGTCGATATCATCGAGCTTCTTTTCTAGAACAGCTATTTTGTCTTGCTTGAGTAATAGAAGGCGAGCTCGAAGTCTACTGAACCTCCGGAAGAGAAAGAAAGGGCCATGCGATGAGATCAATGACGTATATCTAGGATAGCCTGGTCTGAAATCCTCAACTGAGACGATATTAGATACTGTGGGAACTGGGGACGAGAATCCATACTCTTTCTACCCTGGGCTTTCGCAGGGTGTGCAGAGGGGGCTGCCACAGGAAGGATAGGAGCCGCAACCATTTCGTTGTTGAAAAGGGTATAGAGAGCGAGAACCCACGGTTGTGGGATTCAGTGGCTTGTCACCTTTCTGTGATTATGGCGAGGCATTTTCAATATGCAGGTCGAACCAATGGTGTCGCAACACGTTAGGATGCTCAGTATGGAGGCGAAGCACTATATATGTACGTGCTGAATCCCGTTAGTGGTCCATCAATGCTGTTTCAATTGCCATTCACAATCGAGATGTCCAACGACGAAGAGTAAGTGGCCAGAGTCCGGCCGGGAGTGCTGATCTGACTGGTGTTAGGAACCATGATTCGCCTGAGATCATCTCGGGCGGAAAACGCCCGCACGTGAGAGCGTACGCAACGGTATGGATCCTAGTCCCTTTCTATTAATTGTCGGATATTAATCTAGAGTCTCTTGTTAGGTGCCTGCCTTCACTGTTGGGGACAGCGTGTATTACCTCCGAAGTAATGGTTCTCGTGATGGACCCTTCCTGGTCGCAACAGCACCGGCGGGCGGAAAGTGCACTCTGTGCTACAGCGACGGAAGGCCCTTCCAAAACAATGCAAAGATCAGCGTTGACGAACTGGAAGAGATCTAAACAGGCAAGGATGAGAGAGGAGAATTGCTTATGGGCGCGTGGGGCTGTTTGTGGATGGCATGCAGCTTTTGGGCAGCAGTGCAGTGATTGTTTGGGGGCCATGCAGAAGGCGACAAGGCATTGTGATTTGGATGGTGTGCGGCTGTGCGGCTGAAAGAAAATCACAGAAATGAACCTGCTTAATATCCCTCTCATTGGTCTCGGGAACAGAAACAGAACAATTGCAATTCCCATCTTTTGTCATGGCAGATCAACCAACCCATCACGCGATATTAGTGGGTATCAACGCCTACCCAGACAGGCCATTGAAAGGCTGTGTTCGCGATGTTCAGAAGATCAAGACATTACTCCAACATCATAATGTCCCAATCGACATCAAGCTCTTCACAGCCACACAAACCGAAACTGGGATTGAGGAAGACCCTGCTCATTGGCCGACATACAACAATGTGACCGCGGCCTTTAGAGAGGTCACCGCAGCCGCAAAGGCGGGCGATTGTATCTATATCCATTTCTCAGGCCATGGTACCAGGATGGAACCAGCGAGCGAATTCTCGAATGAGGCAACTGGAGATCTGGCCTTGGCTCTTCTCCATGGACAGGATGCGAGTAAGATTCGACCGCTTGGTGGACATAGATTCGCCATGGCGCTTAATGCTATGGTAAACAAGGGCTTGGTCGTTACTCTTGTTCTTGATTGCTGCTTTGCTGCGAGTATTTACCGCTTAGAACGAACGAATGTGCGCTTCATGCCACATGACTCGGAGATCTTTGTCGTTGAGGATGATGGACCCATTAAAGTGACAGAGGATGTCCCCTCTAGCTATAGAGATGTGTCCATGCAGCCTAGTTGGCTGATCGATCCCAATGGGTATGCCATCCTCGCAGCTTGTGGTCCTCACGAAGAAGCAACAGAGATTCTCCAGGCTGGTGTCGAACACGGTGCACTATCGTTCTTTCTGTCGCGAAGCTTGAGGGACTTTGGTATGAACAAGCGACACCGAGACATCTTCTACCGCCTATCTCCAAGCTTCAAAGCGAACGCACTGGAACAAACCCCAGCGCTGTACGGAAACAAGAACCAGGAGTTCTTTGGACCGCATACTCTCGCGACTACAAGACCTGCCATACCAGCTTTCAAAAGTGGACAGAGTCTCGTTCTACAAGCTGGTCAAGCACATGGACTTAGAGAGGGCGATGACTTTATCCTCTATCCTTCTGGCGTGGTCGACCATAATGAAGCGTTGCATGATAACACGGTCACAGCTCGACTCGGCACCCTTGGTCCTCTTACATCTTTGTTGCAGCTCATGTATGGAACACCTTTGAAGGAGACTAACTGCGTTGCCGAGCCCCAGACCAAACACTGTTTCCACGACTTTGCGATATCACTAAGCGACAAGATTACAACACCCGACGAGTGGTTTGCAGCATTTCGGAGATACTCTCTTGTCGCGTATCGTGCGTCTGACAATCGCTCTTGTTTATTAGCTGTGGAAGTTGTGGGCAAAGAGTACAAGATATATAAGGCTGGCCGGGAACTCGACAATCTCCCAGTACTGCAGCGAGACACTGCAAGCCCAGAAGACATTGCTGCTCTTCTGGAGCACATAGTTCGCTACGAATTTACCAAGACCCTCGAAAACAACTCACCATCACCCTCCTTCCAATCTTCCTTTGACATGAACATAACAACTCGATCCCGCGCCCGATTCGTTCCAAATACCGCTGTCCAGGTCATACAAGACGCCAGCAACAAATACATGTTCGAACTCGTCCTCCAAAACAATTCCGCCAAAGAACTGTACCTTCATGTATTCAGCCTCGGTCCTTTCTGGCAAGTCGACAACGTGTTCTGCGGTTCTGCCGTTATTCCCCCGCTGGATGAGAGTCAGGGCTTCACAGGGAAGTTCAGTAAGAAGATGAGAACTGAGGTCCCCAAAGAAATGAGGGCGAAGGGATTGAGCGAGTGCGAGGATACACTCAAGGTTATTGTTACGAGCCACCCGACGTCTTTTGACGTGTTGGAGTTACCAAAGATTGGAGGGTTGCTAAAGAAGCCGAGTACGAGTGGGAGGTATAGGTCTGGTGGTGACGGGGCGGAGGAGTGGGTTGCTTTTAATTTTCCGCTGAGGACTTCACTGCATGTTGAGTAGATATGGTCGTCGGGGTTTCAGAAGGCATACTTCATCCAGAGTTTCATACGATCATATACCAAAATGTACAAAAGGAACCCAGTATAGCGGCCTAAAATATTCATCCTCATCATCGTCGCAACATAAAACATTTCTTCCACCATCTCGCTCAATCTCCTGCAGTTTTTTCTTCGTCGATACAACCAACTGTGTACCTCTCCAGCTATTATTCAGCTTCTTGGACCACTCGTCCTTGAGATGATGAGCTGCCGCATGCAACCCATGAGCAACGGTATCATCCGAAATGCCATCGTCTCTAAGTCTTTCGTACAGTACCCTCGCCGTCTGGACACATGACTCATCATTGACTTCCCACAACGTCCCCACAACATGACGAAAGCCTGCTAACTGACACGCGCTGATCAGGTGTATACTCTCATCAGAGAACCTCTCGTTGTCGATACGTCCCGTCCCGCAAGCAGAAAGATACGCAAGAAACGGCGGGTTGTCGTGCAGTTTCATATCAAAAAGCGAAGTAACTGTAAACGGATCGTTATCCCAGTCGTTGAGTAACAGCTTGCTGCTCAATGGGTTCTGATCATCGCTTTGCCCGTGGCCTGCGAAGTGGAAAATAGTGCAGTCGCGTAAATGAGGGATGATGTCCTGCTTCTGCTGGCCTGGCTGGAGAGGGTTTAGCGACATTGATCTGCAGATATCGCTAACCATGGAGATTTCTCCGGGGGCAAAGGGTAGATCTGCGCGATACCCTTTCGTGGACTCCATCGCGACAAGAAGAGCATACTGAGATTCGCGCACAGCAACCTCACGACGGCGACCTTGGATTATTGACTTAATCGAGGAGTTGTATGAGGATACAGTCCTGTCTAGGACCGTGTCACAGGTTCCAGGGTAGTAATCTCCAGCTGCATGGATCGCGAATTTGCTGAGACTACCAGTCGGTATCCACCAGACATGAGGCCAAATACCATCTTCTGGTTCACCTGTATATCCCAGAAAGTTCAACACGGGCTCAGCGATAGTCTCCCATAGCCAACCAAGGACCTTTGGCGACCCAGGAGCGTCCGCCGGCTTCTTGCTCAAACTACCCCAGTTCGGCTTTGAAGGAACGTCCCAATTGTTGTGGGATACGACGGCATCCCACAGATTGAAATTGTTGTTTGAAACGGAGTCGACCTTATGAAATGGGGTTGAAGGCTCAATTTGTTGCACCTGGTATTCGCCTTCGATATCCGACAGAGTAAGCTTCGGTAGCGGTAACAGTCGAAGGCGGTCTGTCTCGATGATGATGGCGTCACAGCGGAAACGGCTCACGTTGATTACTATTATAGGGCCTTTTTCTGCCGCGGCTTTCATATCGGCTTCGGAAGGCGGCAGCAGGTAATCTTCAAAGCCAGATTCTTTGCGAATATTGCAGAGTAATTCGTCCAGCTTGTCGTCAGCTTCTTTCTGTCGTTGTGATTCGGCTTGCCAAGTCTTGTTGGCATCGTTTAGGGCGTCAGTATACTGCAGAGGATCTTCGAGTGCACCCCGAAGCTGATTCAACTCCTCTGCGTATTGTGGATGTTGAGATTGCAAGCTCTCGCGGTCAGTTCTCATCTCGTCCATAGACTGAGAAAGTACTCCTCTTCCCTCTTCAAGAATTGTCAGAACAGCTGCCAGATCCTTCCCGGCATTTAGGGCCACCGCAGCAGCTTCGGAGGCCAAGCCAGAGACTTGACCAAGCATGTGCAACTTGTCCGAATGTTGATGGGATCGGAAGATGAGTTTCGGTAATAGGGCGATTGCACTGGTCGATACTTCGTAAGCCAGATTCCAGTCTGGTACGTCTGCGCAGTAGGACAAGACATCATCCGCGGCCCGGATTCGTCGAAGTGTTGGTGACTGTTCCGCGTGAACAGCGGCGACATGGCATTTGATACACTCTCGAAGCGCATCTTGATCCGTCGTCTTGGTGGAGTGGTACTTGTGTCCAAGATGTGTTCCCAGGTTCTTCAGTCGGCCGGCAAGAGCTGGATGGTCCTCTGGGGTAAGCTCCACGGCTCGGCGACTGACTGTTATAGCTTCCTCAAGGTACCCTTTGAGCGCAG
This sequence comes from Fusarium sp. NRRL 66335, assembly GCA_004367055.1. Classification (NCBI taxonomy): domain Eukaryota; kingdom Fungi; phylum Ascomycota; class Sordariomycetes; order Hypocreales; family Nectriaceae; genus Fusarium; species Fusarium sp. NRRL 66335. Next base: position 314,443 of record QHHG01000239.1, read on the forward strand.
GGTCAGATTCAATTCCTCCTCTCCAGTGATAATGACCTAGGCTTATACCTAGCCTGTCCAGTAATGAAGCACGTAACTGGTCGTCGTTCCCAACGGTGCTGAGAGCTTGACGGATGCAGTCGATTGCCTCGTCAAGATCCCATTTGACACCCTTCCCATTATACCTATCCATAAGTAGGTTCCCCAAGTTCCCGAAGAACAAAGGTAGGACTGGATCATCCTCTGAGAGTGCATCAATTGAGTCTCGGGCAATCAAGATGGCCTTGTTGAGATCCACCATGGACTTTTGTCTAACATATCGATCGTGAAGTTGAGAAGAGAGGTTATGTATGATCCTGCCCCTGCTAGGATGACCATCTGGTACAATTTCGACAGCTACCTGTAGAATTCGAATGCCTTCATCGAGATAAGCTATTGAGCCGGTAGTGGAGTGCTTCTTATTGAGCTGTTTCGCGAGTCGAGCTAAGCATAATGGCCGGTCTGGTGAATTCTTTGGAATGGCAGCAATAGCTTGCCTGACTTCTTGAATAGTTTGTTCTACTCTATCCATTTTCCCGTGTTCTGATACTGACTACTGCAAGTAATCTTTCGCAGAGAAGGCTGCGAGCCATATTCCTTGGTTGGGTCGGAGGTATGACCTGCACTGGTACCTGAGCCTGACCAGGATTAGAATCCTTCTCTTACAGCCGTTGCGACTACGTACGTTTACCATCAGAAGAATTGGACGTTGAGAGCCTAAGAGATGAAAATTTGAGACAATTTAAGTGAGTTTAGATTGGCAGTTATGCTATTTTATGTCAATGCTCTAAGCCTTAGAGGATAATTCATCTGTTACCTAGTCGCTCCCTTACTTCACTGTAAGCACAGCAAAAAGAACCCTTTTGACCACGTGATTAAATCCATTACAGGGATTCCGCACGTTCGTGTTGAAATCTAAAGACAACTTGACGAATACGCAATGATGGCCGAGTTTACAGAAGGCGAGCCTCCAACAACCGCGCCAAACATGGAGCAGACTGAGCCATCGCTTATTCCCGACAACATGCCGGGTTTGCGTTCAGCAGGGATACAAGATGGGTGACCTGGCGCGGGGGAAAGGTCCTATGGGAACCCGGCTCAGTCCATCCAGCCTGCTGGTTGATTAGACTAGAGGATCTACAGTCGCAATTGATTGCACTTCAAGAAGGGTGGTAGTCTTGAAGTTTGGGGACATGCGACTACAGGATGGATACCGGACATCCTCAGGTGCGAGACTGAAAGATTGTGCTCTGCCTAAGGCTCAGGTCCCAAAAGTAATGTATCCTAAAAGCTAACCTAAGCCAACATAAGGTTGTCAAATTATTTTGTCTTCTAGGTAGGGTCTTGGAGGTGAAAACGTGGTGGAGATTCTGGACAGTCTGCGTCGCTACCAAGCATGCCTAAGGAGTAAAGTCCTCTTCCAGCTATGTGTCATCGTTCGTTATACCCACATGTTGTTAACGATTCTGCGGGAGAGCAGGGCATGTTCCTAACAGTCATTGTTACTCCTTGGACCAGTTGACCGTCTCTTTGCCGCTTATACAGACGAACGTCTCCAATGCTAAACTTGGACTTGCATGCAGCTTTGACATAACGTAAGACCCGGTATTCCCGGAAGGACCCTTCCCTTCGGTTGTGAACACAAGCTTCTTAGTGCTTATGATTGCCGTTTCCGCCCCCGTTATTGATCTACAGGCGGATCAATGCTGCCACTGAAGCAATTCAATTTGTACCGACAACTAACTGGTGCACTTGATCCAATTAGAGTTCTATGTAGAGCACGGGTGCGATATCGGATGCCTTCTCCGGAATTAAGTGCTTGGGAGAATGCAGGATACGCCCGCAACTACCGGAGTGTCGGCAGATTTACGCGCGGTGGATGTAAGCATAGTCATAGACGGCTTTATATCTGGCCGTTGCTAATTGGTATAAGTGACAGGATAAATTGATGATCTTATGAGAGATTCCTAGTTTCATCAAGAACGAGTCATTTAGTATGAGTCTATCGCCTGTTGCAGTAACTTTTGCCTGAATGCAATCTTCCTAATTGTTTGTTGGAATCCTAACGCTGACCACACTATCGGGTTCCAGACAACCTGTATGGTCAACTCCAACTCAGGCGGTAGCAAGGGCTGACGTTGGGGAACATTATCAATCACTAAAGCTTCAGGAATTGTAATAAGCCAATAATTAAACAACAGATTGAACAATTCTAACTCGGTACGGGTATATCTCCATCATCAAGGTAAGCCATTAGCATCCCAAACAAGCCATCTCATGCATCCTTCGGTCTAGATCCTCCTCAAAATTCGCCGTCATGTTTTCGTCTCTTCCATCATTTACATCAGCGCTACTGACAACTAATTAGCTTTCATCCCTCCAATTGACTAGTGATTATGGTTGTAGTATACTGACCTGCTCGGGCTTCCCATGACTTGTATGGGTCAGCGGGCTTCTTTGTTGGGTCGACAGACCCAGACAACTTCCTCTGGATCTTTTCCTTGAGGGATGGTTTATGTGTAACCTCGAGACCTGAACTTGTTAGATCATTGATCAGAAAGATGGGAAATTTGAAACGTACCAGGCTTTGTACTTGTTGAAGGCTTGGTTGTGTCGACAAGTGTTGTCTCAGAGACGTTGGCAGTCTTGTATGTAGTTGATAGTGAAGGCATATTGAAGGTTTGTGTGTGATAGAACTGAAGTACTGAAATAGTAGTGTATTCAATTGAGTGTTGAATGTCTTGATGATTGTATATCGAATGGATACTCCAAACATCGGGGGCATCCAGATATACTTATACTGCAACCCATCTCGGCTTGACTTTTGTTGCTTGATCAGCCGCAATCCATAATTGAGTCACAGCGGGACGGTGTGTACGCCTTTCAAGCCATCAATTACTTTCTTGTCAGCCCTGCAGCCAAACGTTTCCGTCTCCGAGTGACACATTCCGCAGTGCGTCACACTAATAATGGTTCGGCGTGCTCAATTTAGACAAACCCCTGTAAGCCGAGCTGAACTATGTGGGGGAGTCGTCAAGCCGAGCTCCATAATGTTGAAGCCGAGAGAGTTTATCCAAGCCGACCCTGTACTTTTCAAGCCGATAGTGCATAATTCCAAGCCGAAGCCGCTAAAATTCAAGCCGACACCGTGAATTTTCGAGCCGACATCCACATCCAAGCCGAAACCGAGAGATTTATCATCATCGGATTCATCAGCAACACAGCACATCATGGCAGATGCCCCTCTTCTGCGACGCTTAAACGGTAGACCCCAGGCTTGCGATCCATGTCGAGCGCGGAAAGTAGCCTGCGATCACGGCCAGCCCACTTGTTCTCGGTGTGCAAAACGGAGAGAGTCGTGCATCTACACTATCTCGGAGCCAAGAGTCAAGAAGCAGCGGCTTCGGTCTCCCCCAAGCCGAGCTACATCCAACGTCCCTGCTGCGGCTTCGGTCTCCAATCCAGCTTCGGTCCCAAGTACAGCTTCGGTTCCTAATACAGTCACTACTACAAGTACAAGTGTGGGCCCAAGTGAAGAGTCAACCTCGACTCCTTCACCTTCGTTGGCACCTGGCTACCTGGGCTTCACGAGTCACAATGCAGTCTTTGAAGAAACGAGGAACAGCCTCTCGCTCATCCATGGCCCGTCTCTCGAAATCGAGCCGAGCCCAAGAAGGCCGCCGAGGACGAGGACTTGTATGATTGAGATGCCATCTCATCTCCGCGAGATGTGTCTCTTTGTTCTTCGCCACCTTCCTGGTGCTCGCGACGATGTCATGCCTAACAAGCTTCACTGTCGCGTCGATGACTGGATGTTTATAACAATTGAGGATATCTTGAATACTCTCCAACAAGATTGGGGTGAGGTTCTGGAAACCAGGGATGATGCACAGCTTGAAGAGATGGCTTTGTGTATTAGTAATAATACCTCGAGACCGATTCGTGACGAGCATTCGAGTGCAAAGGCATGGACTGATCAGTTCACGGGGAGTAACATCCGCTGGGAATCAATCGGTCTCATCTGGACATATTGGAATGGCGCTCCTGGGATGGAAGCTGCTGCTGTGAACAAGTGTTTAGGCTATTGCGTTGAGCTTGTTCGACATTTCACTACTGCTAACGATATCCTTCTTTATCTTTGTTACCGCAGAACAACCATTGAGTCGCTGGTAACAGGTGACGCTGGTAAGTCTCTCTTGCTTCCCTTCTTCGTCACCACTAACACCCTCAGGTTTGGCATGCTGGAGCTACGCCGCCGAAACAGTCGCCCTCCTAACCTTCCTCGGTCATCATGTCAACATCGAAGACCCAAACTACGTTCCATCTCTCTGCTCTGAGCACAAGCGCCGCATAACAGACCGCGTCTACGCCCTTGATAAAGTCCTCGTGTCCTTCACAGGCCGACCACCGCTCCTTAGCCACCAGTACTTCTCAGGCCCTCTGGCGATGGACATTGATGATAAGGATCTCATGGATGGCGATGCCGCTATCAAGCGCGCGATGTCGAGATTGGACTCGAATGGGTATCGGCCAGATGGGGAGTTACTTGGTGCGGCACATATTAAGGCGCGTATGCAGATTGCGCTTATCAAGGGTGAGCTTCTTGAGATGGCGTTGGTGAGTAATGTGAAGGCTACGTTTGAGAGGGTAGCGTAAGTATTCCATGTCCATTGTTTGAAGGGTTTTTGCTAATGGGGACAGCGAACTCAAGGCGCGCAGCGAAACAACATATGCGCGGTTTCCTCCGCATCTAATCTATCGAGCAGATGAAATGGACGATCCGAATTGCGACGTGGGCGAGGTTTACGTGAGAATCCTCGTCCGTTTAGAACATTTGCAAAATTTGTTCTTTGCGGAAAGGTTGTCTCTTCGCTTGGGTCATGTTGATGAGAATCGATTGCTGGTCGTCAGTTTTGAGATGGTCAGCCTGACGCTCCTGTTCTGGACACATCAAGATCGCTTCTCTGGAGTCAGACGAGACTTTGAATGGCTGGCAAGTCTGATAATCCGGGTTATCCCATTCTGTCTTGCTAACATATACAGTTGATGGCCTTTGCCGCCCCAGGAGGAGGTATCCTGTGTCTCGAACTGCTCCGTCCAACATTCCGCGGCACGCATCCCGACTGTCCGAAACTAAGCCGCTCAGCAATAATACAAAAGCTCAGCCTCCTCATCGGTTTCCTCGACTGGGTCCGACCACCCGCTCCCAACGCCGATCTCTGCGCGGACTGCAAAGCTGTTATACAAGGAGTGTTGGACCACAACCTCAACGCTCCCATCGCAGGCGGTGGAGCGCTTGATACGCTGGATTGGGATATTCCGACGCAGTTGGACTTTAACTTTGATCTTTTGGATACGTTTGACTGGTTGCGGCCTGAGGTACTAAACATGGCTGGTTGAGGTGACGAAGCTCTGAATAGCTTTGTTGGTTTGACTGGGTTGTTCAAGATGAATCCAGTGGCTCGTGTCGAGACTAACAGTTCGGAGGTTCGGAGCCCAGGCTGAAAGCATTTGCTGCTGTTGTTGCATCGACGCAGCAGGCTCCGAGGGCACTATGAAAAGAACGGGCTGTTCGATCTTGAAGTCTTCAAAGCCCTTCTCATCCGGCACATTCAGCTTGTCTTTCCACATGCGATACCATCGGCAAACGCCCTTATACCCATCCTTCGAACCGAAAGCATCGAGATGCGCTTCCTGGAGACCCTCGCTGTACCACGGTGCAGTGACGACCCTGCGATCCTCACGCACGAACTCATGCATCTTCCCAAGAGGATGGAACCACGTCTCCCACTCTTTGCGATCATGACAGAACACAAGACTCATAGCTGCTTCAGGTTTCTGTTCAAGAATGTGCTGAGAGTCAGGGTCTGCTAAGAATGGAATGTATCCGAGCATTTCGTAACCAAGTACTTGTTTGGTCATCCGGTTGATCATATCGACATTGAAAGGCGTTCCAAGCGGCGGTGGTCCAACGGCAAGAAAGATGAGCGATTCGAAGCGCGAAGGGTAGTAAGCTACCATCCGCGACAGAAGCGTCGCGCCAAAATCGTGTCCTACTCCGACAACAGTATCCAACATGAGATGGTCCAGAAGCTCAATGACTTCATCGCTCATCGGCTTTAGACGGTACTGCTCTACATCATCAGGCTTGCTACTCTTACCATACCCAAGCAGATCCGGCACTACGACGCCAAATCCCTCTGCTGAGAAATGCCGGATTTGATGGAACCAATCGCTGAAGGTGGATGGGAAGCCGTGTAAGAAGAGGAGGGTTGTGGTTCGGGTAGTAGGTTTAATGGAGATGAAGGAGTATGTGTTGCCGCTGCGGGCGACGAATGATTCGCGGGGAGGTAAATCCAATGGCATTTTGATGGACTTGGGATCGGTATTTTGGGGTTGAAGTTAGGGCGTCGCGAGGAGAGTTTCAGTCGGACATTTATACTCTTGGGCGGAAAGTTATCGGGGACTTTGTGAGGGGATCTACACTTCGGTAAGATCCGTTGAAGAGCCTCATTCACGAGAACCTCATCGTCATCAAGACATCAAGATTACATTTAGTACAACGAACTTGCTCTCCGACTGGTTCGACTGTTTTTTCTCAACTGCGTCTCGCTCTCAAACACGCGTTGGTTGGGCTCGCTTCCATGGCCTCAAAGATCACGGATGCACAGGCTGATTGGCCCCTCTGGATAAAGACTGGCGCCAATGTTGAAGTGTTGGACGACGGTGGCGGCTGGGATCAGGATGGTTTGAATGGGAGAGTAACAAGTGCGAGGCAGGGAGTGACGGTATATTGTGGCTCAGACATATAAGCTCACCTTTGTTACTGGTGAGCATTGCGCGTCTGGGAGGATAAGCAATCACTGGGAACAGTATTATACACTTTCTCTTGAGCCAATCACCACTGCCACAATCCGACGCCTAAACGCAAGCCATGGCTGAGCTTGACTACCAACTCAGCTGCTTTATACGAGACAGATTAACACGGTGTATTGACCCTCGATGTCTTGTGTTGTAAAAAGTGAAGGAAAACCCCGTAACGTCATCCCGTCCCTGAGGTGCCGATCTGAATCTAATGTGGTTTCACTCAAGGGAGGAAAAGTGGCGGGAGCCGTCGTCAGCTGGGTCTCAAAAGGAAATATCGCGCGTTGTGACGTCGCGGTATGTCACTGGGGATTGTGTCACGTCGTTCATAAGGGCGAGTCAACTGTCTGTATCCATCACGATGCATAATCGAGGGATCTAGTGGTATGAAAATGACTCTTGGCTGCTTAAATATTGGGCCAGTATTTCTGTCCATCATTATTCTCATTTCCGTACTTTCTGTGTTTTGTCTTTCAATAATAGTGAATCTTGCGCATCAACACTACCCTAGAGCTATGGACACTTTCTGGCGACTCTCTCGGCGGTAGTATCCGCAACGTCGATAAGATAAGATATGATAAAGCTCAAAAACTTGGACTTGAACTTGAACTTGAACTTGGACCTGGACATGGACGTGGGGGCCGCCATGACAGACGGGCTGGGATCTAGCTCCAACGCGTGGTGTGGTCAGAGTTAATCTTGACACGTTAATTCTTGGCCAGGGGATTGGACGCCATAGCCAATCTAACCTCGCATCAGGCAAGGATTCAGAAAAGCTTAGCTTCCTTCAACAGTTCGAGCCCCCTTTCCTTTCTGGTTTACGAAAAACAAAAAAGAAAAAAAAAGGCCGCACCCGAATTTTAGTTTAATTTGCTGGGCCGACGCCATCAACGGCGCAGCAGAAGCAAAAAAACAAGGACTTGTGATTTATGCGGAGAGCTCTTTTGAGCGTTAGCCAAGATTGAGGGGAAGGAATAAATCCGGATATTCATCACCATGGACAGAAAGGACTTCGGTGAATGGTTCGATTCATGGGATGTTGTTTCCAGCTGGTTATCTAGCTAGGCTAATTTAGCAATCTTAGAACAAGAGTCGGCGGCGGAATGGATGGGTACGATTAATGTTAAGGTACACTATCTAATTAAGCGCCCCTTTAAACAACGACGATTGAGCGTTTTCCCACGTGCAACAATTGACTCAAATCAAATGTCTGTTACTCCGTACTGTGTTTTTAATTTTTATTGTAGAGAAACACGTAATCTCGTCAAATACACTTTTTAACGAAGCATTCTAGAATAATTATAGTACCCTGAGAGAACCCCTATTGAGGGCGTAGAGTAGTATCCAACGGACCGAGATACGTGCGGGCGACGAAAAATTACGCGTACTTTGGCGAGACGTGACAGGACCGGAAGACCGCCGGGTACCTTCCCTCGGTATCCAATACTAGAGGTCTGCAGGTGGTCTTTCCTTGATTCGCACTCGCTGCCCGCGGGTGAAAGATGGACACTAACTTAAAACCCCAGGCCTGAAATTCAGGGTCTTGTGGGACCAGAGTCGCAACGCCCCCCAAACTCCCCTGCTGCGCCAAGTCTCCACAGGGGCTCTTTTCCATTTCGGGAACACTTGGCCCCTCTCCGGAGTCCGCAGGTATCTTGCTAGAGGGGCCAAGGGGCAGGCTGTGGTTTTCCGAAGGAAGGGATTTTCGTATCGTACCAACAGAGGGGACTATGCCTGAGAAGGGATCCGTATCCGAATTACGCGTTAAACGAGGACTGGCTGGTGCAGTCAACTCGTACGGGTACTGTACGTTTTGCAAGTGGTACGCGTAAGGTAACAAACAAGGACAAACAGAGGACAGATCTGGGGACACAGCACATATACAGTCAGCGCTATAGGTCAATTAATATGGGTTTGTGTCAATCTCAAACGGCTGCCAATTGCAACCAAAAACTATGCACGTAACGGTAACACAATCAGGAACAGTACCGTACAGAGAGTCATGGGTTGCATTAAGCTCGTTTTCTAGAACTCTGTTTAGGTTTTTTATCGCCAACTGTAACCTTTCACCTGGCTAAAATGTCTAGCTAGGGGAAGAAGGTCCAGACCTTGACTCTTCTTGTTTCAAGCAAACCAACTCCACTAAAGAGGCGACTCTCTCCGCAGGACCTTAGGGACTACACTAGGACCAGTTTTAATATGTGGGTTTGTAGGAAAATGCTTGGCCACAAACCAGGATCTTGGACGATGCTCATCTCTTTTTTTGCCTTTCCTCTCCTGCCTCCTCTGTCTCCTCTTGCTCCTTTCCTTTTGTCTACCGTCCTTGGATGATGAGCATGTCGCACATGCATCTTTGGACAAGGCTACAAGGGCCATCACACTATCTTTGTACTACGCCACCAAATGTCTACATACGTACTCTACTGTAAACAAATCCTTTGAGGGGCCTTGGCCCGTTCGTAGCCCCGGTTCAAAGCTAAGCTTAGCTAGAGCTAAATCAATCGTTTGACGTGCCCCGGGTTGAAGGGACAAGGACCCTACCTGCTTAGTTTGTGCTGGCTCCGTTGAGATTGGACTGTCATGGATCACAAAACGGTACGAGTGCTGCGCCCACTATTGGTCGTACAGGAACGAGGGAGCGAATTAGTGAACGAATGGTTTAATCTGGGGGCGTAGCTTGAGTAAGAGGAGATGATAATTATGGATATCCTCTTGGACACTGACAGAGAGGTAGGTAGGTAGGTAGGTAGCTGTGCCCCTGATTAGCTTGAAGTACTTATGTCTTGTGCTGCCTCGGTTATTTGCTCTGTTGCTGTTCTTGTTTCTGTTTGCTGTTCATATTCGCCCTCTTTCTGTTGCTGTTCGTGATTCATATCCTCCCTTGCCACTCTTTCTGTAGAATCACGACCCTTTGCGCACTACTTTCAGCACCTATCGACCTTCCTTTCCAACATACCTACAGCACCTACACATACAACAAAAACGATCCCGACATCACAATGAGTCGCGATAAGGTCTTGACCGCAGCGGCGGTCGAGCGAATGATCGCCGACGACCAGACTATTGTCATCTACGAAGATTCGATTCTCAAGCTTGATGGTTGGATGGATAGACATCCTGGTGGACGATTGGCGGTTCTGCACATGGTGGGCCGCGATGCGACAGACGAAATGAAAGCGTAAGTTTTTAACACCCGAGAAGTCGATAAAATGGAAGGAGTGTCGTTGTGGTTGAGTTTGAGGTTATACACATCCATGCCACTACACCAAAAAGAGGAAAACACCAAGATGCTGCATTTGCAACACCCCATTGGCCTGTCAGACGGGACGGCATATGCAATGCATGCGGGGTCAAAGCATCACGAAACTACCCTCCATTACATCCAGATGAGATCAGATTATTAATATTCGTATTTGATATAGTTACCACTCCGAATCGACACTACGAACCATGAAGGCCTATCGGATCGGCCGGAAGCAGGGTCCTTGGACGAACCGCACACCACCAATTAGAGGCGGTGTCTTTCGCAAGGACGCCCCCGAGGAGATCGAAATCGCCGATTCCACTGCTTCAGACACAGAAGAGAGTCTCAGCAGCAGCAGCATTCTCGACGATGCTGCCAGTTCTGCGTCTTCGGCGACCGATGAAGTTGTGGTCGAAGATGCGATGAAGACCGAGGGCTTGAGACATCGCTCTGCTACCATCAAGAGCGAGAACAACGGAAAGAGAGCCGCAATCCTGCGAGTTGCAAACGCTGGTGTTGCGCGCGAAATCCAGAGCGATTTGGAAACGTATCCTTGCCCAGCAGACACTAAGATCCAGTCCGATATTCGGCACAAGTACCAGCTTCTCCACGACAGAATCCGTGAAGAGGGCTTGTATCAGTGTCCTTACATTGATTACGGCAAGGAGATGGCCCGATACACCACCTTGTTCACCCTCTTTGGTGTTTTGTTCTATAACCAGTGGTACATCACCTCCGCTGTGTTCTTGGGTCTATTCTGGCATCAGATCATGTTTACGGCGCACGATGCTGGTCATCTTGCGATTACCTCCAACTTCGTTTTCGATACTCTTGTTGGCATGTTCATTGCCGATTTCTGCTGTGGTCTTTCGATCGGCTGGTGGAAGAGCAGTCACAATGTTCACCACCTTGTGACAAACGCACCTGAGCACGACCCCGATATCCAGAACGTCCCTCTCTTCGCCACCTGCCCCTCCTTCTTCAAGTCCCTCAGCTCAACCTACTACAACGGCTTCGTCTTTTACTGGGACGCCGCCGCCGACTTCCTCGTCCCCTACCAGAAGTACACCTACTACCCTGTTATGGGCATCGCTCGCTTCAACCTCTACCTCCTCTCCTGGCTTCACGTCCTCTCCTCAAAGTCCTCCCAACTTGGAAAGTCGCGTGCCTGGTGGATTCGCCCTACCGAGATCTCCTTCATGGCCTGCTACTGGTTCCTCTTCGGCTACTGCCTCCTCTGGCGCGGACTCCCTGACTGGACCACCCGTGTCATCTTCGTCCTGGTCTCCCACATCATCACCATGCCTCTGCACGTCCAGATCACCCTTTCCCACTGGGGCATGTCGACTGTTGATCTCGGCGAGGAGGAATCCTTTGCGCAGCGTCAGCTCCGAACAACTATGGATGTCGACTGCCCTGCCTGGTTGGACTTCATCCATGGAGGTCTTCAATTCCAGGCCGTTCACCATCTTTTCCCCCGTGTGCCTCGACACAACCTCCGCAAGGTGCAGTTCATGTTGCGCGAGTTCTGCGCCGACACGGGTATTCCCTACTCTATCCTCAACTTCACCGACGGAAACAGAAAGGTTCTGGGCCGTCTTCAAGATGTGAGCGATCAGCTTGATGTCATGATCAAGTGCCAGCAGCACATGGCGAGAACGGGAGAGAGCGGATTGCACTAGAATTAATTACATATTCACATTTTGTTTCGTTGCGGTTCTTAGACTAGATTAGCATATCACCAGAGCGAGTGCGATTTCCTTGTTTGAAAGACAACAAAAGCAATAGAATTTTTGTCTACTCTACTTGACTCCCCCCTGCCGTGACAGTAATTCATCATACTCGATCTTGTATAGTCAGAACATCAACTGAAGACTGATTATGCTGTTAGCTGCTGTCAAAGCATGAGTCATGTGATTCAAGACTTACATTGGTACCGGTTGATTCTGCCAGTAGTCATACGCTTGTCTCAAAGATGTGCGGTATCTCATAAGTCCTTCTCTGACCGGCACTCTTGACAAAAGAAAAATGAAGAAGGAAAGTATCGAGTCGATCAAAGGAAAATGAAAGTGAAAACGATCAAAGGAAAGTGAAAGTGAAAGAAGCCCCGAGGCTCTCACCCTCTATGGCGTC